>CM061559.1:21573142-22021569 GCA_030864225.1 Capsicum baccatum var. pendulum | reverse complement strand
AACCGAAGCTCCATGTTACCAAATCGAGCCTCTAAACCAAAACTTCCCCCTTCCAAAAATCGACACATCCAAGAAGAGAAACATGGTAGAGAGAGATATGAAGGATATAGAGTCTACGATAATGCTAATATGATAGAAGGAGACTTGAGTCGGATAGATTGAAGGCCAATCTCAAGAGGGAGACGAAGCCGAGGGTCAAAATAAAAATGTTAGATCTGAGACTTATTGTCATTATGCTCTCGGGTTTGGCTAGCTTGTGGATATTTTTGTGCATTTCTTATGGCTTGTTTTTATCTCGTTTTTTGATACTCACTTGTTATTGTTGAGCTCTTGGGCTCTTCATGTTTTGCAGACTGTTTTTTAGTAGGTTTTCTTTGAAGTGACCAATTGAATGAGGTGAATCCATGAATTTGTGGACAAATTCCTCTTAAGATCGAGAGGATGATACAGGAATAATCACGAATATGGACTTACGAGAGTGCGTGTTGGACTCGAGCCTTGGCACGTGCAATTGAAGTGTAAAAGAGGACCAAAATGCACCCAAATCAACCCATAAATTACACTAGATGGGTGCCCACTCTTTGAAGAGCCTTTTGGTCATTTTAACTTATATTTTATTATAGCTATAAAAGGAGCATTGTAGGGTTTTTAGTTTATTTTATGAATGAAGTTGTAAGTCTTACAAGACAAAGAAACACAAGTTCTCTTTCCTTGAGGCACCCAAAACCGAAATTAAGGCTTAGACAAGTGTAGAATCACTTGTGTTTGCATTAGCTTGAAAACATTGATGCTTGGGAGGTTAATTTCGATCTTGTGTCATTATAAGAGATATGTTTACTATTGTGTGTAGTGTTAAGGGTCCAAGAGTTACCATTCTTAGGTTCTTAACATTATACCTTCATGTGGTCTATCTATCTATCCTTTTTCTTTTGTAATCTTGTATCTGTTTTGTATCTTGTATTGTGCAGCCTTTTTGTTGTTGTTGTTGTTCTTCTCATTGTTGTTTCATCTTTTGTTGTTAACTTAGTTTGTTGTTGGCTATAAAAGGTGTCAAACACCTAGTTATATTGTCCTTCTTGTATTTTATTCTTGAATCCGAGAGTGGTCTTCTAAAGGGTCCTCGATTCTTTGAATTAGTAGACTATTTTTTGGAGTGTGTTTCGACTGTTTTGAGCCAATTCCATGTGTTCTTTGGTTTTCTTGTATCAATAATGTAACACCCGGTAAAAATCGTGCATGCATTAGCTCCTAGTAGTATGCTTAAAAAGTTAAAGACTTGAAAATTTTTCTCAGTTTAAAAAGGAGTTAGAATTATTTTGAGATTCTAATCTTCGATGGTTTTATTTTTGACCTTCCCGACCCTCTATAGTTGGTATTTAGAAAATTAATGATTCGGGAGGTCAATGGGTATTCTTGGAAAAGTTTCAGATTTCTTAGTCCGCGTTTAGAATTTGTTTGGTGTACCAAAATAGTTGACCAACGCAATCTTGGTGCATCGCGTCGCCCATCGCGTTGGTCAATTTCATGTAGGAAGTGCCAGGCAAAAAGTACTGAGGCTTGGCATGATTAAGGCATGACGTGTTGGGTATAGCATCGATGGCATCACCGTGCCGTGTCGCCAATCGCATCGGTGCCCAGTTATTTTAGCTTTTAAAATCCACGTATTAAATAGGCAATTAGGTAATTTTCCCTCATTCTAATATGCCCAAACACAAGATTTTTCTCCCAAGAGACCACTCTATTCATATTGTCATCAAAAATCCATCAAGAACACCCTTAGGTTTTCAAACAAAAATTTCTTATAACTCGAGATTCAATCATGGGTTTCAGAAATTGATCGACGATTCGGAATCCCCAAACCGTAGACTTCAACAAGCATCCATTGAATACCTATATTGAGGTATGTGGGGTTGTCCTAAATTTCACGGGCATGATTTTTTAAAAGAATTTACACATGACTTTAATATTTATACAAGTATATATGTTATTACAAGTGATAGACGAATTTACACGCCTATATCAATATATTTTGCCCATATTTTAGCCTAGTTTTGAGAACAAATTATATATTTCATGCACTTTTAGTCCTTTTTCCTATAAATGAGCTAACAAACATGATTAGGAAAGTTTCAGGTATAAATGATGCAAAATACAGCATTTTATGGATTACTTGACGCAAAAGAAAGCTCACAAAGGAAGGGAAGGAAGTCTACACGCCTAAGGACCAAAACTGCTGCATGGAAAATCTGTCCCGGGCTAAAACAGCATTTCTGAAGACATTGGGGACTTACAGATACAAAGCTGAATTTTGACAATGATACATTAACCTAGTACAACTGGGTTATGTATTTCATTTGTTTATTTGGATTAGGAGAATGTTACATTAACCTAGTACAAATGGGTTAAGTATTTCCTTAGTTTAGTAGGATTTGGTTATTTATTTCATTAGCATAGTAGGAGTAGGATAGGAGTATTATAAATACGCTATCATGCTACAGATTTTTAATTAAGTCCTCCCTTAGTGGAGAGGCAAGTCCTCCCTTAGTGGAGAGACACATTCTACTTCTCAATTACAACTCTTCTAATCTTTCCATTAATTCTATTCTTAAATTCCACAACAAGAGAATCGTTACTTGCTAAGGAATCACGCCACACGCCTATCACCTAATCCACACGCCATTACTCAACAATAACAATGCAAATCGTGATCTCCTTCGCACTCATGGGTAACTAAACTTCTCTGTTGGGGTTATGGAAGCCGAATGAGATACTATCTATTGCTGTGAGTTTGTGAGTTCGAGACACGTATATTGCTTATATCATTATTCTCTTCATCTTAATGCAAATTCTTGTGGCTGCAGAAGCATAGAATAACGCCAGTCTAGCATTTAACTTGTTCGAGAGAAAGGTTATTTGTCTGGAAAAGAGATAATGTCAAGGTAGTAGGACACCCTTTCCTATTAAAAAGCTAGTGCCGTAACTGGACTAACCTCTTGGAGAATTCGTACCGTTAGACACGCTTTAAGCTCGAGAGAGTTAAAGTGAAATAGTCCTTGTTCAGGTCGAGAGACGCTTGGATTTACCATCGACTACAATTCTCTATAAGCAATTGCATGTCAAGACTCTACACACTCATAGCCGATAGAGACGTATACCTCAGAAGGTGGACATAACCCCAACGCTTCAATTCTCATTGTTTACAACTTACGTAACAATCTTTCTCTCTTTACTTTATTATTTTCAGCTTTTACTTTATTGTTTTCGTTACACATTACAATCCCCCCTTTTACGAGACTTGCACCAAAACTTTATAATTTTGCTTACTTGTTGGCCAAGCTATTCCCTGTGGGATCAACACCCAACCCAGGTTGGGTTCTATATTTGCTAACGACCGCTTTACACTGCTACGAGAGCTGTAGATTGAGCGTTATCAAAAATTGGCGCCGTTGTCGGGGAATACGAGTGTCAATCAAGTTCGTGATAATTACTAGGCCCTTTTGTCAAAGATTCTCATACTTTTACGTTTCGTTTTTGTTTTTGTTTATTGCAGGTTTTTCTTTTAGTGCATGCCCCATACTAGAAGTTCTGGTCAACCGTTATTACCAATCAATCCTGAACCACAACGAATTAGAAGAATGGAAGCACAAGCTGAAATCGACAGGATGGCTGCTCAACACGAGCAAGCAAGATTAGCTGCTCTTGCCGCTGCTCAAGTCCAACAACAAAACATTGATAATCCTGGACGATGAACAAATCCTGACGATGAAGATTTAGGTGATGACGAGTTACTGAACCCTAGGCGTGATGCTGAAATTATAACACCTGCCAATCGAAGAGGTCGACAAGCTCGGTAAAGGTATGATCGCCAACCTTTGCAACCAGCTTTCGACGATGATGATGATGATCTTGATGGTGCCGGAGCCACTGGAGCTATAATTCCACCACCATTAGCGCCCGGAGCCAAGTTCAACATCACAAGCACCATGATTCAGTTATTGCAAATCAAGGGATTATTTGGTGGACTAGCAGGCGATGATCCGAATATGCATCTCATCAACTTTATTTCTACATGCAAGTCTTTTGACAATCCTGGTGTTGGTCAGAATGCTATTCGATTACGTCTATTTCCATTGTCTCTGTCTGGGGAGGCAACATTATGGTTGAATGGGCTAACTCCTGATTCTATTACAAATTGGAGGCAATTGAGAGACGCTTTCCTAGAAAGATTCTTTCCGCCATCCAAAAGGGCTCAATTAAGAGATGAAATCAGCAACTTTCGTCAGCTTCCCTCTGAAGCTCTTCACGAAACATGGGAGAGGTTCAAGACAAATCTAGCGAGATGCCCAAACCATCACATGACTAATGTTCACCTCATGGAGATCTTGTATAGAGCCTTGAATTCAGTAACTAAACCAGTGGTGGACAATGCAGCTGGAGGTTCTTTTAAGGACCTTACCTTTGGTCAAGCAAGCAATATGCTAGATCGCATGAAAAAGCAAAGTAGAGCTTGGCATACCAGGGATTCTGAGGTAGCAAGCCCCACTTTATCTATTGGCATCTCTGCAGACCAAAGAAGAAGAGAAGAAGAACGTGATCAAGATATGGGGCACATGAAAACCCAAATGGATCTTCTTACAAAGAATCTATTAGGGAAGACTGAAAAAGTGAAAGCTATTGCGTCAAAAGGAAGAGACGAATCTGATTCGGAAGAGGAGGCCAACTACTTGAACAATCAGGGGGGGGTTTCCGAGGGAATGCCCAAGGGTAAACCAAGGGTCGGAACTATTATGATAAATCTGGAGGTAAAGACAAGGTAGTTGGAAGAAAAATAATGAAAATAGGTGGGTTTGGTACGTTCCCCCTGGTAGACGTGAAACCACCACATCTAATTCTATGGAAGACATGATGGCTAAGTTATTGAAAGAGTGGAAGCAACGAGCGCAGGAGTTAAGGAGGTAATTGACGATTTGGCCTCCATGAAGCAACTAGTTGATTCTCATTCCACTTCTATCAAGCAAATAGAGCAGCAATTAAGCCAACTTTAAGCAGCATTCAATTAAAGAAAGGCTGGGACACCTTACCGAGCGATATAGTCCAAAACCCAAGGAATGATGGGGTCATGCATGGCCATCACTACCAGGAGTGGTAAGGGTCCTGGAAACTTCAGCAAAAGGAAAGCAAGTGGTTGATGTAGCAGCAGCATTGATGCCACACCTAGTGACGTTACAAGAGAAGAAGCCGCAACAACTACTTCAAACGTCAAAGATGTTTTACCTAGTGATGTGCACGCCTAAAAAAAGATGATGAACGGGAAGCAATAGGAGAAGAAAGCCATGGGAGAGAACACTTCCATACCCACCACCACCTTTTCCACAAAGATGAAGAAGACGGCCGATGACACTAAGTTCAGCAAATTCATGACTAGTGCTCAAGCAGCTGACCATTAAGTCCCATTGGGTAGAGGCACTTGAACAAATGCCTGGGTATGCGAAGTTTATGAAAGATCTTTTGACTAAGATGAGGGCAGCAAGTTATGAGCTGAAAGATGATGTGGCATCATTGTAGTGCAATTGCTACCCGAATCGATAGTTCAGAAGAAGGCCGACCCCGGAGCTTTCACTATTCCTTGCACCGTCGGATCTTTGAACTTTGCCAAAGCATTATGCGATCTAGGTGCTAGCATGAATTTTGATTCCACTATCCATCTACAAGAAGTTGGGGCTAGGCGATCCGACACCAACCAATATGAGGCTCGTGATGGCTGATAGGTCGGTAAAAAGACCTGTGGGTATCTTGAATGATGTGTTGGTGAAAGTTTCTTCATTCATCTTTCCTGCAGACTTCGTTATTCTGGATTGTAAGGAGGATTCTGAAGTTCCCATAATCTTGGGACGTCCCTTCCTTGCAACTGGAAGTGTGCTTTATTAACATGAAGATAATGAGCTTTTGTTTCGAATTAATGACGAAGTGGTACGGTTTGATATATGCAAAACAATGAAGCAGGCCCAGCGATTATGAATGAGTTATCTATAGCTGATGTTCATCATGAGGATACGAAAGCATTATCTATAGAGAAACAGCCTACTGTTGAGCCATTGTCTGTTGTGCCACTGAAAGTTGAGCATGAAGATAATGAAGGTTATGAAGAACTTATGAGTGCTCTAACAGAAAATAGAGCCTTATACTCCTAAGCAAACCAGAATGTGATCTCAAAAATCAACTAACAGCGAAGAGCTCCCATTCACGAGCCACCAATGCGAGAAACGCAAGAGCTCCCCGATTATCTAAGGTATGTGTTCTTGGAAAAGTAGAAATATACTTCCGGAGAGAGCAGATGATTTAAGTAGAACAGCACGTAGAGGGCCCTCATCTCTGCTATGAAGAGATACAAGAGAGCTATGGGTTGGACTATTGATGATATAATTGGTGACTCTCCGGAGAAATGTAGGAGCCATCTTGAAGAAGGATCGCATGCCCACAGGTAAGCCTCATTGTCGTCTAAATCCTTTCAAAAAATGATCCATCACTTACCTCGATGAAGTTTGAGTACTCGAGGTAACCATGTCGTTCCACGACAATAAATACAGGGCGCTAGATGGGAGGCCAACCCATCGTTTTATCATTTCATCATTTCATCGTTTTATCGTTTTATCGTTTCGTCATTTTAGTATTTTTTTCTTTTTTGATAAATGAAAATCCAAAATAAGAGTCGTGCCACGACCAAAACTAAGGCGCTTGGGTGGAGGCAACCCATCGTACTAATCGTGTTCATTTGTTTTGAGCTAATATAGGTGCAAGAAGTATGCAACGAGGAGATTGATTTCAATTGACGATGTGGTCGCATTGTATGGTAAAGTCGGTAAGTTAGGAATGGTGATGCATAAGGCTATGAATTGAGTCTTTTCTCACGTCATAATAGGCTTCGAGGAAGGCTAGGCCTTGGTAAAAATAGGACACGAACGATGCACAACCTATTCTATAGCCTAAGGACTCGGAATCTAGTGTGCTATACACTATGCGCCGCCTATTCCTAGGTATGCTTTTGACTATGGCGCCGCCTATGCTATGGCATTTGAGATACTGAGACCAAATGCCATAGACCTATGCGGCGGCATATGTCTAGAAATGCCATAGACTATGCGGCGCATATGTCCCATTATGCCAGGGACAATGCGCCGCATATGTCATTGATATGCCGAGAGATATGCGCCGCATATGTGGGTGATCTTGTCCCAAATCCGATTGTAAATGGGTCATAACCCGACCCATACTCTTCCTATACAAAGGGGACTTGGTTTTATAACACAACCACATTAGAAACAACCCTAAAGGGCGCCGCATAACACTCCAAATCCTCTCAAAATTTTCTTCCTTTGTTCCTTCCAATTCACAACAACTTCTCCACAATCTTCAAGCAAGTAAGTACTCTCTTATTCTTCATCTATTTATCGTAAGTACTACGTTGATATGCTTATTATATTTTGCTAAATAATGTGAGATTGGTGGTGATGTTCATGTGTTTGGATAATTGTTACAAGATCGTGTGATTGAATATATACGTAGGGAATTCTTGACTTGTTTCCGACTTGAATTTTGTTTCGATAGCATTGTTATGATAATTGCTGAATTAATATGGCTATGAATATTGCTTAAGATTGTTGGTTGGATGATTACATGATAGACTATCCCGGCCATCGGGGATAAGGTTATAGTGCCTATCGACTTAGGAGGATGTGCTTGTTGTAAGAATAATAATTCCATGTGGTAACCCCTAGGTTGTATTGTTGCTATATCCACCATTATAGTAGTCCAATGGCTGCAAATGAGTGATGTAATGCTGATTTTCCTTGTCGGAATACAATCCTAAAACGGAGTGTCGACGAAATCTGAGTACTCGACCACTTGCACTTCACTGATTTGTGCTAAC
Source organism: Capsicum baccatum var. pendulum (assembly GCA_030864225.1). Lineage (NCBI taxonomy): Eukaryota > Viridiplantae > Streptophyta > Magnoliopsida > Solanales > Solanaceae > Capsicum > Capsicum baccatum. The sequence goes on along the minus strand of CM061559.1, from coordinate 22,013,642 downwards.
AAGATTAAGTGTGGGGTGGTACCCCTAGTGCCTGCATATAGATTGTATAAAGTGAGATTGTGCTGCAACTAACATTATTTCTAGTCTCCGGTACAATGGCACCTAAATAAAAGCAAGGCAAGGAGAAGGCTACCACGTCCCGGAAAGGACAAGAAGAGAAGTCGAAAAGACCAAGGAGAATCATCTTCAGCACACCTACCACGCAGAATGTTCGGAAATAAAGTGGTTTCTTGAGGAAGAAGCCAAAGCATGGTAAAGCAGCAACAAAGAAAAGAAATGATGTGCACGTCGACTTGATCAACAAGGAAACCTTAGCAAAGAAGGAGCCGCAAATGTTGGCTAAAATAATGGCTTTTGAAGCTAGATTTCATCTTCCGCGACATGGGAGAGTGCAATCTTGACTTGACAAGAGAATTTTATGCCAACTGGTCGCCAAACACAACAGGCAACGAAGTCAAAATTCGGGGCCAAGTGTTACAGCTTACAGCGGAATGGATCAACTCTTTTCTTGGCCTACCTTCGGTCGACCCTACACCATACAAAGAGCTGTACAGCAGGCCTCCTTACAGAGCGATAAGACACAACGCTTTGTGGAAGCAGATCAATGGCAAGATAGGGCAGACATAAGGAAACAGGCCGTCACAACACCTTCCCCTATGCTCCACTAAATAGGGAAGCAAGAATCTGGATGCGCATTGTCAACTCATGCCTTATTCCTGGGACGCAATACACCAAGATATCGAGAGATAGAGTGTGTTTTGGTTTATGCGTTGATGACGAATGTCCCTATCAACTTTGGGGCAATCATTCGATCTACCATGAGGAAGGCCAGACTCCACCGAAGGTCCCATTTCACATTCAGCAATTTGTTGACAGCAATGTTGCGGAAGGAGGATATAGAAGAGGAACCAGCTGACCACAAACTCCAACATAACCCAAAGAAGGTTTACCTCACCAAGGTCAAAGATGCTGAAACAACGCATGGAGTCAACCTTACTACTGCGGAGAGACATGCTCGTGACGAGAGTTTCTTCCGTCATCTCTATGGCATGACACGATTCACTATGATGAGTGGTGGACGTATTCCAACTGCTGAAGAGCTCCAACAGCTGGACCACGACTACCCAATGAACAGGCATGCCCGGGAGATGTGTGGAGTGGGCGTATATTTTGAGGAACCTCTTGATGATGACGTGCCAACTGATGATGATAGACGCTTGCCTGATTCTGATGATGAGGAGAACTCTGACGATGACTCTTATGATGATTCAGACGAAGGGGGTATGACCCCCGATATTGATGAGGAGTTCGACTAAACCAGGTTCTTCTCATTTATTTTCCACTGAGGGTAGTGTCCCGTCTAAGTGTGGGGTGGCAGAATCTGCATGCTATACTTCTTTGTTTGCACCTATGTTTGTATGTTTGCTTGTTTACTTTGTTTTTTTTGGTCCATTTTTTTTGTTTTTTTTTCGTTTGACGTTTTTTTAATTTTTAGGAGTTAAATTTTTCTAGCTTCGCATGAAATTATTTTGATAGGCAGCATGAGATTATAACAAGAGTATGTGCTACAATTGTGACTATTAAGACATTTAGGCTCTAGTTGTGACTCATTATGTGATATTGAGTGGTTCAATTCTTTCACTTGTTGGGTCGAGAGTCTATATTACTTCCAATCAAGTCAACCATGTGCCTTGTGTGTGTGAGGTAACAGTATATTCTATGTTTGTGGCTGATGCTAGAACTTGCCTGGTATGTATGCAAAGCGAAAATAAGGAGTGTAAGTTTAGGAGATGATTTAGGCATTTCTTTGGCAACCTATACATGTTTACCTTTGTTTTACCTACCCATGGACATCATCCTAGTTAAACCCTTTTGAGCCTTTAGCCTATTTCTTTGACAACCTTGTATGTAAGCCTAATCCATTTTTTTTCAAGACCGTAATTTGATCCAAATTCCTAAGTGCTTTAAAGTGAAAAAGTCATGTGACAACATAAGAGGAAATTGGGTGAGTATGATGCTTTAAATTGTAATGGTGCTTGAATGTGTGATGAAAAAGAAAGTGCTATCATAAGAGGTATGTTGTGAAAAGAAAAAGGAAAAGAAAGCTGAAAAGTGAGTTGTGCTTAAAATTGAAAAACAAAAGATGAGAACATGGGTGGAAGAATAAAATAAAGAAAGGTTGAAAGAAAAAAGTGTCAATGATACAATGTGATGTATTAAAGTGCTTAGGAACTTAGTCACTATTTCTGGCCAAAATAGCTGATCCTACCCGTCCCTTAGCCTACATTACAACCATCAAAAGACCTACTTGATCCTAAGCTTAGCATTCTAACATTTAGTAGAGTACTACATTAAGGGCAAGCCTATGGTCATCAGTTGCTACATATGAATTCTTTGTGAGAGTGAGAGCAAGGACATTTTGATACCCATGTTTGAAAAATATGCTATAGTTGTGAGTAATTATGGGTACTATATTGTGAGACACACATGGTTGATGAGATTTGGATAGTTGTATATGATTCTATGTACCTTAACGTTTGCATGCGAGTTGATCACCATCACTAGTCTACGCTAGAGGTTAAACTGTTTCTACTTATAATCGGGAAGCTACTCTTTGTTGATAATTTTTGTGCTTGTCATGAAGAATGTTTTGTGTTGTTGCTGTAAAAACCCTAAGTTGATGCTTAGAAGGACATGATATTTTGTTTGAGGACGAACAAAGCTGCAAGTGTGGGGTGTTGATGATAGGCGAATTTACACGCCTATATCAATATATTTTGCCCATATTTTAGCCTAGTTTTGAGAACAAATTATATATTTCATGCACTTTTAGTCCTTTTTCCTGTAAATGAGCTAACAAACATGATTAGGAAAGTTTCAGGTATAAATGATGCAAAATACAGCATTTTATGGCTTACTTGACGCAAAAGAAAGCTCACAAAGGAAGGGAAGGAAGTCTATATGCCTAAGGACCAAAACTGCTGCATGGAAAATCTGTCCCGGGCTAAAACAGCATTTCTGAAGACTTTGGGGACTTACATATACAAAGCTGAATTTTGACAATGATACATTAACCTAGTACAACTGGGTTATGTATTTCATTAGTTTATTTGGATTAGGAGAATGTTACATTAACCTAGTACAAATGGGTTAAGTATTTCCTTAGTTTAGTAGGATTTGATTATTTATTTCATTAGCATAGTAGGAGTAGGATAGGAGTATTATAAATACCCTATCATGCTAGAGATTTTTAATTAAGTCCTCCCTTAGTGGAGAGGCAAGTCCTCCCTTAGTGGAGAGACACATTCTACTTCTCAATTACAACTCTTCTAATCTTTCCATTAATTCTATTCTTAAATTCCACAACAAGAGAATTGTTACTTGCTAAGGAATCACGCCACACGCCTATCACCTAATCCACACGCCATTACTCAACAATAACAATGCAAATCGTGATCTCCTTCGCACTCATGGGTAACTAAACTTCTCTGTTGGGGTTATGGAAGCCGAATGAGATACTATCTATTGCTGTGAGTTTGTGAGTTCGAGACACGTATATTGCTTATATCATTATTCTCTTCATCTTAATGCAAATTCTTGTGGCTGCAGACGCATAGAATAACGCCAGTCTAACATTTAACTTGTTCGAGAGAAAGGTTATTTGTCTGGAAAAGAGATAATGTCAAGGTAGTAGGACACCCTTTCCTATTAAAAAGCTAGTGCCGTAACTGGACTAACCTCTTGGAGAATTCGTACCGTTAGACACGCTTTAAGCTCGAGAGAGTTAAAGTGAAATAGTCCTTGTTCAGGTTGAGAGACACTTGGATTTACCATCGACTACAATTCTCTATAAGCAATTGCATGTCAAGACTCTACACACTCATAGCCGATAGAGACGTATACCTCAGATGGTGGACATAACCCCAACGCTTCAATTCTCATTGTTTACAACTTACGTAACAATCTTTCTCTCTTTACTTTATTATTTTCAGCTTTTACTTTATTGTTTTCGTTACACATTACAATCCCCCCTTTTACGAGACTTGCACCAAAAGTTTAATAATTTTGCTTACTTGTTGGCCAAGCTATTCCCTGTGGGATCGACACCCAACCCAGGTTGGGTTCTATATTTGCTAACGACCGCTTTACACTCCTACGAGAGCTGTAGATTGAGCGTTATCAACAAGTGGGGTTTTCAGTTTAATACCAATAATATGTTTTGTGATTTAATTTTGAAAAGAATATGGATATATCATGGGGTTGTTTGCTTGAATATATTTTAATTGTTGAATCGTGGACATGTGACTTGAATTTCCAAGGAGGAGAAGAATATAAATTGTCAACTCTTTAAATTTCCCATGATAATGTTTTAGTACCCCACATGATACTCATGATAAACTATCGAGAGCATGAGTTTTGCAAATGCTATGACACTACTTTATAAATGATAAAAATTCTTGAATTATTACATGTTGAGAACCATTATGCATGTTCTTGATGTGTGGGAGTCTTTTGTGTGTGCATGTTGTGAATGGCATAGGAAGTGGACAATTGATGTAGTACTGATGACTTGCACGTCGGGGTATGACGATACCCCATAAAGTAAGATGTATGCTTTGTCTTGAATCATGTTTAAAGCTTAAATTTATGTGAGTTAGGTGGTTACCCAAAAAAAGCACGAGTAAAATAACTCTGTGCTGGAAACCGTGATTGCTGACACATGAACTTGGTACCCTGCTATGTGATTTTGTATACTTAGTATTATTTCATCCCGAATTGGGACTAAGGTTTAGGATCCCTGCTGTGTGATCTTGAGCCCAACCATGACATATTGACTTAATTGGGGTAAGGCACCCTACTGTGTGATCTTGTGTGTCCTTCCTTCACTAATATTCCAATCTGGGCGGCAACTGAGATTTGATAGTTGGTGAAAATATGAACTTGTAGGGTGTACCACCTAGCTCAGTAGTGTTGCATTGCTGTTGAAAAATCATTATACTATGCCCATGTGTTCTCGAAATTTTTTGCGATAAAGAGTTTTATAGCAGCTCTCATCTATTTTATATAAAGATTATATTTTTTTTTGGATTACTCTATATACCTGTACATCTGTATTGACCCCCTCCCTCTTAGGTTTGAGGCATAGTCTAGGGGTCCTGATAAGCAGTAGATTTCGTCAGGCATAAGCATATAATCTAGTTAGTGAGCCTTCTAGAGTTTAGAAGGCCTGTTTATTTCCAGACATTTACCATTTTCTATGGATTTGGTCTAATGGGGTCCTTGTCCCAGTTTTCAGATAGTTGTTATTGATCATGTAGTAGAGATTTTGCAAACGCTTTTTAGATGCCGTTAGTTAGTATTGGATGTCATACTCCATTGTTAAATTTATTTTAAACTTATGACCATGTTTCCGTTTCAATATATATATATATATATATATATATATATATTCATATTATATTTTATATATGAGCAGTGTATGTGATTACAAGTTAGAAGGGCGTCCGGGCCTTCATGGTTCGGGATGCTCTCACGGCTAGGGCCCCAGTTCGAGTCATGACACATCATCTTAGAGTAAGGGAATGTGATATTCTAAAGACAACTTTCAGAACCCATTAGGGTCATTTTGACTTTCTAGTCATGTCCTTCGGGCTAATAAATGCCTCATCAGCCTTCATGGACTTGATGAACAAAGTGTTCAAACAGTATCTGGACATGTTTCTCATCATCTTTATAGATGATATTCTTGTCTACTCTATTAGTGAGGATGATCATGCAGACCATCTTAGAATTGTGTTGCAAACTTTTATAGATCACCAGTTGTTCACCAAATTCAGTAAGTACGAATTTTGGCTAAGGTCAATAGCTTTTCTTGGTTATATTATTTCCAATGAGGGTATTAGAGTTGATTCTCAAAAGATACAAGTTGTAAGAAATTGGCCTAGACCTATCTCTCCATTAGACATTAGAAGTTTCTTGAGTTTAGTTGGCTATTACAGACGTTTTGTTGAGGGTTTCTCACCTATTGCATCTTCTATGTCTAGATTGACTCAGAAGAAATTAAGTTTCAGTGGTCAGAATCCTGTGAGAAGAGTTTTCAGGAGTTGAAGAATCAACTCACTTCAGGACCAATTTTAGTATTACCTAATGGTACAGATGGTTTTGATGTTTATTGTGATGCCTCTAGAGTTGGTTTGGGTTGTGTTTTGATGCAGAGAGGTAAGGTCATAGCCTATGCCTTTAGATAGCTTAAGACTCATGAAAAGAATTACCCGAACCTTGATCTTAGTTAGCTGCAGTTGTGTTTGCTTTGAAAATATAGAGACGTTATTTGTATGGGGTGCATGTTGATGCGCTTACAAATCACAAAAGCTTGCAGTATGTGTTTACTCATAGGGAGTTGAATCTTCATCAGAGAAGGTGATTGAAATTGTTGAAGGATTATGATATGAGTGTGTTGTATTATCCTGGCAAGGCCAATGTAGTGGCTGATGCCCTTAGTAGATTGTTGGTGGGCAGTGTTGCTCATGTGGGGAATGATAAGAAGGAGTTAGTTCGAGAAGTTCATCGGTTAGCTAGATTGGGTGTGAGATTGGTTGATTCAACTGAAGGGAATGTTTGGGTTCAGAGTAGTTCCAAATCTTCCCTAGTTTTGCAGGTGAAAGAAAAGCAAGATAAGGATTCTAGTTTGGTCAAATTGAAGGGGTCAGTTAAAGACCAAAAGGTAGAGGTTTTCTACCAAGGGGGGGAGATGGTGTTTTAGGTACCAGAGTAGATTGTGTGTGCCATTTGTAGATAATTTGAGACAATGGATTATGGAAAAAATTCATGGTGCGCGTTATTCCATCCATCCAGGAGCCACCAAGATGTACCGCAACTTGCGGGAGATCTATTGGTTGAGTGGTGTGAAGAAAGATATGGAAAATTTTATAGAAAAGTGTGCAACTTTTCAGCAGGTTAAGGTAAAGAACCAAAATCCTAGTGGTACGTTGCAAGAGTTTGGTATCCCCACTTGGAAGTGGGAAGTAGTGAATATGGATTTTTCGACTAGTTTACCCTATTCGCGTCGTCAGCATGATTCGATTTGGGTTATTGTAGACAAGTTGACTAAGTTAGTGAATTTCTTGCCAGTTCATACGTCTTAAACAGCTGAAGATTATGCTAAGTTGTATATCAGAGAGTTGGTTAGATTGCATAGAGTTCCTTTGTCGATCATCTCAGGTGGGGGTACTCAGTTTACCTCGCAATTTTGGAAAGTCTTTCAGAAGGGTTTTGGTACCCAAGTTCATCTTAGTTCTGCTTTTCATCCATAGACAGATGGTCAGGCAGAGAGGTCCATTCATACTCTGTAGGACATGTTGAGGGCTTGTGTTCTTGATTTCAAAGGTAGTTAGGATGAGCATTTACCGTTGATTGAGCTCGCTTATAATAACAATTTTCATTCTAGTATTCAGATGGATCCATTTGAGGCTCTTTATAGGCGAAGATGTAGATAGCCAGTTGGTTGGTTCAAAGTGGGTAAGGCCACTTTGATTAGGCCAGACATGGTATTTTAAGCCATGGAGAAAGTTTAGTTGATTAGAGAGAGGTTAAAAGCATCCAAAGTCATCAAAAATCTTATGTAGATGTAAGAAGAAGAGATCTTGAGTTTGTGGATGATGATCATGTGTATTTAAAACTTTTACCCATGACAGGGGTGAAGAGGTTTGGCAAAAGAGGGAAGCTTTGTCCCCATTAAGTAGGTCCCTTCCAGATTTTGATTCGTGTTGGGAAGGTGGCGTATGAGCTTGAGCGACCCGCAGATTTATCCTCAGTTCATCCAGTATTCCATGTATCCCTGTTGAAGAAGTGCATGGATGATTCAGCTGTTATAGTTCCTCTAGAAAGTACGGATATTCAGAATAGCCTTTTTCACAAAGAAGTTCTAGTAGAGATTCTTGATCATCAGATCCGTAGACTAAACAACAGAGAAGTTCCCTTGGTCAAATTTCTGCGGCGAAATTAGTTTGTTGAGGGTGCTACTTGGGAAGCAGAAGTAGACATGCGTACCAAGTATCCTCATATCTTCTCCACGAACTCAGATTCAGCCAAAGGTAATAGTTTTCCTTCATTCAGTTCTTTTCCAGTCTTAGATTCAGCTATATAGTTATTTTCATGTCACCTCATACACTCACAAATCAGTTCAGAAGCTCAGTATGCTTTAGATTCAGTCATTCAGTTTATGTCAGTTGTGCATAATATCCTGTAGCCTCAGATTCCTCAGTACTTTCAGCTTATCTAGCCACATTCGAGGATGGATGTTCCCAAGGGGAGTTAATTTAATACCCCAAACTGTTTCTTTCTTAATTTTGCTCATAGAATGTCAAAGGTTAGCTTAAAAAATGAATACCATTTTTATGCATGAAGAATTTTCCAGATTTAGACCCTCAGTTGTGTAGGAAATTTAATAAGCTTTCCATCGATACCAATTTCACCTAATCTAATACTCGGTTGAGAAGTTATGGCATATTTAGTGTTGACAGTGTACCATTTGGACAAGCACCGAGTAGCGGTGAAGGCTTATTTCCCATTTGTTAAATTTCAGTGGACCTTCGCGATAAGCTCACATCGAGGAGAGATCTAATTTCCCAATTGTCATATTCCAGTAGGCCAATGCGATTGTACCGCATTGCATTGATGGCCTGAATGGTATTTCTATAGAGCACCACGATGGTGGCGCGTCGCGTTGCTTTCCCAGGTCCCAGTTGTTAATTTTCACTGAGCCACCGTGATAGTGGCACGTCACGGTGGTATGTTAAATCAGGAAAATTTTGCCTTTTCCAGTTCCGATTAAATATTAAAAGGTGTAGTTTAGTAAATTCCCAAGCCCCCAATTCATCTAAAATAAGAAATTTAGCATATTCAAAGCACTTTATGCTTATTTTAATCCATTCTCTCTCAAAGCAAAACCCTGGAACTCAAAAGCTTCTTCTCCAAGAAATCAAATTCCACCATTGTTTCTCCAAGAAATCTCAAAATTGAGCATTTCCAAGACAAGATAGTTAAGAACTCATCTTCAAGAACTCAAATAGGAATCCCAAATTCAAGATTCTTCATCTAATCATATACCAAGGTATGTGGGGTTTATGAACAAGGAACTTCTTCCATCCTTGTGCCCAAAACTAAGTTTTGATTACAAATTCATATGATTTTGAATGAATATGCATGAGATTTGAATTAGGGTTCATACGCATTATTGCTATTTGCAATATTAGAAGTTTTGAGAGATTATGAAGATGAATTGCATGTTTATTTTCACATTTTTATGCCTATTGTAGTAAATTTCAGATTTTTAATTGAATTATCATTATTCTCAATATCAAGCAAGAACATTATGATGTTTTGACATGAACTTGATGCATGGGTTATTAAGCCCAAGTTTATATGTTGATATTTTAAGAAAGATGATTCTTTAAGCATCTTATGATTAGATTAATTAGAAATTTTCAGCAGAGCTTTGATCTTTTGATCCTCAGATAAGATTTGGAATCCACTTTACAGATTATTACAGTTTATAGAAATCAAAATAGCTTTATTTATAGATTGAGTCAGATAAATGCATAATTGGTTTCAGAATAAACCCTTATGCTAGTTTTAAAGTGGATTTCCAACAGAATGAGCATATAGATTAAAGGGAGTAGTATTTAGCACCGATCGAAAGTATGGGATTAGCGTGCCCTATCTTCCACAGAACTACATTGCCAACATAGGTACAGATTATCAGATTATTCCCATTTCTATATGGATGACAATTATAGATGTGATCACTTAGCTTAAGTTATACTCCTTGGCAAGAGTATGACACCTGTCTCCATCGTGAGGTTTTTTCCCATAGGGGAACAAGACGTTAGACTCCATGTTAGCTCACATGGTTTTTGTCGGTTAGAAGAACCTCCCTAATAGTAAAGACTTTCAGAATAGTTTTTAAAGTATTTTTCCCTAATATAAAAAGATAACAAAAAAGCTTTTAGAAAACTAAGTGTAAAGGCTCACAACTCACAACATTATTAAGATTATGTTTTACAGAAAGATATTAGCTACAGATTTCATCTTTTAGATTTTAGATTTATGAGTGAGTCCTTTAACACTTAGATAGTATGATTTACAGAAAGAACATTAGTACAACTTTTAGAACTAAATGTTATGACTTAGTAGATTTCTAAAGTATAATTTTCTATTCATGATTTCAGATTTTAGTATTTAATATATTCCAACTTATGTGAGTCATTTATATTTAACATGCATTGGTTTACGAATTTTGTTTATGAGATGATGTATTACTTATGCATTCCACCCCCATATACCCAGTACATCCTCAAAGTACTGATCCACATATACATCTATGTGTTACATTGTCTCATAATGCAGGTTCAGGTGCTCAGTTTCAGTAGCGTGAGTAATTTTTGAGCATCTCCATCTATATTCGACAGTTGGTGAGTCCTCATAGTTCGGGGACTTAGTCATTTAGATTCTGCAACTTATTAGTTATATGATTCAGTATTTCTCTTCAGACAGTTTGAGTTAGTTGGGGGTTTGTCCCGGTGACTCTCTCGTTATCAGTAGTAGAGGCTTGTCAGACTTACAGTATTGATTTTCATACTTTATATTCAGATTATTCTCAGTTAACTTAGACAGTTTTCTGCATTTAACATGACTTTTATGTCTATATTTCCATTATTTTGAGATTCAAACTTAGTAGAAGGCAGACAAGGTTAGCTTAAGGCTACTCGTAGTCATGAGCATCGTGTGACATCTCAGGGCCAAGTTTCTGGGCTTTATAAGTACTCAGTCAGTTACAGAATTTAGCAAAAGTCAGTTTATCTCAATTCGGTTGAATAATTAGTGTCATTCAGTTAGGTGTAGGATTCATCACCAAGCGAACCCAAGGATGGGGGCTCACCTGGCTGTAGAGGGTGTGATTTTTAATAGCAGTCCTTGAATTTCAGAACTACGTAGCCAGTGTAGGTTGAGATATCAACCTGCCAGTTGATGGTTGATAAGGTATTTACCTGTCAGTTGAGGGTAATACCGTTCTCATCAGGGAACCTGCCAGTATAGGGTGACCCCTAATTCTTTGGGATGACATTTCAGTGGATCCACATAGCTAGTGTATGTACCCATGGCACGGTACTGACACCTTCCAACGGAGGTTACAAGTTGGACCACAATCGGTTTAGAGAGGGGCATATCAGTTAGATGATTACCTCCCACATTTTCAGTCTCAGTCGTTAGTATAGAACTCAGTTCAGTTCTACAGAATTAGGACTGTCAGTAACAGTCACCAAATTATCAGTAATTCAGTTATCTATAATCTCAGATATTAGTTACTCAGTAATTCAGTTATCAGTAATTTCATATATATATATATATATATGAATATGCACAGTATCGCATAATCACTGTTTATAGTCGTTTCAGTTATCCATGTACTCTCATTTAGTTACATTCATATAACTCAGTCCATTACCGTTCATGCATATGAACCCATGCATTTCATCCTTACCTCATTTAGCATACTAGTATATTCTATGTACTGATCACATACTCTTTTTTATGCAATGATGTATCATATCATAGGTTCAGACGCTTAGGTTCCTGACCGCGCTTAGCCAGATTCAGTTAGCAGCAATAGATTCAGTAGTGAGTCCTCATCTATTGAGGATATTATTCATTTCAGTATTATAGTAGATTCAGTATTTTATTAGTCAAAGTTAGTTGGGGGCTTATCCCATCAACTCCGCATTTAGACAGTTTAGTTATAGGCTTGTAGACTAGCATATTTAGTTTTTAGTTTTCTTTTCAGATGTTATTATCAGTACATTCAGTTATTCTTTCAGAGTTTTGAGAACCTTATGGCATATTCAGATATACTTCTACATATATTTTTAGTATTATTATTCAGTGCTCACAACAGGTACTAGTCATGAGTTATCTTGTGGTCCTTTGGTGTAGTAAGCATCGTGTGACGTCCAAGGTGTAAACTCGGGGCGTTACAGTCACCATAAATGGGTCTAATCCCTCCTTTTGTTTTTACTTATTTACTATACTAAAAAATACATCTCTATTAATACTTGGCCAATTTAAAAAATCAATAGATAATTTATCCATTTATACATATTTAACCATTAATATTAAATACGATTAATCATCCAATATATTTTAAAGCATTAAATTTATCATATTCAGAATAATAATATGGTAACATTATCCTATCATTTACAATTTCTTAACCTGTGTGCCAAGTTAATCGTAAACAACTATTGATGAATGAAAGAAATAATGTATATTGGGCTCGTGCTAGCACAGACATTTTGCTATCTAGTGATATATATAAGTACGAAAGGAGCATCTAACATATAACCTCATGAAATATATAGGACTGTCATAAAAGTATTTACATTATAGTAAATGTCTATCGAATAAATAGGTAAGATCTATCAAGATCTATTTGATACCAATTAGGATATGAAGTATCTATCTTTTTGAGAGAAATTAGGAGTATTTTTCCTTATAAATAGAGGGGGGTGTTCATTGTATCCTGAATCTTATGATCTCTCATCACTCAAGAGAAATAAAGGAGCCTCATCTCTTCTCTCTTTATTTATTTTTGTTGTTCTTAATTTATATTTCCCAACAAGGACTACATTCATTTTTGTTTTAAGAGTTCATATGTAGCCACGTTGTACCAACTTTATGTACATTTATTTTTGAATAATTTAAAAGTAAAGAAATTTTTTATACTATTAATATTATATTAATTGTCACAAATAGAGTTAAACGTGAGATGAGTATTTATTTGTACTTTTTAGCATGTACTAGTTAAATGGTATTTGCAATCGGATTTTTTTGGTGTGTGTGGGCGGAAGAAAAGACGAATAATACATAGAGGAAAGGTATGATTTTCATTGTGATGAAGTATAGAATGAAATTTTCTTTTTAATTTTTATCGAGCCGAAGAGACGACCCTAATCATATTTATGTAGCAAACATGATTAGGAAAATTAACTTATCTAATTATTCAACAAATTTAATTAATTAATACAAGTTAATCATATTTAATTTGTTACAATAAAGACAAACATTAATTTTGGGTCTGTCGAGATACATAATTAGCTTCCGATATATCAACGAAGATACATCATTTTCTTTGTAAAAATGCATAATTAGCTCTTAATATATTTTTTTGATTTTTGACTTTCGAGATACATAATTAGTTCTCAATATATATCCAACAAAGATACATAATTAGTAGGAATTTTTGTAATTACTTGTAAGAATGGAAATTTATGTAAATATATTGAGTTAAGTTGTATGTTTATGTTATTTCTATACCAAAAAAATCAATGGCCCAAGATGATATGACGTGTTAGTCATTGCTGATAATGACAAAGGCTGGCAACATGATTTTTAACACATGGCAACTCAATAAATATGGGACACAAAGGTAATAGAACCAAAAGGTGTTGGTTTTGATGTCAATATGTTAAATATAATATCCCGAAAAAATAAAGCAAGAATCGTACCTTCAGTAAGCAAACAAATTCAGTGAAGTATCAAAAATATCCTTGATTCATCAAATTTTATCTTTAAGCTAATATGTTGACGGAAAGATGGTTGGTTGATGCTAAACTCTTGGTTGATGCCAAACTCTCTCTTATATGATAAGAGAAAGAGAATATTACATCTATCAGATAGCAAAGAAAGAATCAACCATACAAAATAGTTGGCCATGAAAAAAAAAGATAATTTAAAAATTTTTAAAAATGAAGCAAGTCATAAATGAATCATAAATTGATTTTTATTAAAATTATTTGAACAAAATTTTTTAAAAATGAAGCAAGCCATGTCATTGTATTGGTGCATTCATTTAGGGGCATTTGGTACATGTCATCAAATAATAGCTTAATGTAAGAGAAATAATGTACATATTGTGACAACTTTAGGTATAAAATTTAATAATTTACTTTCAGAATAATTATGCTTTTGGGATCCTTGTATTCACGTGAATCTGGATGATAAGAAACCTTCATTATCGAAATTTAGAAGCAATACATTAATCACATGTATATATTTATTTTCAAGTTGATGTAATCGACTCTTTCATTCATAGAGTTATTTACTCGATCAGATACGAATTCAAAACATCTCTTTATTATAATTTTTACATAGATGCCAAGATGGCATTCCTAATGCATCATTAATTATTTTTTCATGCCAACCATTTTTCATATCTTGGTTTAATCTTCTAATAAATCCTTTTTCCCCTCACAATAATTCAAAAACTTCACTATGGTTATTGTATCCTTACTTTTCCAAAAACTCTGACCTAATTTCACTGGCTTGACTGATTCAGATTCTGATGTTCCACGTCCAAATGAACTAGCCAAACTAGTAATATACTCAATCATACCATTTACAAGATTATATAGGGCATTACTGTAATGACCCGAGCTGAGACCCTGGACGCGACGAGCATCCCGAATCATGGATGTTCGGACGCCCCTATCTATCTGGCAATCATGCAAAATGTTCATACAATAAAAAAAAATGGGAAAAATTTTCATACGGAAACATGGTTGATGTCATAATTTAACTAGACAATTCGAAAAGAAATCCTTAATGTTCAAAACATATAACACTCGTCTGGGAAATCTCTAACATTAAAAGATTCAACATATGTCCAAAACCAAAACTGGGACAAGCCCCTCAGTCGGACCATGAATTAACTAAATAACATTGTTCTATAAGCTCGGCTTTCCGGAATAGGGGAGAATCACCAATTGCAAATCTCATACATACTAATCTACTGCTAAGCGGGACCCCGGGACTGAGCCTCAGATTCTGAAATATAGGGGTCAATACAATTGTACTGGTATGTAAAACAACCCAAAAATAACGTATTTTTATACAACATAAATGAGAGCATTTTATAAAACAATGACCATAATGCATAAATGAAAAACACATGGGCATACGGATAAGGACATCAACAATTCTTGGAAATCGTGGCTCATTCTCTATTTATTTTCGAATTAGATGGTACACCCTACAATCCTAATCATCCCACGGGCTATATGGGATCTGCCCTTAACTCAGCAGCCAAGGCCCCAATCCAAGTTTGCCGCAAGGATTGGTGTATTAGTAAGGGAGACACACAAGACGACACAACATAGTGTCATATTCCTAATCAAATCGACAAGTCATGGTAGTGCACCATTCCACAAAGCAGGGCTTCTAACCTTAATCCCAGGTTAGGACGATATGAATCAAGGTACACCAGTCCACAAAGCTAGGCTTCTAACCTTAATCCCAGGTTGGGATAACATGAATCAAGGTACACCACACCACAAAGAAAGGTACCGTAATCCCGCATCGTTAAATCATAGTTTCCAACATTGAGTCTCACGACTCGTGCTTTCTTCATGTAACCATCTGACCCTTTTATCACCAAATTTTATTTCTTTAAAACCATGCTTTCATGCCTTTACAAAATTCAACACATATTCTATTAAGGGCGCACCATCACTGTGTATCGTCAGACCCAGACTTGTAAGTCATTCATACAAATTCCACAGCCCTTCTCATTCCAAACATGCAAATAACCACCCAAAAGATTTATGACTTAAACATGCGGTGGTTATGTCAATTATTAAATCTCTTGCAATACTTCATTTTCATGCAAAGGGTTTAGTTAAGGAAAAAATAATCCCTCTCATAAATCTACAAACAACCTCAACCCATGTTTGGATAACCATCAATTGACAATGAAGTTCAAAACATGCAAACGAATGCACATATTACATAAATCATGTAAAATCTACATTTACGAGGGAGTTCTTATAAATCATGATCTTATTAAACTTTTCATTTGAAACGAAATCATATATATACATAATTACATTTAAGTTTCATGAAAATCAGTTCAAGACATTACATTCTTTCATAAAAGAAATTCCATGATACTTGCTTTTCGAAGTAATATCAAACATGCTTTGTAAACAAGGTTATAGATTCTTTGAACTTGATAAAAACAAGAAAACTTATGCCCATGGAGTTTAGGGTAGTCCCACATATCTTAGATTACTTAATTCGAAGAGTAGAACCTGAATCTTGATTCGTTTCTTGGAAATCTTGAACTTAAAGATTGAACTTTTGATCTTTGGGCAACGGTTAGGGTTTTGTTTTTGAGAAAAAAACTGATAACTTTTGAGCCTATAATGCTCTATAAACATTTTAATCTTCTATTTTCATGACTTAGGGCTATAGGGAGAAAATGAGACTGCCCCTTAGTTTTTAAAAATTTCAGCAGAAAACCAATTTAGGGCCTTGACGCAATATGCCAAGTGTATTACCGCTATAGGCACCGCGACACGGTGCAATCGAGGTGACCTACTGATTTAGGAATCCAAACACATCTCAAATCTCGTCCAAAAAATTTGAAACTCTCCCGAGAAACCTCCTTTACACCCCCGAATATGAATCAACTCAAAAATCTATGTCTCGAGGTCATAAAATCAATTTAAAAATCTTTGAAGTTAAGGGCTGAAAATATAACTACGTCCTTTTTAACATTTAGAGAAATCTTCAGGTTGCAAGTTACCCATGAATTCTACTAAGTGTGTTATCAAAAAGAGAATGTTACGGGGTATTACATTATCCCCCTTTGGTATCATTCATTCCCGAATGATGGATCGGGACACAGACAAGCACGATTTCAAGAACGCTAAGGAAGAGATAAAGAAAGTCTTATAGGATATGTACCTTCTATGTTGTCACCCACATTCTCAAAGAGGTTTAGGTATCTAGTAGGAATGCTATTTTCTGACTCCCGAGTAGCTTCTTTAGCCTTTTGATTCTTCCACAACACCTTAACTGAAGCTATGTCCTTACTTCTCAGCTTCCTAACTTGATGATCCAGAATGGCAATAGGTCTTTCTTCATATGACAAGGAGTCTTTTACATCGATCTGTTCTACTGGAAACACTAGGAAATGATCTCCAGTGCACTTTTTCAACATGGACACATGTAATACTGGATGTACGGAAGCTAGATGATAACGCTCAAACTACAGCTCTCATAAGAGTGTAAGCGGTCGTTGTCAAATATAGAACCCAACTGGGTTGGGTGTCGAATCCCACACGGAATACTTGGTCACTAAGTAAGCAACGATTATTAGACTTTTGATGAAAGTTCTGCGAATAAAGGGGGGATTTTGTGCGTGCAAATGATGTAAACAAAATAGTAGAGTAAAAACGGAAAATAGAAGAGTAAAACGGAGTACTTGGTAGGTTTTAATCAATGAGAATTGAGAGTTAGGGTTATGTCCACCTTATGAGTTATACGTATCTATCGACTATGAGTTGTGCGGAATTCAGACATGCATGTGCTTATAGAGAATCGTATTCTATGATAAATCCAGGCATCTTTCGACCATCAAGGACTATTTCACTTTAACTCTTTCGAGCTTAAAGCGTATCTAATGGTACAAATTCTCAAAGAGGTTAATCCAGTTACGGCACTAACTTTTAAATAGGGGTTGGTGCCCTATTTACTTGACATTCTCTCTTTTCCAGACATGTAACTTTTCTTTCGAATAAGTTAATGCTATACTGGCGTATTCTATATGTTTGCACCCACAAGAATTTATATTAAGATGAAGAGAAGAATGATATAAGCAGCATACGTATCAAGAATTCACAAACTCATAGCAATAGATAGTATCTCATAAGGCTTTCATAACACTAACAGAGAAATTTAGCTATTCATGAGTGCAACAGAAATCACAATAGACATTATCATTATACCAAAATAAAAATCTAACGTGAAGTATGCTTTGGTAGTGCTTGTGGTGTGAATTCCTTGCAAATAGCGTTTCTCTTGTCGTGAAATTTAAAAGTCGAATAGATGAAAGAAAATTGTCAGAAATAAGAATTAATTGAAAGAGAATGAATGCTGAAATGTTCAGCAAAATAGGGTTTTTATAACACCCATATCCTATTCCTACTAAGCTACTGCATACTTATCCTAATCCTACTAGGTTACTGAATTCTTTTCCTAATCCTACTAAGTTACTGCTGGTCCCCAAGTCTTTAGAAATGCTTTTTTTGCCCGGAATAAGTTTTCCATGCGTCACTTTCAGTCCATAGGCATCCAAACGTTGCTTTCCTTCTTTCGTGAAGCTTCCTTTGGCATCAACTTATCCATAAAATGCTAAAATCTTCATTATTTATACCTGAAAACTTGCTAATCACGTTGGTTAGCTCACTTACAGGAAAAAGGACTAAAAGTGCATGAATTATATATTTTGTCCTCAAAACTTAGCTAAAATATGGGTAAATTAAGGCGCTTTAGGCGTGTAAATACGCCTAACATCAACACCCCACACTTAAAGCTTTGTTCGTCCTCGAACAAAATATCATGTCCATATAAACATCTACTTAGGGTTTCACAGTAACAACACAAAATATTCATCAAGACAGGCACGACAATTATTAACAAAGAGTAGTTTTCTGATCACTACTAGAAACAATTCAACCTCCAACCTAGACTCGTGATGATGGTTAATTCGTATTCAAAAGTTAATGCACAAAGAATCATACACTACTACCCAAAAATCATCAACCATGTGTGTCTCACAATATATCACCCATAATCACTCACAAGTATTTTATTTTTTGAAACATGGGTATAATATTTTCCTTGCTCTCACGCTCACAAAGAATTCATATGCTGCAACTGATGACCATAGGCTTGCCCTTAGTATAATGCTCTACTAATATCAGAATGCTAAGCTTAGGATCAAATAGGTCTTTTACAGGTTGTAATGTAGGCTAAGGGACGGGTAGGACTATTTTGGCCAGAAATAATGACTATGTTCTTAAGCGCTTTGATACATCACATTATGCTATTAACACTCTCTTTAAAACAACCTTCTACCTTTCTTTCATCTACCATCCCTTTTCACCTATTTTGTTATTCAATTATAAACACAAAGATCTTTTTATCTTTTTTTTTTCTTTTTATAACATACCTCTATGATAGCCACTTTTTTTTTTTTAACAAATTCAAGTACCAATACACTCTAAGGCATCACTCTTAGCCAATTTCCTCTTATTTTGTCACATGACTTTACAATTTAAAGCACTTAGGAATTTGGATCAAATTATGGTCTTGAAAAAAATGGATTAGGCTTACATATGAGGCTGTCAAAGAAAATAGCTAAAGGCTCAAAGGGGTTGAGTAGGATAATGTCCACGGGTAGGTAAAACGAAGGTAAACAATCACAGGTTGCCAAAGAAATGACTAAATCATCTCCTAAACTTACACTCTTTATTTCGCTTTACATACACACCAGGCAAGTTCTAGCATCCTCCAAAAACACAGAATATACTATCACCTCACACACACAAGGCACATGGTCGACTTTATTGGGAGTAGTATAGACTCTTAACCCAACAGATGAAGGAATTGAACCACACAATTATCACACAATGAGTCACATTTAGAGCCTAAACGTCTCAATAGTAATGATTGTATCACAGACTCTTGTCACAATACCAGCACCCTACACTTAGACGGGACACACTGTCCTCAGTGGAAAATAAATAAGAAGAACCTGGATTAGGCGAACTCCTCCTCTATATCTGGGGTCATACCCCCTTCATCGGAATCATCATCGGAGTCGTCGTCATCCGAATTCTTCTCCACATCGGAGTATGGCATTTGACGATCATCATCGGTTGGCACATCATCATGGAGAGGTTCCTCAAAGTACACACCTACTCCACACATAGCCCTTGCATGCTCGTTCATTGGGTAGTCATAATCCAACTGTTAGAGCTCTGCAGTAGTTGAAACACGACCTCCGCTCATCATGGTAAACCGAGTCATGCCATAAAGATGGCGAAAGAAACTTTCATCCTGAGCATGACGTTCTGCAGTGATAAGGTTAACGCCATGCATGGTTTCAGCATCTTTAACCTTTGTGAGGTCAACCTTCTTCGGGTTGTGTGGAAGCTTATGATCAGTCGGCTCCTCTTCGATGTCCTCCTTTCTCAATCTTGCAGTTAATAGATTGCCAAAGCTGAAGTGGGACCTCTTGTGTAGCCTGGCCTTACGCATTGAAGATCGAATGATAGCCCCGATGTTGATGTGGACGTTCGTCATCAATGCGTACACCAAATACACTCTGTCTCGTGTAATCTTTGTATACTGAGTCCCTGGAATCAGGCAAGAGTTGACTATTCGCAACCATATCCTAGCTTCCCTATTTAAGGAAACATATGGGAAGGTGCTGTGCCGACCAGTGTTCTTGTGTCTACTCCATCGTGCCATAGATCTTGTTCCGCACAATGTGTGTCTAATTGCCTTGTACGGAGGTCTGTTATATAGCTCTTTGAGTGCTGATGGATCAACAGATGGCAAACCCAGAAAAGAGTTGAAGAACTCCGCATTTAGTTGTAGAACTTGACCCCGAATCTTTACTTCACTCCCTGTAGTTTTTGGTGACCAGTTGGCATAGAATTCTCGTGTTAGATCGAAATTGCATTCTCCCATATCTCGGAAGATGAAATCAAGATGTAACTCCATGATCTTGGCCAACATGCGAGGTTTTTTCTTTGCTAGGCTTTCCTTGTGTATCAACTCCACATGAACATATTTTTTCTCTTTATTGTTCCTACACCACTCCTTTCCTTCCTCCTCTAGGACCCATTTTATTCTGAACATGCGGCAAGGTATTTACAGCGAGAAGGATTCACCTTGCTCTTTTCGTCCCCTTTTCTGGCCTTTTTGTAAGGTGGTTGCTTTATCCTTTCCTTGTCGTGCTTTTGGTGCCATTGTACCTGAGATTAAAAATGATAGTCATGTTAGCTTCATCTCGGTAGATACAATCGACAAACAATCAGTATTGGCACCACCCCATACTTAGTTTGTTGACACAAACTAGTTAAGTGAACATTGTCGATTACTCAGACTTCATCGATATACGTTTAGGTGGTACGTTCCAACAATATAATCAGTGCAGTCATACTTTTCTAGTCATCTTAACTATCCTTTTCGATTCTATCTCAAGTAATATTGACAATACTTTCATGTTTGGATTGATGTACCCTTTTGAACAAGACTACTACATAGAGATTGTATCAAGTTATGGCATAGAAATAATCAACATCTCATGTTTGTAGTTAACCATGATTTTTCATCTCAATGAACAAGTAATTCGAACATGAAAGCTTTCAAGTTACAAGATTATGCAATTTTCTTGACCATGTCAATTCCGCAAAAGTATGACAGTGTATCAAAATCAAATACAAGTTGGAAACAAGTCAAGACCATCCTTACGTATCCTTTCACTCACTTAGTTGTATCACAACAAATCAACCATATTCAAATCACCAATACTACTTCAAGATTTAACAATTTATTATAGGCGTGGTAGTGTAGTACTTACGGAATATAAAAGAAGAGCAATGAAGTACTTACTTGGTTGATGGCCTCGGAAGATGTTCTTGCAAAGTAAAAGAGCAAAAGGAAAATTTTTGAGAGAATTTGGAGAGGTAGGCGGCGCGTAGGTTGAAGTTACAATGCAATTTTGTTTTAAGACTAAGGTTCTATTTATAGGACAAGCTTGGGTAGGGTTTTGACCCATTTGGAATCGATTTAGGAGACCAAAAGTGACCATAGGCGGCGCCTAATGCTTTGCCTATGCTTGGCATAGGCGGCGCCTAATGCTTTGCCTATGCTTGGCATAGGCGGCGCCTTTTGCAAAGCATTGTTGAGAATAGGCGGATCCTATGCTATGGCATTGTTAGGCATAGGCGGCGCCTATGCCATGGCATACTAGATTCAGAGACAAAAGGGTTTTGCATACGCGGCGCCTATGCTATGGCATTGTTGAGCATAGGCGGTGCCTATTCCATTGCATTGTAGAATCCGAGAGCTTAGGCCATAGCATAGGCCTTGCCTTGTTCGTGGCCTAGATTTACATAGGCCTTACCTTATTCTTTGCCTATATTTTCATAGGCAATGCCTAACCCATAGCCTTTTGCTTCTTCATTCCAACTTACCACCTTCAACATGCAATACTTCCAAATCAAAATTTGAAACCAATCTCCACCTTTACACCTCTTGCACCTACATTTACTCAAAAACAAAAAAAAACAATTAGAACGATGGGTTGCCTCCCATCAAGAACCTTAGTTTTTGTCGTGGCTCGACAAAATCCTAGGAAAACAAAAACAACAAAAGCAATTAAAAACGATGGGTTGCCTCCCATCAAGCGCTTGATTTATTATCGCGGCACGACATAGTTACCTCGAGTACTTAGACTTCGTCGAGATACATGGTGGCCATGCATTTTGTTGAGTCAATAGGACCGATGTATGGTTTTACTCATTGGCCATTCACCTTAAAGACAACACCATTATTGTCTTCTAACTCAACTACTCCCGACGAGTAGACTTGGCTAATTTTGTACGGGCCAGACCATTTGGACTTTAGCTTACCTGGGAATAGCTTCAGTCTGGAATTGAAAAGAAGTACCATATCACCCTTTTGAAAGTTTCGTTGAACAATCCACCGATCATGATACTTTTTCACCCGCTCCTTGTAGAGGTCTAATCTTTCATATGCATGTAGACGGAATTCATCCATCTCGTTCAGCTGCTCCAATCTCAAATCCACAGCATCATCCCACTTCAAATTCAGTCGCTTCAACGCCCACAATGCTTTATGCTCGAGCTCAATCGGCAAGAGACAGGCCTTCCCATAAACTAGTTGGTACGGGGGACATGACAATTGGCGTTTTAAATGCAGTCCTATAAGCCCATAGTGCATCGTCCAGCTTCCGAGACCAATCTTTCCGATTAGCATTTACAGTCTTAGCAAGGATTTGCTTGATCTGTCGATTGGAAACCTCTACCTGTCCACTAGTTTGAGGGTGATAAGGCGGAGCTACCTTGTGTTGCTTGACCCCATATTTCACCAACACGGCTTTGAATAGCTTGTTGCAAAACTGTGATCCTCCATCGCTTATTATGGTACGTGGTACCCCAAAACGAGAGAAGATATTTCTCTTCAAGAATGCTAAAACACGCTTTCCTTCATTATCGGTCAGTGCTACTGCTTTGACCCATTTGGATACATAGTCGACAACAACTACGATGTATTTCATTCCAAATGAATTTACAAATGGGCCAATGAAATCAATACCCCACACATCAAACAACTCTACTTCAAGAATTTTTAACATGGGCATCTCATGGTGCTTCAAAATCGTGCCTTGTCTCTGACATTGGTCACATCTTTTCACAAATTCGTAAGCATCTCTAAATATCGAAGGCCAATAATAGCCGTTTTTCAATACCTTCCTTGCTGTCCGACCACCTGTATGGTGTCCCCCAACATGGGAAGCATGACTTGCTTCCAAGATACTTGGCACCTCCACATGAGATATGCATCGTCTGATCACACCATCCGCGCATTGTCTAAACAAATATGGCTCATCCCAGTAGTAGTATCTCACATCGTGCAGGAACTTCCTCTTTTGATGAAATGATAGATTTGCAGGCATCACATTCCTTACCACGAAGTTCGCAAAGTCTGCATACCATGGTAACTCTTCCATCATCATGGCTAAGATCTCTTCATCAGGGAATGCATCATCAATCTCAAGATCAGGATGGGCTATATGCTCGTTCTCGAGTCTAGATAGACGATCAGCCACTTGGTTTTCGCAACCTCTTCTATCTTTTACCTCAAAATCAAATTCTTGCAGCAACAATACCCATCGAATTAGCCTTGGTTTCGCATCTTTCTTTGTCATCAAATATCTCAGAGCTGCATGGTCTGTATGAACTACCACTTTGGTTCCCAATAGATAAGCACGAAACTTTTCAAAAGCATACACAACTGCTAAAAGCTCTTGTTCCGTGACAATATAGTTCTTCTGGGCTCCGTTCAAGACCTTGCTCGCATAGTAGATTGGATGGAATAACTTTTCTCTTCTCTGGCCAAGTACAGCACCCAAAGCTACCCCGCTAGCATCACACATGACTTCAAACGGTAGAGACCAATCGGGCGCTACAATGATAGGAGCTTCAATTAGCTTCCCTTTGAGGCATTCAAATGGCTTCAAGCACTCTTCACTGAAGTCGAACTTTGCATCCTTCTCCAAGAGCTTGCATAATTGACTAGAAATCTTGGAAAAGTCTTTAATGAACCTTCGGTAGAAACCTGCATGCCCGAGGAAACTACGAACTCCTTTGATCGAAATTAGGGGTGGTAGTTTCTCGATGACTTCGATTTTAGCTTGATCCACCTCAATTCCTCTTTCGGAGATTTTATGCCCAAGAACAATAACTTCTTTCACCATGAAGTGGCACTTCTCCCAGTTCAGCACCAGGTTGAATTCAACACATCTCTGCAAATGCCATACTTAGATTTTCCAAGCACGATTTAAACGACTCACCCACAACTGAAAAATCGTCCATGAATACCTCCAGAGTGTCTTCCACCATATCAAAAAAAAATGGACATCATACAACGTTGAAAATTGGCGGGTGCATTACATAGCCCAAATGGCATACATTTAAAGGCAAACTTACCATATGGGCATGTAAACGTTGTCTTCTCTTGATCCTCGGGAGCAATACAAATCTGATTATAGCCGGAATACCTATCTAAAAAACAAAACCATCCTTTCCCTGCCAAAGATCGAGCATTTGGTCTATAAATGGCATTGGAAAGTGATCTTTAAGTGTCCACGAATTCAGCTTCCGGTAGTCCATGCATACTCTCCACCCTTTGACAGGTCTGAGTGGAATTAACTCATTCTTTTCATTCGCAACTACCGTCATGCCACCTTTCTTGGGTACACATTGTAATGGGCTTACCCATTTACTGTCGGAGATTGGATAAACAACCCCTGCATCTAACCACTTAATAATTTCTTTCTTCACCACCTCTTGCATAGGTGGATTTAGACGCCTTTGATGCTCAATAGTGGGTATGCAATTTTCTTCAAGCTGAATCTTGTGTGTACAAATCCCAGGCAGAATACCAATGATATCAGCGAAGGTCCAACCGATGGCTCTCATGTACTTCTGTAGAACCACGATGAGAGCTGTAACTTGCTACTCACCCAAATCTGCTGCCACAATAACCGGGAGTGTGTTTCCGTTTCCCAAGAATGCATACTTTAAATGACTAGGAAGCTCCTTTAATTCTAACGTGGGTGGCTCTTCAATAGATGGTTTAACTGGTGGTGTAGGTCTGTTTTTGAGATCAAGGTCCAGTTTCTTGGGAGCATGAGGATATGACCCTAATACTGTTAGAGCACAAATGGTTTCTTCATAATTTTCAGCATTCTTACGCTCAACATTCATAAGCACAATCTCCAATGGGTCATCAATAAGCTGCTCCTCTACAGATAATTCTTTCTCATCATCAAAATAAACATCAGCTACCGAGAACACGTTCAGATCTTTGGGTTGCTTTATTGATTTACACACATCAAAGCGGACTACTTCGTCATTCATTCGGAATAAAAGCTCATTGGCTCTTAAATCAATAAGCACACTTCCTGTTGCAAGGAAAGGGCGCCCCAAGATTATAGGAACTTCTGAGTCCACCTCACAATCCAAGATAACGAAGTCTGCCGGAAAGATGAATGAGGACACCTTCACCAATACATCACATAAAATACCAACAGGTCATTTTACCGACCTATCTGCCATTACAAGCCTCATATTGGTTGTAGTAGGATCCCCCAACCCTAACTTGTTATAAATAGATAGTGGCATTAAGTTGATGCTGGCTCGTAAATCACATAATGCCTTGGCAAAATTCAAAGGTCCGACAGTGCAAGGTATAGTGAAGGCACCGGGATCGGCCTTCTTCTGAACTAGTGATCTGGTAGCGATTGCACTACAATGATGAACAGTATCTATCAACTCATAACCTGCTGCCCGCTTCTTTGTCAGAAGATCCTTCATAAATTTTGCGTAGCCAGGTATCTGTTCTAGTGCTTCTACCAACGGAACATTAATGGTCAGCTATTTCAACATTGCCATGAATTTATTGAACTTGGTATCATCAGCTCTCTTTTTTAATCTTTGAGGAAAAGGTGGTGGTGGAAGGGGAATAGTTTTTTCCACGAATTTCTTTTCCTCTTGCTTCAGATTGGCGATCTTTTCGGGCTATGGACGTTGAGGGGTAACGTCATTGATGCCTTCTTCAGCTTTTTCGGTGTCTTCTGCATTATTTGTGATATGATCGGCCACTTGCTTGCTTTGGGCTGAATTTTCCAGCACCTTACCACTCCAGGTAGTAATGGCCATGCATGTTCCATCGTTCCTTGGGTTTTGCACTGTGTCGCAAGGTAAGGTGCCATCTTTTCGTTGATTTAATGTGGCTGAAATTTGACTTAATTGTTGCTCCAGTTGTTTTATTGAAGTGGAATGCGAGTCAACCAATTTCTTCATTGAGGCCAAATCATTTATTACCTCAGTTACTCCCGTGTTGGTTTCCTCCACTCCTTTCCACAGCTTCGCCATCATATCTTCCATTGACATCTTACCAGAGCCAGATGCACCGGTGTCACGACTTCCAGGAGGAACATACAAACCACTCCTGTCAGTCTTATTCTTCCAACTACCTTGATCACGGTCCTTGTTTCCAGATTTATCATAATAGTTCCGACCTTGGTTTCCTTGGGCAGTGCCTCGGAAACCCCCCTGATTGTTCAAGTAGTTTGCTTCTTCTTCAGAATCGGATTCCTCTATTCCTTTTGACGCAACCGCTTTGACTTTTTCGGTCTTCCCTGATAATAGATGCTTTGTAAGAAGATCCATCTGTGTTTTCATGTGCGCCATATCTTGGTCGCATTCCTCCTCTCTTCGCCTTTGTTCTGCAGTCATGCCAATAGATATAGTGGGACTTGTCACCTCAGAATCTCTGGTATGCCAAGTCCTACTTTGCTTTGTCATCCGGTCTAGCATATCTCTTGCCTGCACAAAGGTGAGGTCCATAAATGATCCTCCAGCCGCATTATCCACCACTGGTTTAGTTACTGAATTCAAGGATCTGTATAGTATCTCCATCAGGTGGACATTGGTCATGTGATGGTTTGGGCACCTCATAAGCTTCTTCTTGAATCTCTCCCATATTTCGTGGAGGGCTTCAGTTGGAAGCTGTTGAAAGTTGCTAATTTCATCTCTCAATTGTGCTCTTTTGGATGGCGGAAAGAATCTTTCTAGGAAAGCGTCTTTCAATTGCCTCCAATTTGTAATAGAATCAGGAGTCAGCTCGTTCAACCATAGAGTTGCCTCCCCAGATAGAGACAATGGGAATAAACGCAGCCGAATTATATTCTGTCCAACGCCTGGATTGTCGAATGACTTGCATGTAGAGATAAAGTTGACCAGATGCATATTCGAATCATCACCTGCAAGTCCACCGAATAATCCCTTAAGTTGCAATAACTGAATCATGGTGCTAGTGATGTTGAACTTGGCTCCGGGTGCCAATGGCGGAGGAATTATAGCTCCTGTGGCGCCAGCTCCATCCAAATCGTTATCATCATCATCAAAAGGCATCTGCATAGCGCGGCGTTCAGGCCTAAATCTGGCTTAACGATCTCTTCTATTTGCAGGTGTCGCCACCTCAGTATCACACCTAGGGTTTAGTAGCTCGTCATCACCTAAGTCCTCATCATCAGGATCTGCTGCTCGCCCTGGGTTATCAATATTCTGTTGATTCACTTGAGCCGCAGCCAACACAGCTAGTCTAGCCTGCTCTTGTTGAGCAGCCCTTCTCTCAATGTCACGTTTTGCATCCATCCTTCCAATAAGTTGCAGTTCAGGGTTTATGGGTAATAATGGTTGTCCCGAACTTCGAGTATTTAGCATGTACTGAACAAAAACCTGCAGAAAACAAAAACAATAACTAAAAGTAAAGTACGAGAATCTTTGACCAAAGGGTCTAGTAATTATCACAAACTTAGTTGACAACCGTATTCCTCGGCAACGGCGCCAAAATATGATAACGCTCAAACTATAGCTCTCGTAAGAGTGTAAGCGGTCGTTGTCAAATATAGAACCCAACTGGGTTCGGTGTCGAATCCCACAGGGAATACTTGGTCACTAAGTAAGCAACGATTATTAGACTTTTGATGAAAGTTTTGCAAATAAAGGGGGGATTTTGTGCGTGCAAATGATGTAAACAAAATAGTGGAGTAAAAACGGAAAATACAAGAGTAAAACGGAGTACTTGGTAGGTTTTAATCAATGAGAATTGAGAGTTAGAGTTATGTCCACCTTATGAGTTATACGTATCTATCGACTATGAGTTGTGCGGAATTCAGACATGCATGTGCTTATAGAGAATCGTATTCTATGGTAAATCCAAGCGTCTTTCGACCATCAAAGACTATTTCACTTTAACTCTTTTGAGCTTAAAGCGTATATAATGGTACAAATTCTCCAAGTGGTTAATCCAGTTATGGCACTAACTTTTAAACAGGGGTTGGTGCCCTATTTACTTTACATTCTCTCTTTTCCAGACATGTAAATTTTCTTTCGAACAAGTTAATGCTATACTGGCGTATTCTATATGTTTGCAACCACAAGAATTTATATTAAGATGAAGAGAAGAATGATATAAGCAGCATACGTATCAAGAATTCACAAACTCATAGCAATAGATAGTATCTCGTAAGGCTTCCATAACCCTAACAGAGAAATTTAGCTATTCATGAGTGCAACAGAAATCAGAATAGACATTATCATTATACCAAAATAAAAATCTTACGTGAAGTATGCTTTGGTAGTGCTTGTGGCGTGAATTCCTTGCAAATAGCGTTTCTCTTGTCGTGAAATTTAAAAGTCGAATAGATGAAAGAAAATTGTCAGAAATAAGAATTAATTGAAAGAGAATGAATGCTGAAAAGTTCAACAAAATAGGGTTTTTATAACACCCATATCCTATTCCTACTAAGCTACTGCATACTTATCCTAATCCTACTAGGTTACTGAATTCTTTTCCTAATCCTACTAAGTTACTGCTGGTCCCCAAGTCTTTGGAAATGCTGTTTTTGCCCGGGACAAGTTTTCCATGCGTCACTTTCAGTCCATAGGCATCCAAACGCTGCTTTCCTTCTTTCGTGAAGCTTCCTTTGGCGTCAAGTTATCCATAAAATGCTGAAATCTTCATTATTTATACCTGAAAACTTGCTAATCACGTTGGTTAGCTCACTTATAGGAAAAAGGACTAAAAGTGCATGAATTATATATTTTGTCCTTAAAACTTAGCTAAAATATGGGTAAATTAAGGCGCTTTAGGCGTGTAAATATGCCTAACATCACTAGACTCGCGGGAAAATCTAACTCATAGGCAAAGTTATCTCTTGGGAAGTGCCACCCGGTCTCAAATATTCTACCTTGACTTGTTGACAATTCATACACTTAGAAATAAAATTAGCCACATCGTTTTTCATATTATTCTACCAATAGATAGCCTTAAGGTCATGATACATTTTTGTAGATCCTGGGTGAACAACATACCTTGAAGTGTGAGCTTCATCTAGAATGCTATCTCGCAAACCATCCAAGTTCGATACATATAGCCTACCCTAATACCTCTAAATCTCATCACCTCCAATTTCAAATTCCATCACTTTCTGTTGACCAACATCTTTCTTAATCTGCATCAAGATAGGGTCTTCGACCTACTTTTCCTTAACTTCAGCACATAAGGAAGATTTAGCTATCTCATGAACGAATACTTTCACATCTTCAGAATCCAGAAGTCCAACTCCCAAATTTATAAGTCGGTGAATATCCTTCACCATCTCTCTCTAACATTTCTTAACATAAGTAAGACTGCCTATTGACAATCCGCTAAGGGCATCAGCTACCACGTTCGTCTTTCCCAAATGATAATACAGGCTCATGCCATAATCCTTCAATAGTTCCAACCGATGCCTCTGCCCAAGATTCAGTTCTTTCTGTGGGAAGACATATTGAAAACTTTTGTGATCGGTGAATATATATACATGCACCCCATATAGATAACACTGCCAGATTTTAACTGGAAACACCACAACCGCTAACTCTATGTCATGGGTGGGATAATTTCACTTGGGCACCTTCAACTGCATACATGCATAAGCTACCACCTTACCATGCTGCATAAGCACACACCCAAGTCCCACTCGGGATATATCACAACACATAATAAAACTCTCTATACCCTTGGGAAGGGTCAAACTGGTACGGTGTTCAACTTGTCTTTCAGTTTCTCAAAACTATTCTCACAGGAGTCAGAGCACAAGAATTTCACCTTTTTCTACATCAATTTGGTAAGTTGAGAAGCTATGGAGGAAAAAATCTCTATGAACCTTCTTCTATACCCTGCCAAACCCAAGAAGCTCCGGATATTGGTTGGAGTCATGGGTTTGGACCATTTTCTCACTGCCTCAACCTTTTAGGGGTCAAACTTAATCCCCTCACTAGAAACGATATGCCCCAGCAAAGCACTAGCACTAAGCCAGAATTCACATTTGGAAACCTTTGCATATAGTTCATGATCTTTGAGGGTCTGAAGGATAATTCAGAGGTGGATGACATGATCCTCCTCACTCTTAGAGTAAACTAGAATATCATAAATGAAAATTATAACAAATAAATCTAGAAACTGATGGAACACCCTTTACATTAGGTCCATAAAATCTGCAGGGGCATTAGTCAGTCCGAAGGACATAACCAAGAATTCATAATGGCCATATCAGGTTTGGAACGCAGTTTTGGGAATATCAGCCTCCCGAACCTTCAATGGATGATACCTCGAATGAAGGTCTATCTTTGAGAAACATTTGGCACCTTGGAGTTGATCAAATAAATCATCGAGTCTGGGAAGAGGGTAATTTTTCTTGACAGTAACCTTATTAAGTTGACGGTAGTCTATACACATACGGAGTGAACCATATGTCTTATGCACAAAGAGAACTGGAGCACTCAAGGGAGAAACACTTGGATAAATAAAGACTTTATCATGAAGGTCCTTTAACTGTTCTTTCAGCTATTTCAATTCTGTAGGAGCCATTCTGTATGGTGAAATAGAGATAGAACCAGTGTCCAAAAACAAGTCGATACCAAAACCTATCTCCCTATCAGTTGGTATCCCTGGGAAATCATTGGGAAAGACTTTTAGGAATTCATTAACTATAGGGACAAGATGGAGGGAAGGACTTTAAGTACTAGAATCTTTGACCCGAATAAGATGATACAAACAACCTTTAGATATAAGTTTACGGGCTATGAGATAAGATATGAAATTTTCCCTAGGTGATATAGAATACCCCTCTCAATTTATCACTGGTTTATTTGGAAAATAGAAAGTGACTATTCTGGTTCTACAGTCTAGTATGGCATAACACGAATGGAGACATTACATTCCTTAAATAGCATCAAAGTTAATCATATCTAGCTCTACTAGATTCGCCACAGTATCACGATTATAGATAGACACAACACAATTTCTATACACCCTTGTAGCCACAATAGAGTCGCCAACATAAGTGGAAATAGAGAAAGGTTCTAAAATAATTTTAGGCTCAAAATCAAAACTAACAGCCACATACGGGGTCAGATAAGACAAGGTAGACCCTGGATCAACCAACACACATACACTACGAAAGAAAATTTATAACGTACCCATCATAATATCTAGTGAAGCCTCTACATCCTGGAGGTTTGATAAAGCATATAAGTGATTATGACTGCCCCCGATAGTTAAAGTGGTACCCTTGGGTAGTGGTGGTGGTGCTAAGGAATTTTCTTTGGCCTTGGAACCACTAAAATTCCCTCTAGATGAAGCATAGTCCCTCTGAATATGGCCTACTTAGCCGTACGAATAACATGTCCGAATCTCAGAATAACACTTCTCTGAATGGTTCCCTCCACAATTACCACAACAAGGATGCTGCCTAAATGATTAAGTCACACTCACCTGAGACTGAGTACCCTGCACCCTTGAGCTATTGTTTGGATAAAAATTCTGAAATTATCGATCAACTGGAGGTATGGGTACTGGGGCACTGACTGAGATTGAGCATTACTCTAAAACTTTTTCTTCGACCACTTGTTACCTCAGTTACCACCTTGGTGCTGACTGTTATTCTAGTTTGTAGACCTAGCTCTCTTGGCATGGCTGTCTTTCTCCCTCACCTCTGCCAGTCTTTTCTTCTACTCTTCAACCTGCTACATGTGAATGAATAATTGATAGAAATCTATATCCTTATTCAGTATTTCTCCCTTTCATTCTAACACCAGATCATCCGAGAGGTCGGATGTAAACTTTCTCATTCGGGCTCTTATGTTACCTACTAATTTTGGGGCATAACAGAACAGCAGGGTAAACTTCAACGTATATTCCTTAACACTCATTTTCCCTTGTGTCAAGTTCATGAATTCTTCAGCCTTTGATTTCTTCAATTCTTGGGGAAAGAAACAATCCAGGAAAGCTTCCATAAACTCACCCCATACCGAAGGCTCAGTGTCTCTACCCTTCGAATCCTCTCATTCATTATACCACTGATTGGCTATATCTTTCAACTTATAGGCTACCGGTTTAACCTATTCAACCTCATTCACATGTATAACCCTAAACATTTTCTCCAGTTTATCAATGAACCCTTGGGGTTCCTCATCAACCTTCATACCAGTAAACATAGGTGGGTTTAGCCTCATGAATTGGCCAACCCGAGTAATCTCAGATGAACCAGACACAGACCCCACATCTTTAGACCAACGGGTCTTAGAAGCCACCAACTGAGCTATCATATGCATAGACTGTTGGAACTTATCATTAGATACTTTTCTTTGGGAAGGTTGAGTGTGGTTAGCTCCAGATCGAGGAGCTCTAAGTGGAATAATCTCAACATCAGAAACTCTCAGAGTAGCAACAAACTCTGAAGTACGAGCTCTATTATGGGTCCATATCCCATGGGTAGGGAGTATATCCTCAGCTTGGCCATTCTATTCGTTGGATCGACATAGAGGAAAGATAACGTTTTAAACTACAAGAAATCATTGATTAGATAACATTCAGACTCTATAGAATGAACTAAATCATGAAAAGGAGAGAGACATTTCTAAATGCCTTATTGCCTTCTTATAAGTGTGGCACACTACATACCCATAAATATGACTCTACCCGACATTATTTTCAGACATCCTGGGACCATGAACAGTGCTTTGATACCAAGTTTGTCATGACCCGAGCCGATACCATGTCCACAACGAGCATCCGAAACCATAGAGGCCCAGGTGACCTTATCTATCTGGAAATCATGCAAAACATTCATGCAATATAAAGAAATACGAAAAATATTCATACGAAAACATGGTCAATGTCATAATTAAGCTAGACAGTTCGAAAGGAATCCTTAATGTTCAAAACACATAACACCCGTCTGAGAAATTTCTAACATTACAAGATTTAATATATGTCCAAAAAAAAAACTGGGACAAGGCCCCTAGTCAGACCATGAATCAAATAAATAACAATGTTTTATATGCTCGGCCTTCCGAAAAAGGGGAGGCTCACCAATTGCAAATCTCAGACACACAAATTTACTGCTTAGTAAAACCCCAGGACTAGGCCTCAGATCTTGAAATATAGGGAGTCAATACAATTGTACTGGTATGTGAAACACCCCCAAAATAACGTGTTTTTATACAACATAAATGAGAGCATTTTAAAAAATAATGAGCATAATCCATAAGTGAAAAACACATAGGCATACGAATAAGGATATCAATAATTCTTGGAAATCGTGGCTTATTCTCTATTTATTTATGATCTAGATGGTACACCCTACAATCCTAATCATCCCACGGGCTATATGGAATCCTTATTTAACTCGGTGGCGAAGCCCCTAATCTAATTTTTCCACAAGGATTGGTGTGTTTGTAAAAGAGACATGCAAGACCACACAACATGGTGTCATATTCCAAATCAAATCGAGATGGCATGGTAGTGCACCAATCCATAAAGTAGGGATCCTAACCTTAATCCCAAGTTGGGACGACACAAATCAAGGTACACCAGACCACAAAGCAGGGTACCGTAACCCTATGTCGGCAAATCACGATTTCCAGCATTGAGTCTCACGACTCGTGCTTTCTTCAGGTAACTACAAACCTTTTCTATACCCAAATTTCATTTCCTTAAAACCATGTTTTCATTCCTTTACAACATTCAACACATATTCCATTACGGGCGCACCATCACCGGGTATCGCCATACCCATACTTGCAAGTCATTCATACCAATTCCACAGGATTTCTAATTCCAAACAAGCAAATAACCACCCAAAAGATTTATGACTTAAGCATGTGATGGTCATGTCAATTATTTAATCTTGCAATACTTCATTTTCATGCAAAGGGTTTAGTGAAGGTAAAAAGACTCCCTCTCATAAATCTACAAACATCCTTAACCCAAGTTTTGATAACCATCAACTAACAATGAAGTTTAAAACATGAAAATGAATGCATATATCACATAAATCATATAAAATCCACATTTGAGAGGGAGATCTCATAAATCATGCTCTCCATTAAACTTTTCATTACAAACGAAATTATATATATACATAATAACATTTAAGTTTCATGAAAATCTGTTCAAGACATCACGTGCTTTCATTAAAACAATTCCAAGATACCTGCTTTTTGAAATAATATCAAACATGCTTTGTAAACAAAGTTATAGATTCTTTGAGCTTGGTAAAAACAAGAAAACTTATACCCATAGAGTTTAGGGTAGTCCGAAATACCTTAGATTAATTTTTTCGAAGAGTAGAACCCAAATCTTGATTCATTTCTTAGAAATCTTGAACTTAAAGATTGAACTTTTGATCTTTGGGGAAGGGTTAGGGCTTTGTTTTTGAGAAAAACTGATCACTTTTGATCCTATAATGCTCTATAAATGTTTTAATCTTCTATTTTCACAACTTGGGGCTATAGGGAAAAGATGAGACTGCCCCTCGGTTTTAAAACTTTGAGTAGAAAATCGATTTGGGGCTTGCCGCGACGTGCCTAGTGGCTTACTGCTATAGGCACCGCGACACAGTGCAATTGTGGTGGCCTACTAGTTTGGAAATCCAAACATGTCTCAAACCTCTTTCGAAAAATCCAAAACTCCCTCGAGACATTTCCTTTACACCCTCAAACATGAATCACCTCAAAAATCTATGTCTTGGGGTCGGAAAAGTTAATTTAAAAATCATTGAAGTTAAGAGCTCAAAATATGACTGTGTCCTTTTTGGGCCAAATTGGGCCAAATGGATAAAAAAGGGTATTAAATTGGGCTGACAGACTTAAGTTGTCCACCTTTTCGATTATAGGTCAATTTATTTAAAAGTGGCTAGCCCATGGTCCTTTTCCCTTTATTTTTTCCTTACAACTTGTTATGTATAGTTTCAAAATGTATTTTATTGTTTTGATAATAGTTAATGGTAGATCTTGATTGTTCTACATCTGCAAAATCTATTTTAGTTATTTATGGCATTCAATTAATAAATAAGTTTGAATCCACAAATAATTAAAATGGGTTTTGCAGATACAGTAAAATCAAGATCTACCATTAACTATTATCAAAACAAAAAATACATTATAAAATGATAAATAACAAGTTGTAAGGAGAAAATAAAAGCAAAAACAAACAAAAATAATAGACCTAAATTCATATAACAGTAATACCTTCATCATTTTTCTCTTATTTTCTATCAAAAGAGGAACTCTATTCTTCAACTCGCTGAATTTCTCCTTATAGTAAGCTTCTTTTTCACTTTTCACATTTTTTAATTCATCAAATTTCTCATATAGCAAATCGTTTTTCTCTTTATAGTCCTTAAGACACTCTTTTATTACCTTTTTTATACTTCTCTTCGATAGTCCTTTTTTCTTCCTTAAAACTGTTTTCACAATCGATCAAAATTTCTTGCACAAAAGAAAAATGCTTTTCTTGAACTAAATAATTTTTTCTTTCAGACTAAAAGAACTACTGAAATCGATGTCTTATTCAATGAATATAATATCAAAGATGTGATAGGAGATTTTTTTGAAACAACAAAAAAATGCGGAACAACTAAAACTGGAAAAAAAAAATAAACTTCCTAGTAAAAATGATGGTGTGAAGCTTTTTTCATGTGAGGGAATTTTGTGAAGCAGAAAAAGACACAGGGAGGGTTATTGCTAATTTATTTTTCAAGGGAAAATCTATATATATGCTAGTATTTGGTCAAGATCTCACGAATACAAGAATAATTAGTATATGTTATTATTTGACCACATTATACCTTGCTATTTAGGTAAAAACGTTTAAACAAGTAAAACGTGAAAAAACATATCTAAAAACAATAATTAGTATTTGCTCAAGCTTTCAAGAGTACAAGAATAATTAATGTGGACTATAATCCACACTATATCTTGAAGTTTGGTCAGAAAAGTTTAAAAAAGTGAAACATGAAAAAGCACATCTAAAAATAATAATTAATATTTGCTCAAGATTTCAAGAATAATTAATGCTGACCATTATTTAGCCACACTATATCTTGAGATTTGAGCGGACTATTATTTGACCAGACTATATCTTGTGATTTGGTCAGAAAAATTTTAAAAAATAAAACGTGAAAAACTCATTTAAAAATAATAATTAATATTTGATCAGAATGTCAATAATACAATATAGGCTATTATATAACCACAATAAATGTACTTTACAAATAATTTATGTTATCTTTTCTATATATACTCTATGATAAAGGGGAATAAGCACACACCTAGTCGACATGTGCACTTAGAGTAATAAATTTATTGTTAAGGATTTTCTGGTCATTTTATTTAAATTTTTATGCCATATCTTGTTTAAACATTTGGCTTAATAATAACATAATATTATTGGCAACCAAGAATTTTATTGTAGCTTTCATGTTAAACTTTTATATGTTTATACCAATTTACCCTCTTGTTTATATTATCAATCATCATCTTCATTCACACCACCTCATTATTCATTTACCAAGAGCTACTATTTTATAATTTACATGTTTAACTGTTTGATTTTACAAAGAGAGAGTGTTTTAATTTTTGGTGATTTTAATTTAGTAATGAAAAAGATTGTCGCCAAAAAATAAGGAAAAATATTCAAGTTTATTTACAATTCTCAGTGTATTGGTCTTAGACAAATCTATTATTTACAAAGTAATTGCTTATCAATTAAGTTACCTTTGTGAGCTGATCAAGAGGAGCTCGTCGCTAAATCGATCTCCGACAAGATTAATAACCCAAAACCGGAGCAAAGAAAAGCTATCAGTGAAATGAGCTTCCAGCGGCGGCATTTGTGGATGTTGCTGGACGATTCTCATTCTAAAAACCCTACTTTAGGTCATATTTATAGAGGGTTAAGATAGACCGAGTCTTGACCCACAAAATCTTAATTTGTTTTTCCTTTTTGGGCTCAATTGAGTTTGTTTTGTCCAGCCTTTTTTTAATTATTAATAAAATGGGCCCTGTCCAAAGTTAGTCTTAAAAAAAAAACCTTATCAATTTTTACTAATTTAACATTATCTCTCTTAATTTGAGTTTATTATTTGAGCGACATTTTTTTTTAAGTTGGATATCTACAAATTAAATATGATAAACCTTTAGTTTTTTCGTAAAAAGGGGGATAGAAAGAATAACATATACTAATATAATTTTTTTTAAAAAAATTATAAATTACAGTAATTAATAATTTAAATATTTTTTAAAAATATATAGTATAAAACTTAGTTAATTCCAAATGTCACCATAAATGGGGACAATCCCTCTGTCTATTTTTACTTGTTTACTATATTTTTTTAAAAAAAAAATACATGTCCAACTATACTTGGCCAATTTGAAAAATCAATAGATAATTTATCCCTTTCTACATATTTAACCATTAATATTAAATACGATTAATTATCCAATATATTTTAAAGCATTAAATTTATCATATTCAGAAAAATGATATGTAACATTATCCTATCATTTATGATTTCTTAACCTCTGTGCCAAGTTAATCGTGGACAACTATTA
The DNA here is from genome assembly GCA_030864225.1 of Capsicum baccatum var. pendulum. Classification (NCBI taxonomy): domain Eukaryota; kingdom Viridiplantae; phylum Streptophyta; class Magnoliopsida; order Solanales; family Solanaceae; genus Capsicum; species Capsicum baccatum. The sequence continues at coordinate 21,975,477 of CM061559.1, read as the reverse complement.
ATGAATAAAAGAAATAACATATATTTGGTCCGTGCTAGCGTGGATTCTTTGGTATCTAATGTTATAATAAGTATGAAAGGAACATCTTACTCACATATAACCTCATGAAATATATAGGACTATATTCCTTTTTGTTTTAGGAGTTCATATACACATTGTACTAATTTTATGTACATTTATTTTTGAAGAATTTAACAGTATAATTTTTTTACGTTATTAATATAATATAAGTTGTTACAAATAGATTTAAGCACGAGAAGAATATTTATTTGTTCTTTTTAGCATATGCTAATTAAAGGGTATTTGTATTCGGACACTTTTGTTTGTTGTCGGTTGAGGAAAAGGCGAATAATACATAGAGGAAAGGTGTGATTTTCGTCGTGATGTGATACACTACTAAAATGATATTACGATTTAGGAAGGAATTGGAGTAGCCTAAAGAGAAAATTAGGAAGAATTGCTCTTGAACAGCTTAGAACTCAATTGAGTTGTTATGGAAAGAGAAAAGAGAGAAACTTGCTTATTGATCTTGAGTCAATGTTCTGATGATTATAACCCTTCAATACTACAACTATTTAATGAGGAAAAAAGATGAAAAGACTGAAATAGGGGTTCTAAAAGTTAGTAACAACTAACTCTAGTAGTAACCAACCTTAACAGACCGTAATAGTCTTAACAGTTGTTGGGACCAGGTGCAGCTCATGTAACTGACTGATTTTAACAATTAATTACAAACCTAAATATAAAAATGGAAATACTACTCAATTATGGAAAATCATTACAAATGGATCATATCAAATACCCCATCTTAAATCATCTTTGTCCTCAAGGAAGGATCTAGGTGGGGATACTCGGCTCTGACAAAGTCCAAATCCTCCCAGGTGCTATCCTCACCAGTTGTATTCATCCATTTGATGAGAATCTGTACAATGTCTTGAAAATTTTGGGATCTAAAAGTCCATAAAGAATAGCCTCAGGAACTCACAAAATAGGATTCGAGTTAGTTTGCACCACAAGCAATGTAACAGAGGCAGTGTTGGAACCTAACTTCTTCTTTAACTGGGAAATGTGAAAACTGGGGTGGATTTTTAAGGTTGCAGAGAGATCTAGTATGTAAGAAACCTTGCCAAATCTATCCACAATTTGAAAAGGACCAAAGTATTTGGCTGAGAGTTTTTGAAAATCATGATATCTGAGAGAGTTTTGTCTATAAGGTTGTAATTTTAAATACTCTCAATCCCTAATGGAGTAGTTCCTGTTAGTCCTTTACCATCAGCAATAGTCTTCATCATAGCTTGAGCTTTAGACAAATTTGCTTTGAGGACTCGCATGGTAGGTTCCTTAGACTGCAAACTTCTATCAACTGTATCAATGTGAGAGTCAAAAGCCATGTAAGGCAATAGAGGAGGAGGTTTTAGTCTAAAGACCCCCTCATAAGGTGTCAATTTTAGTGCTGAGTGGAAAGAGGTGTTATACCATCATTCTACCAGTGGAAGCCAATAAGGCCAAGCTTTAGGTCATTCAAAGCTCATGCACCGGAGGTAGCATTCTAAATATCTATTGACAACTTCAGTTTGACAATTTGTTTGGGGGTAGTAAGCCGTGGAAGTGAAACGAGATACCTTTTGTATTTTAAAGTGTTCCCGCCAAAACTTGCTTGTAAATACTATATCCTTATAAGAAAAAATTGAGCTGGGCATGCCATAGAGTTTAAAAACTCCATCCATAAACAATTGAGCTACCTCCAATGTTGTATAAGGGTGACTAAGAGACATAACGTGTGTGGCTTTGCTCAGCCTGTCCACAACCACAAAGATGACATTTTGCCAGCAGCTCTTAGTAGGACCTCTATTAAAACCATTGAGATGTCCTTCCATACCTCGATATGAATAGGAAGGGGTTTCATTAAGCCAGGATAAGCCATAGTCTCACCCTTGGATTTTGACATACTTCACAGTTCCTATCAAAATTATACACATCTTGCTTCATTCTCTTCCAGTAGAGGTCTTGTCTCATTCTTTGTAAGGTAGCTTGAATACCTGTATGCCCCTTAATTGAGATGGCATTATAAAAATCCAACTTGTTCCTAAGATTAGGATCATTACAAATTATGAACTTCTATTTTCTACTAAGAACACCAGACAAGTATGTATAATATGGTTTAGCAGCTTATGTAATCTGAATAGTCTGAATATGTTTATGTAGATCGGGGTCCTGAGTCCACAAATGCTTAATTTGATCCAATAAAACAGAGTGAAATCCTGAGAAGCTGCAGAGATGGATCATTTCTTCCCTCTTAGATAATGCATCTGCCACAATATTCTCATTTTTCTTCTTGTAAACAATGGTATAATCATAACCAAGCAACTTGACCAACCATTTTTGTTGACAAGGGGTAGTGATTCTTTGTTCCAACAAGAACTTCAAGATGTGATGATCAGTTTTCACTACAAAATGTCTACCAAGGAGAAAAGATCTCCACTTCTGAACAACACTTACTAATGCCAACAAGTCCCTTTTATAAACAGACAGTTCTTTGTTTTTGTCACACAATCCTTGGCTGAAAACTGCAATAAAACAATTATCTTAAGCCAGTACTGCTCTAGTAGTTTTACCAGATGCATCAGTTTCTATAGCAAATTCCTTTGAAAAATCGGGAAGAGCCAACATAGGGGCTGAAGTGATGGCTATCTTTAGTGTTTCAAAAGCAGTGGTGGCAGTGGAACTCCAAGCAAAGCTGTTCTATTTAATAGATTATGCAAGGGTCTGGAAATTACTCCATAATTCTAGATAAATCTTTGGTAGTAACCGGCTAAGCATAGGAAACCCTTCAAACTATTAAGTGTACCGGGTTGTGGCCAATTCAAGACACACTCAACCTTCTGCTGATCTATTGCCGCCCCTAATTCAGAAATCACATATCCCAAGTAATCAATTTGTATCATCCTAAAAGCATATTTGCTTTGCTTTAAAAAGAGAACATGATATCTTAAGATCTAAAAGGTTGTTTCAAGATGCATTAAGTGATCAAACTGGTTTGAGCTATATACCCAAATATCATCAAAGAACACCAAAGTGAACTTCCTCAACTAATCATGAAAAATTTGATTCATCAAACTTTGAAAAGTGGAAGGGGCATTTGTCAAACCAAAAGGCATTACTAGAAATTCAAAGTGACCGTGATGAGTACTATATAAAGTTTGAGGAATATCAGGTTCAAACATTCTAATTTGATGGTACCCTGACCTTATATCCAACTTGGAAAAGTATTTTGTTCTATGTAATTCATCCAGAAGTTCTTGAATCACATGAATGGGAAACGTGTCCTTTACTGTGTGATGTTTTAGTTCCCTATAATCCACTCAAAGTCTCCATGACCCATCTTTTTTATTTTACCATCCTAATTTGTGAAGAATAAGAACTAGTGCTGCTCCTAATGACCCCACTGCTGAGCATCTCATTTACCATTTTCTCTATTTCATCTTTTTGAATAGTAGGGTACCTATATGGACTAATATTGACTGTAGGTGTGCCCTCTTTGAGTACAATCTTGAGTCCATGCATCCTAGAAGGAGGAAATTCAGTAGGGACTTCAATAAAGTCCTTGTAATTCCGAAGCACCACCTGCAGATCAGCTTCTTTATCTGTATTTTTAGAAATTTTCATAGAACATAAACTAACTGACGTTGCATCCACTATTACACTCAGAGATATCATTCATAATTTAGAGGGTTGAGCCAACAATTTCTCAATACTGTTCTGTTGAATTATCTTAGTCTTTGTTGGTTGCATTCCCCTAAGAGAAATATTATGTCCTTTAATGTTGAAATCCATTTTAAACTTTTTGAAATTCCACATAATTTCACTAAAGGATATTAACCACTAAATACCTAAAACTATGTTACATCCACCAATAGGCAGCATTAACACATCAGAATCAAATGTCATACCCTGTATTTTCCAAGCCAGTTTCCTGCAAACATAGTTACTTTAGATCTTCTTACCATCAACTACAGACACTCCAAAGGGTGTAATAGTTGTCAACATGCATCCCAACCTCTTATCAGTATTTAAATCTAAAAGATTATGAGTGCTTTCAGTTTCTATCAATTTATGAACAACCTTTCCTTTCACAAAAGTTGTAATGGTCCTAAAGTCATGAATCCCATTCATGGCATGGACTGGCACATGAGGAAAAATGGATCTATTTTTATCAGTTTCCAATTCCTTGCGTATCATAGTCAAAAATTCAGATCCATCATTAATTCTTCTATTTCCTCAGACTCATCCTCCCCTTATTCTACTTCCATGAAAAAGAACTTTTTTTTTTCTTAAAAACATTCCCAAATGAGTATTTCTCATCATGGTTAAAGTATAATCCCTTGCTCCTTCTTTCGTCCATTTTCAGAAGGGGTTAAAATTGTAGCAATTTTCAGATTTGGTTTGGATATACTGGTAGTTTGTGGTGGGTTAGAAAATTTTCTGTTGGTTTTCATACCTGATTGGAAGGTTGTGAGAAAGAAATAGAAAGGTTATTATTGTGTTATGGAACTTAGGATTGGTTCTAAGAGTCGGTAGAATATACTGGAACCACGTGCAGCTCACGTGATTAACTGATTTTAACAACTAATTACAAACCTAAATCTAAAAATGAAAATACTACTCAATTATTGAAAATCATTGCAAATGGATCATATCATGATGAAGTATCGAACGAGATTGTCTTTTCAATTTTCATTGAGATAAAGAGATGATTTTAATCATATCTTACATAGCAAACATGCTTAGGAAAATTGATTTATTGTGACTTGTTTGTTGTCGGCTGAGGAAAAGGCGAATAATACATAAAGGAAAGGTATGATTTTCATCGTGACGAATTATAGAATGAGATGATCTTTTTAATTTTTATTGAGCCAAAAAGACGATTTTAATCATATCTTACGCAGTGAACATGCTTAGAAAAACCGACTTATCTAATTATTTAACAAATTTAATTAGTTGATACGATTTAATTACTTTTTTTTACATTAAATACACCTTTCTCTTGATATATTACATCTATCGGATAGCAAAGAAAGAGTCAACCATACAAAATAGTAGGCCATGAAAAAAAGATTATTTAAAAAATGAAGCAAGGCATAAACAAATCATAAATTGATTTTTTTTTTCAATTATATGAAGAAACAAATATATGGAAATTAATTCCTCAACCCCACTTTAATTTGTCTCATTTACAAGATATCAATGCACGGGCCCAAAATATGTTTTTTTTTTAGGGAAAATGCTCTATTTCCATCTTGAACTATACATGAAAAGACTGAGATACACCCAAACTTTAAGAGGATCCTATTACCCTCCTGGACTAATTAAAACTGTATTTTTGACAACCTTAGTGTCTACGTGGCACATACGTGTGCCTACGTGGACCCTTCAGTATGTTGTGCCACGTACGTGCCACGTAGGCACTAAGGTTGTAAAAAATACAGTTTTAATTAGTCCAGACGGGTAATAGGACCCTCTTAAAGTTCGGGTGTGTCTCAAACTTTTCGTGTATAGTTCAAGGTGAAAATAGAGCATTATCTTTTTTTTTTTTAATCTCAATTTATGTTACAGAAATAGAATTTAGATAATTAGTCATTAAAATTATTTAAGTTTTTAATTTTTGTGATTTATAATACTTTTGTTCTATTTTAATTTAAGTGATGCTGATATAATTTCGAGAGTCAGCCAAATATTTTATATCTTTTAAATATTTTAAGTTATTAATTATGTGATTTATAATGTTCTTTTACATAAATTTTCACTAAGACTCTCTTCGTCCTAGTTTATGCGGCACAAATAAAATTCGACTGCCAATCAATATATATATATATATATATATATATATATATATATATTAAATTCATAATATTGTTATTTGAAATACATTTTATCTCATCTTCAAATAATATATGTTACTTTATGTCTTCCTTTGTCCCATCTCAATTTATGTAGCACTAATATAACTTCGATAGTCAATCAAATTTTTTATGTTGACATAACATTTTGTGTCTATTTTACATTTTTTAAGAAATATTATTAATTTGTTAATGCTTAGATGACCATAATAATTAATTAGGGGTGATATAGTAAAATCATGATTGAAACAGCGAAGCAGACATGTCTTAAATGACTCATAATAACATGTCAGAAATATCTTTCAAGTCTTGAAATGGGTTCAAAAATATCCTCCATTAACCTATTGTGCCAGGAATATCCTTCAAGTATTGAAATTGGTTCAAAAGTACCCCTCCATCCACATTTATGGCTCAAAAATATCCTTGCAACTATTTTTTTTCTAAATCATAATTAGAAATTTGAAAAGGGACCAAAAATACCCTTCAAATATTGAAATTGATTCAAAAATACCCTCGGTTAACCTATTGGGACAAAAATATCACTTTATCCACCTTTATAGCTCAAAAATACTCTTACAACTAATAATTTTTTAAATCACAATTAAATTTTTTTTAACTATGTGGCAACTTTCTATTGATTGAAACTAAATTAATTAAAATGTTAAACACAATCTGAACTCAACTCAAACTACCTAATCCAAACGTACAAAATTTTACTCTAACTAAAATTACTTGGTAGTATGAATAATTTTTGCTATCAAATGCAAGAACTTTGTTGACTTAGAACCTGTCAGTCTAATGTAATCTTGTGAATAATTATATCCCCTAATTATAATGTTAGTTTGGTATTTCGTTGTAATGTATATTTCTTTGTGTTATCTAGCAAAACTAATTTAGATGTCGTTATGTGATGTCTTAGGCAACACTATCTTGTTACTTCCTCCATTTCATTTTGCATGACACGTTTAATATTTATCAAAAAAATACGACATTCTTTCCTAAATATTTTTCACTATTTTTGTTTATATACATCAAATTGTCTTGTCACCACTGGCAAGTGCATTTTCCGTGCGAGACCACTTTACGCCACACACTTCACATCATTCACCTATCAAAATTATGATTAATTTTGTAGGATTTGGATCGGGTAGTTTTAGTTGAGTCCGTATTGGGCTTAACATTTTAATAGTTTAGTTTCGATAAATAGAAAATTATCATGCATTTAGTAAATTTTTTAATTATGACTTAAGAGAATTGTTAGTTGCAAAAGTATTTTTGAGTCATAAAGGTGGATGAAGGGGTATTTTTGGCCCAATGGTTAACAAAGGATATTTTTGAATCAATTTCAATATTTGAAGGATATTTTTGACCCATTTTAAAAATTATAATTATGATTTAAAAAATTCTTAGTTGCAAGGGTATTTTCGAGCCATAAAGGTGGATGGAGAGGTACTTTTGAGCTAATTTCAATATTTCAAGGGTATTTCTGGCCCAATAGGTTACCGAGGGTACTTTTAAACCAATTTCAATACTTGAAAATTTTTTCTAACCCTTTTCCAAAAAAAGTTAAGTGGGTCTTACATAAGGTATCAAGTTAATTTAAAACATCAATAGTTAATTTATTATTATTTCTATTTATTTTATCTTTTTATTAAATATTATTAAATTTTTAATACTTAGATGATTTATAATAATTAACTAGGAATAAAATAGTAAAATTACGGTTGAAAAAACTGAAGCAGACATGTCATAAATGTCTATTTTACTTTTTTATTAAATATTATTAATTTTTTAATACATAAACGACACATAAGAATTAATTAGGAGTGATATGGTAAAATCACGATTATAATGTTAGTTTGGTATTTCGTTGTGATGTATATTTCTTTGTGTTAGCTAGCAAAACTAATTGAGATGTCTTGTTATGCCATGTCTTAACACTATCTTGTTACTTCTTTCATTTCATTTTTCATGACACGTTCAATATTTATCAAAAAAATACTACATTCTTTCCTAAATAGTTGTCACTATTTTTATTTATATACATTAAATTGTCTTGTCACCATGCAAGTGCATTTTCCGTGCGAGACCACTTTACGCCACACACTTCACATCATTCACCTATCAAAATTATGATTAATTTCGTAGGATTTGGATCGGGTAATTTTAGTTGAGTCCGTATTGGGATTAACATTTTAATAGTTTAGTTTCAATAAATAGAAAATTATCATGCTTTTAATAAATTTTTTAATTATTATTTAAAAGAGTTGTTAGTTGCAAGAGTATTTTTGAGCCATAAAGGTGAATGAAGGGGTATCTTTAGCCCAATGGTTAACAAAGGATATTTTTGGATCAATTTCAATATTTGAAGGGTATTTTGACCACCTTTTTCAACTTTTTAATTATGATTTAAAAAATCGTTAGTTGCAGGGGTATTTTCGAGCCATAAAGGTGGATGAAGGGGCACTCTTGAAGTAATTTCAATACTTGAAGGGGATTTCTGGCCCAATAGGTTAATAAGGGTACTTTTAAACCAATTTGAATACTTGAAGGATTTTTCTGACCCTTTTTCGAAAAGAATTAAGTGAGTCTTACATAAGATATCAAGTTAATTTAAAACGCCAATAGTTAATTTATTATTATCTTTATTTTTTTTTATCTTTTTATGAAATAATATTAAATTTTTAATACTTAGATGATTTATAATAATTAAATAGGAATAAAATAGTAAAATTACAGTTGATAAAACTGAAGCAGACATGTCATAAATGTCTATTTTACTTTTTTATTAAATATTATTAATTTTTTAATAAATAAATGACACATAATAATTTATTAGGAGTGATATGGTAAAATCACGAAGGAAGCAAGCATGTCGACCATCACCTACTTCCTTCTCTCTTCTATATATTAGAATCTATTTTATTTTTTATTAAATATTGTTATTTTTAATATATAAATGACATATAATAATTAATTAGGCGTGATATGATAAAATTACGAAGGAAGCAGACATGACAACCTTCACCTGCTTCCTTCACTCTTCTATACGTTAGAATATAGAAATGTTCTTCTATTGTTGCATTCATTTAGGGGCATTTGGTATATGCAATTGTCATCAAATAATAGCTTGATGTAAGAGAAATAATGTATATATTGCGAAAACTTTAGGTATAGATGTAAGAGAAACTAGAGTGCCCATCTAATTTTTTAATTTGTTAGATGTTTTTTTAAATCTCAAATTAATTTTTATTTATTTTTTATTTAATTATATCTAATTTTTTTATCAAATTTAATGGATATCGAAGTATTCTAAAATTAGCCTTAAGTCTGCCCCTGTCAGTAGCTTGAAGGGTTGTAGCCACCTCCAAATCTATAGCCAATTTTAAAAAACAATACACATCAAGATAGAGAATTTTCTAAAAAAAAAGGGAAAAGTCATCGTTTCCACCTCAATGTAACGCCCCGAGACTACACCATGGGCGTCACATAGTGCTTACGGCCCCGAAGGACCATAAGCTAACCCTTGATTGGTACCTTCTGTAAGCACTGAATAATAATCATAAACATATGCGGAAGAAAACTAAAAATGCCATAAGATTCTCAAAATGCTGAAATGATAATTGAGTATATTGATGGTTACATCTGAAAAACTGAATAGCTGACTAAGCTAATCTGAAAGCCTCTGACTTTCTGAATATGGAGTTGATGGAACAAAACGCCAACTAACTTTGACTGAAATAACTACTGAACTGCTAAAAATACTTAAATTAATAAACTCTGTCCTCAAAATATGAGGACTCACCACTATAACTATTGCTGATAGCCTGAGCTACTAAGTATGATCAGGAACCTGAATGTCCAAACCTATTGATGATAGGCGAATTTACACGCCTATATCAATATATTTTGCCCATATTTTAGCCTAGTTTTGAGAACAAATTATATATTTCATGCACTTTTAGTCCTTTTTCCTATAAATGAGCTAACGAACATGATTAGTAAAGTTTCAGGTATAAATGATGCAAAATACAGCATTTTATGGCTTACTTGACGCAAAAGAAAGCTCACAAAGGAAGGGAAGGAAGTCTACACGCCTAAGGACCAAAACTGCTGCATGGAAAATTTGTCCCGGGCTAAAACAGCATTTCTGAAGACTTTGGGGACTTACAAACACAAAGCTGGATTTTGACAATGATACATTAACCTAGTACAATTGGGTTATGTATTTCATTAGTTTATTTGGATTAGGAGAATGTTACATTAACCTAGTACAAATGGGTTAAGTATTTCCTTAGTTTAGTAGGATTTGGTTATTTATTTCATTAGCATAGTAGGAGTAGGATAGGAGGATTATAAATACCCTATCATGCTAGAGATTTTTAAAAAAGTCCTCCCTTAGTGGAGAGGCAAGTCCTCCCTTAGTGGAGAGACACATTCTACTTCTCAATTACAACTCTTCTAATCTTTCCATTAATTCTATTCTTAAATTCCACAACACGAGAATCGTTACTTGCTAAGGAATCACGCCACACGCCTATCACCTAATCCACACGCCATTACTCAACAATAACAATGCAAATCGTGATCTCCTTCGCACTCATGGGTAACTAAACTTCTCTGTTGGGGTTATGGAAGCCGAATGAGATACTATCTATTGCTGTGAGTTTGTGAGTTCGAGACACGTATATTGCTTATATCATTATTCTCTTCATCTTAATGCAAATTCTTGTGGCTGCAGACACATAGAATAATGCCAGTCTAACATTTAACTTGTTCGAGAAAAAGGTTATTTGTCTGGAAAAGAGATAATGTCAAGGTAGTAGGACACCCTTTCCTATTAAAAAGCTAGTGCCGTAACTGGACTAACCTCTTGGAGAATTCGTACCGTTAGACACGCTTTAAGCTCGAGAGAGTTAAAGTGAAATAGTCCTTGTTCAGGTCGAGAGACGCTTGGATTTACCGTCGACTACAATTCTCTATAAGCAATTGCATGTCAAGACTCTACACACTCATAGCCAATAGAGACGTATACCTCAGAAGGTGGACATAACCCCAACGCTTCAATTCTCATTGTTTACAACTTACGTGACAATCTTCCTCTTTTTACTTTGCTATTTTTAGCTTTTACTTTATTATTTTGGTTACACATTACAATCCCCCCTTCTTACGAGACTTGCACCAAAAGTTTAGTAATTTTACTTATTTGTTGGCCAAGCTATTCCCTGTGGGATCGACACCCAACCCAGGTTGGGTTCTATATTTGCTAATGACCGCTTTACACTCCCACGAGAGCTGTAGATTGAGCGCTATCAAAAATTGGCGCCGTTGCCGGGGAAGACGAGTGTCAATCAAGTTCGTGATAATTACTAGACCCTTTGGTCAAAGATTCTCGTACTTTTACTTTTAGTTGTTGTTTTTGTTTTTTTTAGGTTTATTCAGTGCATCAATGGAGGCACAACGTGAAATTGAAAGGAAGGCTGCTCAAGTGCATCAACAGAATATTGATAACCGTAGGCGAGCAACAAATCCTGACGATGAGGATCTGGGCGATGAAGAGCTACTAAACCCATGGCATACTGCTGAAATGGCGGCACCCATGCAAAGGAGAGATCGTCAAGAGCGATTTAGGTCCGAACGCCGAGCTGTGCACATACCGTTTGATGATGATGATGATGATCTTGATGGAGCTGGTGCCACAGGAGCTATTATTCTTCCGCCATTGGCACCGGGAGCAAAGTTCAATATCACTAGCGCCATGATTCAGCTTTTGCAACTCAAGGGATTATTTGGTGGACTAGCAGGCGATGATCCGAATATGCATCTGATCAACTTTATTTCTACATGCAAGTCATTCAACAATCCTGGCGTTGGACAGAATGCAATTCGATTACGTCTATTTCCATTGTCTCTGTCTGGGGAGGCAACTATGTGGTTGAATGGGATGACTCCTGATTCTATTACAAATTAGAGGCAATTGAGAGACGCTTTCCTAGAAAGATTCTTTCCGCCATCCAAAAAAGCACAGTTGAGAGATGAGATCACCAATTTTCGACAGCTTCCAACTGAAGCTCTCCACGTTACATGGGAGAGGTTCAAGACGAAGCTAATGCAGTGCCCAAACCATCATATGACCAATGTCCACTTGATGGAGATATTATACAGAGCTTTGAATTCGGGGACTAAGCCAGTGGTTGATAATGCGGCTGGAGGATCATTTATGGACCTCACCTTTGTTCAGGCAAGCAATATGCTAGACCGGATGACAAAACAAAGTAGAGCTTGGCATACCAGGGATTCTGAGGTAGCAAGACCCACTTTATCTATTGGCATGTCTGCAGACCAAAGAAGAAGAGTAGAAGAACGTGAGCAAGACATGGCGCACATGAAAACACAATTGGATCTTCTGACAAAGCACTTATTATCAGGGAAGACCGAAAAAGTGAAAGCTGTAGCGCTAAAAGAAAGAGACGAATCTGATTCTGAAGAGGAGGCCAACTACTTGAACAATCAGGGGGGTTTTCGTGGGAATGCCCAAGGAAACCAAGGTCAGAACTATTATGATAAATCTGGAAGAAAAGACCAAGGTAGTTGGAAGAAAAATAATGAAAAGAGTGGTTTGTACGTTCCCCCTGGTAGACGTGATACCACCACATCTAATTCTGGGAGTATGGGAGACATGATGACTAAGTTATTGAAAGGAGTGGAAGCAACGAGCGCAGGAGTTAAGGAGGTGATTGATGATTTGTCCTCTATGAAGCAACTAGTTGATTCTCATTCCACTTCTATCAGGCAAATAGAGCAGCAATTGAGCCAACTTTCAGCAGCATTCAATCAAAGAAAGGCTGGCACCTTACCAAGCGATACTGTGCAAAACCCAAAGAATGATGGGTCATGCATGGCCATCACTACCAGAAGTGGTAAGGTGCTGGAAACTTCAGCAAAAGGCAAGCAAGTAGTTGACGAAGTTGCGGACATGGACATTACACCTAGTGACGTTACAAAAGGAGAAGAAGCCGTAACAACTACTCCCAACGTCAGGGACGTTTCACCTAGTGACGTGCAGCCTGAAAAAGTGGAAAAACAGAAGCAAGAGGAGAAAAAAAACCGTGGAGAGAACACTTCCATACCCACCACCACCTTTTCCCTAAAGATTGAAGAAGGTGGCGGATGACACAAAGTTTAGCAAATTCATGAATATGTTAAAGCAGCTCACCATTAATGTTCCATTGGTGGAGGCACTTGAACAAATGCCTGGGTATGCAAAATTTATGAAGGATCTCTTGACAAAGAAGCGGTCAGCAAGTTATGACTTGGCGGATAATGTTCATCATTGTAGTGCAATCGCTACAAGATCGCTAGTTCAAAAGAAGGCAGATCCTGGAGCTTTCACTATTCCTTGCACAATTGGATCGTTAGATTTTGCTAAGGCATTGTGCGATTTGGGAGCTAGAATCAATTTGATGCCACTATCTATCTACAAAACGTTGGGGTTGGGAGACCCTACACCAACCAATATGAGGCTCGTGATGGCTAATAGGTCGATAAAACGACCTGTGGGTATCTTGAATGATGTGTTGGTGAAGGTTTCTTCATTCATCTTTCCTGCAGACTTCGTTATTCTGGATTGTAAGGAGGATTTTGAATTTCCCATCATCTTGGGACGTCCCTTCCTTGCAACTGAAAGTGTGCTTATTGACATGAAAGATAATGAGCTTTTGTTTCGAATTAATGACGAAGTGGTACGGTTTGATATATGCAAAACAATGAAGCAACCCAGCGATACGAATGAGTTATATGTTCATCATGAGGATACGAAAGAATTATCTATAGAGAAACAGCCTACTGTTGAGCCATTGTCTGCTGTGCCACTGAAAGTTGAGCATGAAGATAATGAAGGTTATGAAGAACTTATGAGTGCTCTAACAGAAATAGAGCCTTATACTCCTAAGAAACCAGATTGTGATCTCAAGAATCAACCAACAGCGAAGACTCCCATTGACGAGCCACTAATGCTAGAATCGCAAGAGCTTCCTGATTATCTAAGGTATGTGTTCTTGGAAAGTGGAAGTATACTTTCGATAAGTGTGGTGGATGATTTAAGTGAACAACACGTGGAGGCTCTCATCTCTGCTCTGATGAGGTACAAGAGAGCTATGGGTTGGACTATTGATGATATAATTGGTGACTCTCCGGAGAAACGTAGGAGCCATCTCGAAAAAGATCGCATGCCCACAGGTAAGCCTCATTGTCGTCTAAATCCTTTCAGAAAATGATCCATCACTTACCTCGACGAAGTCTGAGTACTCGAGGTAACTATGTCGAGCCACGACAATAAATAAGGCGCTAGATGGGAGGCAACCCATCGTTTTATCATTTCATCATTTCATCGTTTTGTCGTTTTATCGTTTCGTCGTTTTAGTATTTTTTCTTTTTGATAAATGAAAATCCAAAAATAAGAGTCGTGCCACGACCAAAACTAAGGCGCTTGGTGGGAGGCAACCCATTGTACTAATCGTTTTCATTTTGAGCAAATATAGGTGCAAGAAGTATGCGACGAGGAGATTGATCTCAATCGACGATTTGGACGCATTGTATGGTAAAATTGGTAAGTTAGGAATGGTGATGCATAAGGCTATAAATTGAGCCTTTCTCACGTCAAAATAGGCTTCGAGGAAGGCTAGGCCTTGGTAAAAATAGGCCACGAACGATGCACAACCTATTTTATAGCCTAAGGACTCGGAATCTAGTGTGCTATACACTATGCGCCGCCTATTCCTAGGTATGGTTTTGACTATGCGCCACCTATGCTATGGCATTTGGTCTCAGTATCTCATGTGCCATAGACTATGTGGCGCATATGTCTATAAATGCCATAGACTATGCAGCGCATATGTCCCATTATGCCATAGACAATGCGCCGTATATGTCATTGATATGCCGAGTGTTATGCACCGCAGAGGTGGAATTTTTGTCTCCAAAACCGATTGTAAATGGATCAAAACCCGACCCATTCTCTTCCTATATAAAGGGGACTTAGTTTTACAACACAACCACACTAAAAATTGACCTAAGGGCGCCGCATATACATCCAAATCCTCTCAAAATTTTCTTCTTTTGCTCTTCCAATTCACAAAACCATCTCCACAAGCTTCAAGCAAGTAAGTACTCTTTTATTCTTCATTTATTTATCGTAAGTACTACGTTGCTATGTCTATAATGAATTGCTAAATCGTATAAGATTGTTGGTGATGTTCATGTGTTTGGATTGTTAATACAAAATCATGTGAGTGCACATGTACGTAGGAAAATCTTGACTTATTTCCGGCTTCAAATTGGTTTTAATAGCATTGTTATACTATTTGCGGAATTACTATGGCTATGAATAGTGCTTAAGATTGTTGTTTGGATACTTACATGTTAGACTATCCCGGCCATTGGGATAAGACTTATAGTGCCTACCGACATAAGAGGTTGTGATTGTTGTAAGAATAACTATTCCATATGGTAACCCCTATGTAGTAGTGTTGCTATATCTACCATGAAAGTAGTCCAATGGCTGCAAGTAAGTGATGCATTGCTGATTTTCTTGTCGGAATACAATCCTAAAACGTATGTCGACGAAATCTGAGTAATCAACCACTTTCGCTTCACTGATTTGTGATAACAAAACTAAGTGTGGGGTGGTACCCCTACTCCTTATGTATAGATTGTACCCATTGAGATTGTGCTACCATTAAAACTATTTCAAGTCTCAGGTACAATGGCACCTAAAGAGAGACAAGGTAAGGAGAAGGCTACCATTTCCCAAAAGAGCAAGAAAAAAAAGGCCGCAAGGAGCAAGGAGAACCCTTTTCCCTGCAAATACCTCGACTCACGCTTGGAATGAAGTGGGATACTTATGTGGAACTTATGAGGATGATGGCTCTTATGATGATCCCAATGCAAGGGGTATGACCCCAGACATAGAGGATAAGTCCGACCAACCAGGTTCCTCGTATTTATTTTCCACTGAGGACAGTGTCCCGACTAAGTGTGGGGTGGTGGTATTGCATGCTATACTTCTCTATTCGCATCTATGTTTGTTTTCTTTTGTTTCATTTTTGTTTTGTTTTGTTTTTTTATGTTTTTTTTATTAGTTAAAATTTTTCTAGCTTCGCATAAAATTATTTTGATAGGCAGCATGAGATTATAACAAGAGTATGTGTTACAATTGTGACTATTGAGACGTTTAGGCTCTAGTTGTGACTCATTATGTGATATTTTGTGATTCAATTCCTTCAATTGTTGGGTCGAGAGTCTATATTACTTCCAATCAAGTCGACCGTGTGCCTTGTGTGTGTGAGAAAATAGTATATTCTATGTTTGTGGCTGATGCTAGAACTTGCCTGGTATGTATGCAAAGCAAAAATAAGGAGTGTAAGTTTAGGAGATGATTTAGGCATTTCTTTGGCAACCTATACATGTTTACCTTTGTTTTACCTACCCATGGACATCATCCTAGTTAAACCCTTTTGAGCCTTTAGCCTATTTCTTTGACAACCTTGTATGTAATCCTAATCCATTTTTTTTCAAGACCGTAATTTGATCCAAATTCCTAAGTGCTTTAAAGTGAAAAATTCATGTGACAACATAAGAGGAAATTGGGTGAGTATAATGCTTTAAATTGTAATGGTGCTTGAATGTGTGATGAAAAAGAAAGTGCTATCATAAGAGGTATGTTGTGAAAAGAAAAAGGAAAAGAAAGCTGAAAAGTGAGTTGTGCTTAAAATTGAAAAACAAAAGATGAGAACAAGGGTGGAAGAATAAAATAAAGAAAGGTTGAAAGAAAAAAGTGTCAATGATACAATGTGATGTATTAAAGTGCTTAGGAACTTAGTCACTATTTCTGGCCAAAATAGCTAATCCTACCCGTCCCTTAGCCTACATTACAACCATCAAAAGACCTACTTGATCCTAAGCTTAGCATTCTGACATTTAGTAGAGTACTACATTAAGGGCAAGCCTATGGTCATCAGTTGCTACATATGAATTCTTTGTGAGAGTGAGAGCAAGGACATTTTGATACCCATGTTTGAAAAATATGCTATACTTGTGAGTGATTATGGGTACTATATTGTGAGACACACATGGTTGATGAGCTTTGGATAGTTGTATATGATTCTATGTACCTTAACGTTTGCATGCGAGTTGCCCACCATCACGAGTCTATGCTAGAGGTTAAACTGTTTCTACTGATAATCGGAAACCTACTCTTTGTTGATAATTTTTGTGCTTGTCTTGAAGAATGTTTTGTGTTGTTGCTGTAAGAACCCTAAGTTGATCCTTAGAAGGACATGATATTTTGTTCGAGGACGAACAAAGCTGCAAGTGTGGGGTGTTGATGATAGGCGAATTTACACGCCTATATCAATATATTTTGCCCATATTTTAGCCTAGTTTTGAGAACAAATTATATATTTCATGCACTTTTAGTCCTTTTTCCTATAAATGAGCTAACGAACATGATTAGTAAAGTTTCAGGTATAAATGATGCAAAATACAGCATTTTATGGCTTACTTGACGCAAAAGAAAGCTCACAAAGGAAGGGAAGGAAGTCTACACGCCTAAGGACCAAAACTGCTGCATGGAAAATCTGTCCCGGGCTAAAACAAAATTTTTGAAGACTTTGGGGACTTACAAACACAAAGCTGGATTTTGACAATGATACATTAACCTAGTACAATTGGGTTATGTATTTCATTAGTTTATTTGGATTAGGAGAATGTTACATTAACCTAGTACAAATGGGTTAAGTATTTCCTTAGTTTAGTAGGATTTGGTTATTTATTTCATTAGCATAGTAGGAGTAGGATAGGAGGATTATAAATACCCTATCATGCTAGAGATTTTTAAAAAAGTCCTCCCTTAGTGGAGAGGCAAGTCCTCCCTTAGTGGAGAGACACATTCTACTTCTCAATTACAACTCTTCTAATCTTTCCATTAATTCTATTCTTAAATTCCACAACAAGAGAATCGTTACTTGCTAAGGAATCACGCCACACGCCTATCACCTAATCCACACGCCATTACTCAACAATAACAATGCAAATCGTGATCTCCTTCGCACTCATGGGTAACTAAACTTCTCTGTTGGGGTTATGGAAGCCTAATGAGATACTATCTATTGCTGTGAGTTTGTGAGTTCGAGACACGTATATTGCTTATATCATTATTCTCTTCATCTTAATGCAAATTCTTGTGGCTGCAGACGCATAGAATAACGCCAGTCTAACATTTAACTTGTTCGAGAGAAAGGTTATTTGTCTGAAAAAGAGATAATGTCAAGGTAGTAGGACACCCTTTCCTATTAAAAAGCTAGTGCCGTAACTGGACTAACCTCTTGGAGAATTCGTACCGTTAGACACGCTTTAAGCTCGAGAGAGTTAAAGTGAAATAGTCCTTGTTCAGGTCGAGAGACGCTTGGATTTACCATCGACTACAATTCTCTATAAGCAATTGCATGTCAAGACTCTACACACTCATAGCCAATAGAGACGTATACCTCAGAAGGTGGACATAACCCCAACGCTTCAATTCTCATTGTTTACAACTTACGTGACAATCTTCCTCTTTTTACTTTGCTATTTTCAGCTTTTACTTTATTATTTTGGTTACACATTACAATCCCCCCTTCTTACGAGACTTGCACCAAAAGTTTAGTAATTTTACTTATTTGTTGGCCAAGCTATTCCTTGTGGGATCGACACCCAACCCAGGTTGGGTTCTATATTTGCTAACGACCGCTTTACACTCCCACGAGAGCTGTAGATTGAGCGTTATCACCTATGATATGAGACATCATAGCGCAAAGAGAGCATGAGCTAGTACATTTCCATGTACTGGTATGCTAGATGAGGTAAGGATAATATGCATGAGTTCATATGCATGAACAACAACTGTATAAGAATACATGGGGAACTGAAACTATGATAAACACTGAGTATGCAATATTGTGCATATACATATATATATATGTCGTGTATCTAAAGTTATACTGTAACCGAGTACTGAGTTCTGTTGGTTGAATAACTGATAAATGAGTAATTGATAACTGACAACCGAGCAACTGATAACTAAGTAGCTGATAGCTGCCAGCCATGGTTTTATAGAACTGAAATGAGTTCTATACTGGAGACTAAAACTGAGACTGTGAGAGTGTTTATTTAATCGACATACCTAGATGTTAACTGATTTGGGGTCCAACCTGTGACCCAGTTGGAAGCGTGTTAGTACCTTGCCACGAGATACTAACAATGGTTGTGTCAATCCTCGTCTGGTAGGAAGACTCATGAAATATATAAACATGATTGTGTCAATCCTAGTCTGGTAGGAAGACTCATGAAATATATATACATGATTGTGTCAGCCCTAGACTTTCAGGGATCGCTACTAAGGGTTAAACCCTAGGCTGATAGGAATGCCCCCATCCTGGGTTCGCTCGGTGCTGAATCCTACTCCCAATTGAAATAACACTGGAACTGATCATTACTGGGTTGGCTTGACTGAACTCACGGTGATCGTGAAGATTGACTGAATAATACTTTATTGGCCTTACTGAGACTATTTTGTAACTAACCTGACCTAAGTAAACAACTTGATTTCGGGTATTAAATTCACCCAGGACTCAAAAGCATAAATAGTACAACATAACACAATCTTGAAAGCATAATAGATAGTCACTTAGTCACAATTCATTCATTGAGGCATTTTATCAAACACTTGGGGAGCATGACTATTTCACATATTAATAAACACCTATAAACATCATGGATTCAACATTCAAGTTGCAAATCTCAAGATTTTTAACATGAGAATTCACTTAACTCAACATACATGCTAATGGGTTTACATGAAACATGTGGTAAATCCTGAATTGAAACCCATACAACAATACATACATGAACACAAACTAATTCAAGCATGTAAATCATGAAAATAAAAAATTGTATTTTGAAAAAGGGTTCTTGAACTCCAAGGGTGAAAGGGACCCAAGGATGAACATCTAACATACTTGAATAGTTGAATTCTCAGGGTTTCTTGGTGGATTCCTTGAGAATTGAACTTGATTCTTGAAGGCTAGGGTTTACTATTTGAAAAAGAATGTTCTTGATTTGAGCAAATTTTAATAAAATAATGAATAATTAGTATATTAGGGCATTAATCTTGTGTTTTGGACTGATTAAGGTCATGAAAAAAAATCCAATTGCCCTTAGAAAAAATTAAATTTTCTTCATTAAAAATCCTAATTTTGGATGAAACCGCGATGTGGTGCCATCGTGGTGATCCACTAGAATTTGGCTGAGAGTATATTCCACAGACAAGTGCAAAAATGCACTTTAGCACGATGCAGTGGTATCGCATTGCGTCACTGGAAATTGACGAGTGCGAATTGGCACTCCTCTGCGATGTGATGCTTATCGCGGTGCTTCACTGGAAAATGTCAATTAAGAATTGGGACTTCACTGTGATGCGGTACTATCATGGTGATTCACTGGAAACTGACGAGTGCCATTCGGCCTGTCACTGCGACGCGGTGCTACTCATATTGAGCTATTGCTTTCACTAAATATGCCATAACTTCTCACCCAAGTATCGGATTTGGGAAAAATTAGTATCGTTGGAAAGCTAATTAAATTTCCTATAATTTGGTGGATCTAGAGCTGGAAAATTATGATTATAGAAAAAATTATGCTCATTTGAATTTGACTAAAGCAACATTCTTATTGAAAACTCAATCGGTATGAGATATTTTGATTCATCAAATAGATGGGAGTTATTTGGGACCTTAATATACATCAAACTAACTCATAAAACTATCAAGGAACCATAATGTAGTAAGCGTGAGCTTGATACATGACTCTATTATTGATTTTGATTTTTGGGATATTACACCCAAACTATACACTAAAAATCTAGGCCATACCAAAATTATAGAAGTGACTTATTACACACCTAAACTATATAAAAGTGATTTTATTACCTCCCCGCGACACCCATGCCCAAGTTTAATGAGTGGAGTGCACTCCATTCGCCCTCTTGTTATGCCACGTGTCTAATCTAATTTTCTTATTTTATTAAAAAACCTAACTCGACCTTTCTATTTTAACTCATCTAACCCGACCCGACCCAACCCTAATATGTTACCCTACCCAGATGAAAATGAAAGGACAAATGAAAAGTCCCAATATGATGAGAGCAAAAATTGAAACCCGATAGAAGATTCTTCACCTCTCTTTTCTTTTCATTTTTAGCAAATTTAAACTCCGATAGAAGAGATAAACAATAATTTTGCTGTGTTTTTCATTGTTGACAAACAAAAGTTATTTTTACTACTTTTCATTTGAAGTTCATTTAGTTGATTTCAACGGAGATGGTACGATCTAGGCTAAACACTAAGGTTTACTATCGTTTATCTTGGAACTACTAATTTTCAGTTAAAAGTTTAGCTTTTTTTGTTCCTAAATATAGTAGATCTAGGATCTATTTTCGTTCCTAAATTAGATCTGGGATTTTTTGAGTTAGGGTTTTTCCATCTTTAGTCTGTCCAAATTAATTTGTTTTAGTTTATTTAGATGCTAAATATGTGATAATATAACCGGTGACGTTTATAATTGTTCGATTTTACTAAGGTTTTGACTAGGGTTTTGAATTAGGGGTTTTTGTTGTCTTTAATTTATCTTTAAAATTAATGTTTTATAGTTTGTTTATGTGCTTCAATATGTAACAATATGAGCTGTGAGGCTTATTTTGTGTATATGGTTCAAGATGTGATAATATAACCCTTGAGACTTGTAATTGTTGCATAAATACTATAATTTTTTGCTCGTGTACTGTGAGACTTGTATTTTTATTATGTTTTTGTGGTCAATGACTTTAGGTTTATAAAATAAGTTTTCAACTAATCACTTTGAGATTTTACCATGTTGGAGTTCTTGATAAGGGTAAAGTAATGGAAAAAAAGGAAAAAGATATGAGGGTGGACAAGTTACTGAATTTTTAGATGTTTATGTAGATATGTTGTCTTATTATGAATTTAAGGATTATGTAAGGTGTTTAGGGTATGATACGGGATAATGCTTACTATATGTTGGACTGCCTAAGTGTTCTAATTTAAAATAAATTAGGTCGTACAAGGAAACAATTGAGATTTAAAAGAAATTGGGTAATGGGAAAATTTTGGAAGCTTTTGTGTGTCACATGGTTGCTGACCCTGAGTTGGCCCCACCTTTTTTGGAATATATAAGTTATGGGGAAGGGCATGCGGAGGGGGAAAGTGGCGTGTCTTTTAATAAAGACAATGAAAATGACATTGGGAGTGTTGACATGACATCTAAAAATAGTGAAGATGCCTCTTCTTTTGTCCAACCTACTGCTCATTCTTCTTCTCCTCCTACTGTCCAACCTACGACTCATAGCTCTTCTCCTTATTTTGTCCAACCTACTTCTCATACTTTTTCTTCTCTTACTGTCTAACCTATTGTCCAACCTACTGCTCATGTATCTTCTCTCGTAGCTGCTGCTCCTAGTAGTTCTACTGCTGCTCCTACTAGTTCTACTGATGCTCCTACTAGTTCTACTGCAACACCTTCTAAATATGTTGTAGATTGAGATGTAGAATCTTATAAAGCCCCAAGTCTGCACCCCAGAAGCTACACAATGCTTATAACCCTGAAGGACTACAAGCTAACCCATGACTGGTACCTGCTGTGACCACTGAATAATAATACTAAAATAAATGTGAAAGGTAGGCTGAAGTTTCCGTAAGGTTCATAACTGAAAAATAAATACTGAATACTGATAAATATAAATAAAAAACTGAGCATCTTTTTGAATTAATCTAGTCTAAAAGCCTCTAACTGTCTAAATATGGAGTTGATAGGACTGGTTCCCAACTAACTTCGACTACTGCATATACTGAATTACTAAAATATTGAAATGATAACTCTGTCCTAGAACTATAAGGACTCACCACTAAATCTGTTGCTGATACTCTGGGCTGCTAAGTATAGTCAGGAGCCCGTGAGTCCGAACCTATGATACAAGACATTATAGTGCAAAAGAAAAAGTATACATCAGTACTTTAAATGTACTGGTATGCTAAGTGAGGTAGGCTGATATACAAGGCTTCATATGCATGAACAATAACTAGTTGAATAACATAAATATAAATGAATGAGAGTACATGAATGTCTGAAACTGTTGAAACACTAATTATGCAATACTATGCACATAATTATGCATACTGTAATTGAGATCCTATTAAAACTGGATATTGAGTTCTGATAACTGATTAACTGATATCTGAGTTTACTAATAACTATAATAGTGATACTGAGTGACTATTTCTAACAGTCCTGATCTTGTAGAACTAAATTGAGTTCTATACTGAGCTGGGTGACTGTGTCTAACAGTCCTAATTTTGTAAAACTAAACAGAGTTCTCTACCGAGTCTGAAGCTAAAACTGGAACTATAAAAGATTTCATCTGACTGACATACCCCAGTTATGAAGTTATTTGGGTCTAACCTGTGACCCCAGTTGGAAGGGTGTTACCACCTTGCCAAGGGATACTAACAGTGGTTATGAGTTAACCCTATTTGGCAGAAAGACATTTCGCCAACCCTCACTAGTAGAAAAACTCGTACGAGATGTAACAACCCTTATCTAGCAGGAAGATATCTCAACTTGTGCTAGCTACGTAGTTTTGTAACTTAGGGATTGCTAATAAGGGTCAAACCCTTCACTAACAATTCGCTTAGTGCTGATTCCTACTCCCAACTGAATAGACACTGAACTGATTTCTAGACTGTACTAGGCTTGACTGAACTGTTACTGATCTTACTGTCTAACTAAACTATACTGAGTTCACTAAGTTCTTTTAACTGGCTGAATACACTGAGGTCTATAACTGACTGAGTACTACTGATCGTGACACTAATAAGTCTATCATTTAACTAGTGTAGCTCTAGGTAAACAACTAGATTTTTGGATATTAAATACCCCCAGGGCTCGATAGCATTGAAAGCAAAGCATGGCATAATCTTGAAAGCATAATGATATTACTTTCTTGTTAGCAATGCATCCATCTTGACATTTTGTCAAGCACTTGGTATACATAAGCTTGTACATGTTTGGGACAACATAATGGCATTCCATGATTCAACTATTTACTTCACATATGTATTTTAGCAAACACTTGGGGAGCATGGATTATTTCACATAATAATAGTCATAACATGAACATCATGGACACAATAATCAATCATAATTTCAAGGGCTTAACATGCTAATCATATAATTCACCACACATGCTATATTAATTTTATTAAACTTTTAGTAAATCATAGATAGAAACCCAACTAATACCTTGAACATGAATACAATCAAATTCAACATGAGATTCATGAAAGTAATTAACTTGTAGTTTTAAAAGAAGTTCTTGAACTCCAAGGGTGGAAGGAAACCCTTAGATGGACACCTAACATACCTTGATTATTAATTCTATGAAAGTTGTGGTGAATTCCTTTGGAATTGAATATTGAATTTAAGGGGTTAGGGTTTGTTCTTGAGAGAATTTGTGAATAATGAGTGAATTTTGCATTTATAAGGCTTAATCTCATGTTTTAGGGCTGATATGAGGGTGGGAAAATGATTTATTTACCCCTCTGGATACGGAATTAAAAGAGCAGAAATTGTACCTAGTGACGCACAGGCCGACGCGCCGTGTTGATGCCATCAATACGATGGCCAAAGCACCGCATCGATTTCCCATTGGTTCACTAGAAATTACACAGGCACTGAAGGCTGATGATACTGTCGGTGTGAAGGACGATGCGATGTGTTGAGATCGTGTCAACCCACTATTTCGATCACCCAAATACGTTTCAAACGTGGTTTGAAAAATCCAAAACTCACCCAAAGTGACCTATTGACCCACCTGATCATGATTCAATTTAACAATCGATAACTTAAGGTCATAAGGGTCGTGAAGTAAGATTCCAAATCATGAAGGCTAAAAAATAATTCTAAGTGTAAACACTTAGCTGAAATTTCTAAGTCTGAGACCCTTTTTCATGCTCTAAGGGACTGACTTAATCTAGGATTTTGCGAGGTCTCACAATATCTTCCCCTTTGGTATATTCATCTTCGAATGAGACTCACTAAGCTGAGAATATTGATAGACTGAATTTACATATTGAACACGCACAACTGAAGCATGATTACATGACTGAAACTACTGATATACTGAGTTTTCATACTAAACATGCATAACTAAAGCATGAGTGAATCGTCATTACATGACACATGACTGAGCTATTTGATGAAGGTATGCATGATATGAGAACGTTATGCAACTGAACTGATATCAAACTCATAAAAGAAATCTGAACATGGAACTGAGTAAATCTAAGGAAAACTGTTACCTTGAGCTGAATTTGAGTTTGCAGAGAAGAGGTGAGGATACTTGGTCCGCATATCTGCTTCTTCTTCCCAAGTATCTCCCTTACCAGACTGATCCCGCCAAAAAACATTAACTGAATGAACTTCTTTGTTCCTCAATTTGCAAATCTGATGATCAAGAATTTTGACTGGAACTTCTTCATAAGAGAGACTATTCTAAATATCAATACCCTCTATAGGGACTATAACTAGGTCATCTATTCATTTCTTAAGCAAGGATACGTGAAACACTGGATGTACTGAAGCTAAGTCCGAAGGCAACTCAAGCTCGTAAGATACCTTTCCAAAACGACTGAGGATTCGGTAAGGATCGACATATTGGGGATTGAGCTTCCCCTTCTTGCCAAACCTCTGACTCCCTTCATGGGAGAGATTTTCAAATATACATAATCACCAATCTCAAACTTGAGATTCTTTCTCTACACATCTACATACGATTTCTGTCGGCTCTGAGTTGTCTTAAGCCTTTCCCTGATCAACTAAAATTTTTGTAAGGTATCACATACCAAGTTAGGACCTACCACTGCAGCCTCACCCACTTCAAACCAACCAAGTCTCCACTTCAAAGCGCCTCAAATGGAGCCATCTGAAGATGGAATAATAGATGTTATTATACGCTGACTCAATCAAATACAAGTGGTCATCCCAACTACCCTTAAAGTTAATGGCACACACTCTTAACATATCTTCTAGAGTCTGAATGTTCCTTTTTGCTTGACCATCTATCTGAGGGTGAAAGGTTGTGCTGAGGTGAACTTGGTACCAAGACCCTTTTAGAAGGATTTCTAAAAATAAAAGGTGAATTGCGTACCTCTATCTGAAATGATGGACAACGAAACTCCATGCAATCTGACCAACTCTCTAACATAGAGCTTGGTATAATCCTCGGCTAAAAAAGAGGTATGAACTGGTAATAAATGAACTATTTTGGTCATCCTATACACAATGACCCAAATTGAATCATGCTAACAACAAGTACAGGGAAAACCCATCACAAAATCTATGTTTACCTCCTCCCACTTCCAAGTGGTAATAATGAACTCTTGCATATCTCCATTCATCTTCTGATGCTTGATCTTAACTTGCTGGCATCTCAAGCACTTTGCTACAAATTCTGTAATGTCTCTCTTTATCCCACTCCACCAATAGACTTCTCAAAAGTTGCAGTACATCTTGGTGTCCCCTGGGTAAATCGAGTAGCGCTCACCATGAACTTTTGTAAGAATATATTGTCTCATGTCATCATACATGGCACACATAGTATACCATGGCAGTGCAACACACCATCTCCTCCTTGGAAGAAAACCTCTATTTTCTGATCTCTGACTGAGTCTTTTAGTTTAACTAAACTTGGATCTCTATCCTATTTTTCCTTTACTTTGTAAACCAGGGATGATTTTGAACTATCTATACCCATACGTTACCCTCTACTCAATAGACTAAGAGGACACCTAGCCGCGCAAGCTAATGAACTTCCTAAACTAAGTTCTTCTTACCATCCTCCATGTGAGCAACACTGCCCATAGACATCCTACTGAGAGCATCAACCACTACATTGGCCTTGCTAGGATGATACAGGACACTCATGTCATAGTTTTTCAACAACTCTAACCACCTTCTCTAACGTAGGTTCAGGTCCTTCTAAGAAAACACATACTGCAAACTTTAATGTTCTGTGAATACATCAACATGTACACCATACAAATAATACCTCTAAATATTTGAGGTAAACACTACAGCTGCTAGCTCAAGGTTGTGAGTGGGATAGTTCTTTTCATGAGGCTTAATTTGTCTAGAGGCATAGGCTATGATCTTACCTCTCTGCATCAAAAAACACCCCAAGCCAACTTTAGACGCATTACAATATTCCACAAATCCATATGAACCATCAAGTAAAGTCAAAACTAGGGCTGAAATGAGTCGAGTCTTCAACTTTTGAAAACTCTTCTCATAAGAATCTGACTACTGGAACTTGACTTTCTTCTGAGTCTATATGGACATGAGGGATGCAATAGATGAAAACCCTTCTACCAACCATCGGTAATAGCCAGCCAAACAAAAGAAAATCCTAATATCGAACGGAGAGATAAGTTTGGGCCAATTTCTCATTGCTTTGGTCTTTTGAGGGTTAACTCTAATTCCATCAACGAAAATAATATGACTAACAAAAGCTATTGACCTTAGACAAAATTCGTGTTTGATGAATTTGGTAAACAATTAATGGGCTCTAAGAGTCTGTAACATAATTCTGAGATGGTTTGTATGATCATGGTCACTGCAGGAGTAGACAAGAATGTCATCAATGAAGACTATGATGTACATGTCCAAGTACTTCTTTAATACACGGTTCATCAAGTCCGTGAAAGCTGCTGGGGTATTGGTAAGACCAAATAACATGATTAGAAATTCAAATTGACCATACCAAGTTCTAAAAGCTATTTTGGCAATGTCACATTCTCTGACTCTAAGATGATGATAGCCTGATCTGAGGTCTATCTTAGCAAAGTAACTGGCAATCTGAAGTTGGTCAAATAAGTCATCAATTCTGGGAAGTGGATATTTGTTCTTGATCGTGACTTTTTTCAACTAACGATAGTCAATACATATTTTGAGAGAACCATCCTTCTTATGCATGAATAAACCGATGCACCCCAAGGAGATACGCTGGGTTTGATGAATCCCTTATCTAGTAGATCCTTCAACTAGTCCTTTAACTCTTTGAGTTCTGTTGGAGCCATTCTATATGGTGAGATAGAGATATGCTGAGTATCAGGAAGAAAGTCTATTTTGGAGTCAATTTTCCTCTCGGGAGGAACTCTGGTAAGATCTACAGGAAACACATCTAGAAATTCACATGCTACCAGAACTGACTTAAACTAGGAGTCTCAGAATTAGAATCCTTAACTTGGACAAGATAGTAAATAAACTCCTGGGATATCATTTTCCTCATGCTTAGGTAGGAAACAACCTGACCCCTAAGTGCTGAAGTACTACCCCGCCATTCTAGGACAGGTTCATTTGGAAACTAAAAATAGATAATTTTGTTTCTGCAGTCAACTGAAGCATAGCATGAATGAACCCAATCCATGCTGAGAATGATGTCAAAATCTGGCATCTCTAGCTCTACTAAGTTTTCTAATATAACTTTCTGAGATAACATAATCGGATAGTTCCTGTATACCCATCGGGCTATGATGGATTTATCCACTAAGGTAGTGACTGAGAAGGGATCTGCTAGGATTTCAAAACTGATTCTGAAGTCAACAACTATATAAGGAGTTACAAAAGACAAGGAAGCTTCTAGATCTAGCAAAGCATAAATATGTAAATGATAAACTTGTAACGTACCAGTGACCACATTAGGAGACCTTTCCTGATACTGTCGAGAATGAAGTGCATAGAGTCTGTTTGGGTGTTGCCCACTGGTGGCACTGGAAGTGGAACCCTGCTGATTCAGGCGACCTGACTGAACTAGGAGATGATTATACTGACTCTGCGAACCTATCTGAGGACACTCTCTGACACTATGGCCTGGCTTGCCACATCCAAAACATACATCACTACCAGCTCGATAGATACCCTAATAGTTTATCATACACTTCTGGCAAAGAGGATTCATTCTGGCATTGCTAACACTACCCTAGGGTTTAGGGCCTGTGCCATATCTTTATTTCCATTTCTAAATTTTGCACTGGAGCACTGGCTGAGGATGGAGCTGGAACTGAAAATTTTAGGCAGAATTGAGAACGATTACCACTCTTTGACTTAGGCTGAGGAAGTTAAAGCTACCTATTCTAGCTCTCTTATTCTCCCTCTACTTCTCCTTATTCTTAGCCTTCTTTATCTACTAAGCATAGACCATGAGCCTGGATTTTTCCATCTTCTTAATCAACATTGCAGTCCTACACTTCTTGACCACACTGTTAGACACACCCAACACAAACTTACTCATCTTAGATCTGCTATCTACTACCATATAAGGGGCCTATCTAGCTAACTAAGTAAACTTGAGAGAATACTCTTTTACTGTCATGTTGCCCTATTTTAGATTAATAAGCTCCAAAACCTTAGCTTCCCTCAAATCGAGTGGGAAGAACCTATCAAGAAAAGTAGTAGCAAACTTCTCTCATTCTACGAGCCCTGCATCTGCGCCCCTATCTGCCCTCCATTACTTATGCCATGTATAAGACATATTCTACAATTGATATGTAGCTAAATTAGCACTCCCACTAGAAGTCACATGTAGGAACCCACAATTTTTTTAAGTTGTTAAAGCTCTTTTAAGCTTGCTAGGAGAAGCTTAGCACTCAAAAATTTTGCTAAGTGTTGAAACTTTTCCATTCCATAAGCCTTCAAAAATTTGATGAATTATTTTGTGACCTTCCCGACCTTCGATTCTTGATTTTATTATTGCGTTACAATGGGACAAGTCAAGAGTACATCTCGGGTAAGTTTCAGAATTTTTCGAATAGTGTAAGCGGGTGTTTGGATTTTAGAAATAGTAGCAAAAGGCGTTTTGCACACGTCGCCCAGGGTTCAGCACCGCTATAGGTGGGGCACCACCTTGGATTCCCCACCGCTATATCAAGGCGCCGCCTTAGGTACTCTACCGGTCTAGGCAGGCGACGCCCTGCAAGATCGCCCTGGGCCAAAAGTGCTGCATTCCAATTCATGTTTCCAAGGGCAATTCAATAATTTTCCAACCCCTATATATATATCCTTTAACACGGTATTCAACTAATATTAACCTAAATTATATTGTTTCTCTCAATTTTCTTCAATGAACAAGACCTAGGGTTCATAGTTCAAGACCCAAATTATCAAGGTTTCTCCGTATATCTTTCAAAAACATATACTAAGGTATGCAAATATTGATTATTGGGTTCCTTCCACTCAAGAAGTTCAAGAATCCCTTTTGATGTTCAAATATTATATTTTTATAAAATTTTCATGATTTATGTGGTTTAAGGTTGAAGTTCACTTTGATATTGAGTTCTAATTCATGTTTTTGACCCTGGTATGTGTTGATTATGTGATGTACTTGATAAAGTCCCTCCAAGAAGCATGTTGAATTATGTAATTATGTTAAATTGGTGTATTAAATGTTTTATGACCAAAGTATTCCTCCCACATGTTTGATAAATTGCTTATGTGATGAAAATAGTGTCATTATAACATGTTAAGTATGAAACCCCCAAGTATGTATCAAATAGTGCATGCTAAGTGATTGTTGAAAGGTCTAAATGAATGAATTATGATATGTGCATGTATTCCTATTCATGTGAACTCCTTATTGAATGAGTTAGGCAAAGATTGCATGCCTCCCTATACAATTACATGTTTAAGATTCCCAAGTTCTTAAAATAATACTTCATTGGTTATGTTGCGAATGATAGTCTATTGTCATGATTATTTCCTGACTTATTTATTTATGTTATCGAGTCCCAGGGGTATTTATACCTAAAAACTTAGCTGCTTGTCGAGAGCTGAGTCTGTCTCAAGATAATCTCAATTGTGCTATGATCAATAGAACTCAGTCAGCGGCAGAACATTAAAAAAACTCAGTAATCTCAGTATTCAGTCTAATCCAGCTCAACACTCAGTTCAGACCTTAATAGTATTTAGTATTCTATTCATGTTTCAGTAAAGTTCAATAAGTTATAGAACTCAGTAGTATTCAGATAGTAAGTGGAATTCAGAAGTATTCCATCAGATAATGGAACCAAGCAGACTCAGTCAGATTAGTCAAGTAATATGATCAATAATAGATTCAGCTCAGTCTAAGTTCAGTTAAAAATCAGTTCAGAGTCTTTCAGTTGGGTGTAGGAACTAGCACCGAGTGAGTGCAGGGATGATAACTTCTCTGTTAGAGAGGTAGAGTCGTTAGCAGCAATCTCTGTTCTCCAGAACTGTGTAGCTAGTGAGGACCAGGAGTCACCCATTGGATTAAGGCTTGTCTATTGTACTGCCTTAGGCTTGACTTCCTATTCAGTTCACCCATTAGACAGGCTTGACCATATAAATGTCTTTACCTGTGGCACGGTACTGACACCCTTCCAGCTGGGATTATAGATTGGACCCCACTAGTTTAGATTCTGGGCATGTCGGTTAAGTGAGAACTCCTATAGTTATAGTTTCGACTTCAGATTCAATCTCAGTCAAGATCTTAGATAGTCTTCATACAATTTAGTAAGGAACTTAGATAGTTCCACAAATTAGAGATCACCCACTAGATAGGCTTGATCTCAAACTCAGTTAGTTATTATCATCTATATCAGTATCAAAAGATTCAGATATCACCCCACTAGGTAGGCTTGATCTCAAACTCAATCAACCATTATCATTATTAGAGGTTCAGAGATCACCTATTGGACTGGCTTGATCTCAGTTACAATCAATCAGTATTAGCAA
Source organism: Capsicum baccatum var. pendulum (assembly GCA_030864225.1). Taxonomy (NCBI): domain Eukaryota; kingdom Viridiplantae; phylum Streptophyta; class Magnoliopsida; order Solanales; family Solanaceae; genus Capsicum; species Capsicum baccatum. The sequence continues at coordinate 21,943,666 of CM061559.1, read as the reverse complement.
GCTCAAAATTTAGTTATTAGTAAATTCACTATTTCAGTCTTCCAGTATTAGTAAATTCAGATCTTAGTAGTAATAAGCTCAGTTGTTAGAAGTTCAATTATTCAGAAGTTAGTATTTAGTGTTCTATATTTTCATCTTCGGTTTACATATTCATGTATGTATCCTTATTTAGTATATTCAAATTATTCAGTTAGTTTAATTTATGCATAAGCCCTAGACTTTAGCCTTACCTCATCTTGCATACTAGAATATTCAATCGTACTGACGCATTTGCGATATGGTGTTTTACTTTACGCCATAGGTACAAAGGCACGAGATCTAGAGTATCCATAGTAGACCAGATCCAGTCAACATCAGTAGATCTAGCAGTGAGTCCTCATCATTCGAGGATGGTTCTTATTTTATTTTATTACTAGTTTCAGTATTTCAGTAGTTGGAGTTAGTAGGGGACATGTCCCATCAACTCCACAGTTCAGACTATTTAGAGGCTTTCAGACTACAATATTTTTCAGAAGGATGTATTAGTATTCAGTTTTTAGCATTGTGCATTTTTAGATGTTTGAACCCTATGGTAATTTTCTGCCAGTTTTCCTCATTATTCAGTATTTTTATATAGTTATTGCAGCAGGTACCATAAAAGGGTTAGCTTATGGTCCTCTAAGATTACGAGCATGTGTGGCATTCCAGTTATAGAAAATTGGGGTGTTACATCACCCTATCATATCTGTGACTTTCTACACCATGTTAAGTAATTCCTATGAGTCTTCCTCAGGCTTAAACCTTGTAAATAATGGGGGGTGCATTGAGGTGAAGTCTTGAATTCTAGCTGTAGCAGTATTGGCTGTTGGGTTTGCCTAAACAACAACTGGGCATTTTTTCAGAATAGAACAGGATGCTAAGTATGGCCAGGAGCCGATACGTCTAAACCTATAATATAAAACATCATAGCACGAAAGGAAAAGTATGCGCCAGTACTTTGAATGTACTGGTATGCTAAGTGAGGTAGGATGATATGCAAGGCTTCATATGCATGAACAATAATTGGTTGAATAACACGAATATAACTGAATGAGAGTACATAAATGTCTAAAACTGCTGAAACACTAATTATGCAATACTATGCACATAACTACGCATACTGTAACTAAAATCATATTAACACTGGATACTGAGTTCTGATAACTAATTAACTGATATATGAATTTATTGAGATTTGTACTACTAATAACTAAGTGACTGTTTTTGATATTCTTGATCCTGTAGAGCTGAACTGAGTTCTATACTGGGCTGGGTGACTATGTCTGACAGTCCTGATTCTGTAGAACTGAACTGAGTTCTATACTGAGTATGAAGCTAAAATTAAAACTGTGAGGGTATTCATCTAACCAAAATACCCTAGATATGAACTGAGTTGGGGTCCAACCTTTTACCCCAGTTGAAAATGTTTTAAAACCTTGCCAAGGGGTACTAACAATAGCTGTGAGTTAACCCTATCTGGCGAGAAGATACTTTGGCAACCCTTACTAGTAGAAAAACTCGTACGAGATATATCAATCCTTATCTGGTAAGAAAATATATCAACCTACGCTGGCTACGTAGTTCTATAACACAAGGATTGCTAATAAGGGTCAAACCCTTCATTGACAGGAATGCCCCCATTCCTGAGTTCGTTTGGTGCTGATTCCTACTCCTAAATGAATATACACTGAACTAATTTCTAGACTGTACTAGTCTTGACTGAACTGTTACTGATAGTGCTGTCTAACTGAACTGTAGTGAGTTCACTGAGTTCTATTAACTAACTGAATACACTGAGGTCTGTAACTGACTGAGTACTACTGATCATGACAATAATGGTGCTATCATTTAACTACTCTAGCTATAGGTAAAAATCTTGATCTTCGGGTATTGAATACCACTAGAACTCGATAGCATTGAAAGTAAAGCATGGAATAATCTTGAAAGCATAATGATGTTACTTTATTGTTAATGATGCATCCATCAGGACATTCTGTAAAACACTTGGTATACATGAGCTTGTACATGTTTGGGACCACATAATGACATGCCATGATTCAACTATTTACTTCACATAGGTATTTTAGCAAATACTTGGGGTGCATGGATTATTTCACATAATAATAGCCAACACATGAACATCATGGATACAATAATCAATTGTAATTTCAAGGGTTAAACATGCTAATCATATAATTTACCACACATGCTATATTAATTTCATTAAACTTGTTGTAAATCATAGATAGAAACCCAAATAATACCATGAACATGAATAAAATCAAATTCAATATGATATTCATGAAAGCAATTAACTTATAGTTTTAAAAGAGGTTCTTGAAATCTAAGAGTGGAAGAAAACCCTTATATGAATACCTAACATAACTTGATTGTTAATTCTCTGAAAGTTGTGGTGAATCCTTGGGACTTGAATCTTGAATTTAATGGATTAGGGTTTGTTCTTGTGATGATTAGTGAATAATGAGTGGATTTTGCATTTAGAAATGCTTAATCTCGTGTTTTCGGGGCTGATATAAGGGTTGGAAAATGACATATTTACCCCTATAGATACAAAATTAAAAGAGCAGAAATTGTGCCTAGTGATGCGCAGACCAATGCACCGTGTCAATGGCATTAATATGATGACCAACACACCACATTGAGTTCACATTGGTTCACTGGAAATTGCACAGTTATTGAAGGCTGACGATACTGTTGACACGATGGACAATGAAATGCGTTAAGTTTATGTTGACCCACTATTTCTGTAATACCCTAGAACTGGTACTTAAATAATACATGGTGCCCACGATCCCGAAGGACCACAAGCTAACCCATGACTGATATCTGTACCTATACACTTAATAATATACTGAAAGAACATATGTGAAATATTAGTTGAAAGACATTAAGGTTCAAAACTAAATAAATATCTAACAAAATAATGTCTGAAAAAATGTATAACAATACCTAAAACTGATAATGACTGTCTAACATGCTATATTCTAAAAGCCTCTGACTGTACTGAATAAGGAGTTGAAGAAACATATCTCCAACTAATTCTATCTACAGAAAGCTAACTGAAATAATAAATAATCATATCATCACCAAATGATAAGGACTCGCTGCTAATCTACTGCTGCAGGAGTTTGGAATGCTACTGATGCTCTGGATCTCATCCTGCTGAACCTATGGTATAAAAACACCATAGCACGAATACGTCAGTACGACTGAATGTACTAGTATGCAAGTGAGGTAGGCTGAATGCTTGGGGTTCATATGCATGAACAATACTAACTGACTAACTAACATGAATCGGTGAATATATGCATGAATACGAAATGGTAACTGAAGTTATAATAGAACTGAATACCGAATTCTGACTACTAAGTCTACTACTAACATAGATTTATTAATATCTAAGTTTGTTGATATTGATAACTCAGAGACAATTTTTGATAGTTTTGATTATAAAGAACTAATCTGATTGACTGTATCTTACATCCCTAAATCTAAATACTGATAACATGAGTTTTTTGTAACTGATAAAATGAGTGACTGTATTTGCAAGTCCTAATATTGATGGAACTATTTGAGTTCCGTTCTGAGCTGAGTTGACTGTATCTAATAGTCCTGAAATCTAAAGAACTATCTGAGTTCTTTTACTGAGATTGAGACTGAGACTATAATTGTGGAAGGTAATCATCTAACCGACATGCCCTAGAACTGGACTGGTAGGGTCCAACCTGTAACCCCAGCTGGAAGGATGTCAATATCGTGCCACAGGTAAAGACAAGCTGTGAGTGATCCTTATCTGGCAGTGTCCCCAAATGAGAATGGTGGGATCTTATCTGGCAGTATTGATCCACCTCATCAACACTCAATCTGACAGTGTTAATTTCTCAACCTATGTTGGCTACATAGTTCTGGAATGCAAGGATTGCTCTTGGAATCTCACCCTAAATCTGGCAGTGTGGATTCCCATCCTTGGGTTCGCTCGGTGCTAAATCCTACTTTCAACTAAATAGAAACTGAACATAATTAACTAAACTGAACTGGTCTGAGTTTACTAAATTATGTTGAGTGATGCAATACTACTAAATTCTGATAACTAACTGAGATTACTGAAATTACTAAGATTACTGAGTTTTCTTGAGTCATGAGACTGACTGATTTCTAGTGAACATGGCTTGACTGAGAGTATCTTGAAAACTGACACAGGCTCTAGGCTCAAAGCTATAATTTTTGGGTACAAGTACCCCCAGGACTCGATATCATGAAACTGACACTTCTTGACACATGACCATAGTCAACAACCCATAATTCCATCATTGAGAGATTTCATAAAGCACTTGAAAGTCATGAACTTGTACATAAATAGTCATGCATGTTAAAATATCATAATATTACAAGTCCAATCTCATGAGCATTTCATCAAACATATGTAAAGCACAAATTTAACATAGGAGTCATTTGAACATGTAGTGTTAGAATGAATTCATTATATAGATCTCAAATGGGTCTCAAGGCACATTTTATCCACTTAAATATTATGACAAACACATGAGAGGCAAAATCTTATACTTGTGCATCAACAAAATTCTAACACATATTGACCACAACAATCAATTCACCATTCAAAGACTTTAACATGAGAGGGTCATAGTTCAACACACATGGGAAGCATAGGTATTTCATACATCAGTTAAAATGTAACAATATCATGGATACAATAATGAACTTGCAAATTCAAGAAATCAACATGAAGTTCATATAATCATACCACAATTAATTAGTTTTCATGATTCTTGAGATAAGTCATGGAATTAAAACTCAGGTTAACATCATAAGCAAGATTAAACTTAGGTCCACATAAGATCTATAAAATCAACTAACTTGTAATTTAAAAGAGATTCTTGAACTCCAAGGGTGGAAGGATACCCAAGGATAAACACTTAACATACCTGGGATGATAATCCTTGAAGGTTCTTGGAGGAATTCTAGGGCTTGTTCTTGATTTTCTTCAAGCTAGGGTTTAATCCCTTTGGGAGAGAATATTCTTGTTCTTAAGGAGAATGAGAAAATAATGGGATAATAGCCTTCTCAAGGCTTTAATCCCGTGTTTAAAGTGAGGGAAAATACCAAAATACCCATATGGAACCATTTCCCAGTTGCTTAAATTCTCGGCTAACGACCAAGGTTGATAAGCTATCAGATCTGTGGTATCCCATTAGCTCAAGTCATCACCTGGGAGCTAAAATTAATAGGTTTCTATATATGTCTAATGACATGGGCTGATAAGCCGTCAGATCTGTGATAATCCACCATCTCATGTTGTCAATTAGTTACCAGGTTGACATACTGGAGTAAAATGGGTATAACTTTATGCTTTGATTTTAAATTTGGGTAAAATTTGTATCGTTGGAAAGGTAATTCAATTATCTATATGTTGGTGGGTCATTATCTCAAAATTTCATAGTCTAACGAAAGATATGCTCATTTGAAGTTGACTATAGAAATATCCTTCCCAAGAATTCAATAGGTGAGGAATGTTTTAATCCTCTGATAGCTGCGAGTTATTTGAAGCCTTAATATACATCTAAATTACTCATAAAACTATAAAACAACCATGATTTACTATGTATGATCTTGAAACATGGTGCTAATATTGGTTTGAATTTTTTTTGGGGGTATTACAATATCTCCCCCTTAGGAACATTCATCCTCGAATGAGACTGATTGAGATGGAAGAAAAGATCAACTGAAGTATGTACAAGATATACACTACTGAAACATGGTTTCATGATTGACATGAATGATTAGCTGAATACATCATATTGAACATGCATTTATAATGCATGAGTAACTGATTCATGATTGCATGACTGAGTGTTTGGATGAACTAAGTTTCTCACTACAAGAATGCATATCTAATGCATGATTACTTGGCTAAACTGATACATGAATGAATAATGAAATGCAATGGTACTTAGTACCAAGTTTCTAATGAAATTCTGAACATGAATCTGAATAGGATTAAGGAGAACCATTACCTTGAGCTGAGTCTGAGTTAGCAGAGAAGAGGCGAGGGTACTTGGTTTGCATATCTACTTCTGCTTCCCAAGTAGCTCCCTCAAAAGACTGATTTCACCAAACAACTTTAACTAGATGGACTTCTTTGTTTCTCACTCTACGGATTTGATAGTTGGGGATTTCGACTGGAATCTCTTCATAAGAAAGGCTGTTCTGAACATCTATGCTCTGAGTAGGGACTACAATTGCTGGGTCACCTATGCACTTATTGATCAAAGATACATGGAAAACTAGATTAACTGATGCTAGATCTGAAGTCAACTCGAGCTCATAAGCTACTTTACCAAAGCGACTGAGAATTTTGAAGGGATCAACATATAGGGGACTGAGTTTTCCCTTCTTGCCGAATCTCTTCACTCCATTAATGGGAGAGATCTTTAGGTATACATGGTCACCAATCTTGGACTCGATATCCTTTACTGAATACGTATGAATAGAAATATAAGAATGTGGTTGAGTTTGAAACATGATGTATGAACTGAATACTATGAACTGGATATCGTGAAATGAATCAAGTCCCAAAATATATAGCTTATGACTGAGATTAAAACTTGATGGTGAACTTATGAGTACCTTTTACTGTAAACTGGATTCATTATATGAAGAAAAAATAGGATGTTATGTTATGAAAATTCGAGGGTTCATAGTGTATCTCTCTCTTGGGACACTATGTCCCTTGAAGAATGCTGATTTCACTGAGATACTGAGGAAAAACTGAGGTGGTATGCAAGAACCTATGAACTGAATCATGATTGAATGTCTAGGATCTGAAACAGAGGCATGATACATGAACTGGGTTGAGCTTGCATCAATGTAGTTGGTTCCTCTTAGAATGGTTACATTCATGAGGCTTCAAATAGCACTTCTAGATGGAAGGGACGGGAGTCCAAACCATAGGAACTTGTTCGCCTGACTACTAAATTGAATTACTAGTTTTGGTGGACTAATTCATGTTGAAAACTTATAGACGACTGGAGCATTTCTATGACACTCTTTCTATAGAGTTCTAGTGGCTTTAAGGCACAAGGAAATCTTGGCATGGTCTGAATAAGACAACTGAATAAGAAACATCATTACCCGACTAAACTTTGGTAGGATGAGTTAAGGCCTACAAACATCATTTAAGATGAAGTGACTAAGCCTCTTGCACTATAATTGAAACTACTCAAAAGATTCACGTGGTTGATGAGCACGAGCGCAAAAAATACTAACTTATCTGATTAACTAAATAACTTGTAGCTAAATACTGAGTTTGATAGGCTGAACTGTACTTACTTTGAATAACTGGACTGAGACTATAGAGTATTATACATAGGAGGTAAGGACTAACTAAGTAATATGAGGTGACTGAGCATGGATTCATGAAGTATGAATTATTTGTGAATGCAAGACTAAGCGTATGACATGGTTCTGATGTATTCTATGGACTGAGGTATTGAAATACAAATAACTGAGTAACTAATAACTATATGTTATGGGTCAACAAAGTCTAAAATTGAACTGAGGTTCTGATTGGTTACTGAACTGAAGCTGACACTATAACTAAGATTGTAACTGGGACTCATAATGGAACTAATTGCTGAGTTCTACTAACTGAATACTGATTACAGAGTGCTTTATACTAAAACTGTGACTGAGATGGTGACTGAGTTTTGATAGCTATGCAATAGGGGATGACATAAGTCAAGGATCTGAACGTACATTCACACTCTGCACTTTCCCAACTTCTAAGGACAACCTCTTGCTAGCCATTTACCTGGATACTAATCATGACATTCAAGCCTATCTTCATAACTACACCCTTGTGTAAAACAAGCATGCAACAATTTCCTCTTTCCATGAAACATTTACCCTTTCCCATCTAGCAACTGCTAACCACTACACTATTTTCACAAAAAGAGCTTACTGAAGGGTTATATTAGGATGACTTAAAGCATAAATGGACACTAACTGAACTTGACACATGACTAAAACCTAAGGAATAGTATGTCAACAACATGGATTTACTAAAAAGGTTTGAACTGAGGATATACATGGCATAGTTTGAATTTATCTGATCAGTGGGGGCGTAGAATAAGTCATGGAAGTTGAGTATACTTGTAAAGCATGATACATGTACATGAGTAATTAACTGCATAACCTGAGGTTGGAGTTTCTGTGTTCATGAGACATGATTCGTAATACTGAGTGAGCTGAAACTCCTTATGCAGAGAACTAGAAGTACACACGATTCTATGTTACGTGTGTGAATATAAGTTGTGTTCATAGAACTAAGTTATAAAATAAGTGTAGGCATTATGCTGGCTGAATTACAAAACTTGTACTAAGATAAGGATGGATCGAGAATCATCTTCCCTTACTGCTTTTTTCTATACATACTAGCACTACTATTGGAATTTTGAGAGCCTGACTTGGTTTCTTGATCTATCATCTCCCCCTTAACTTTAAGCCATCATCTTAAGTTTGTGAACAATTTACTAAGCTCTGAACTGAATTGCAACCATCACCACATACTTACACTCTGTTCAACACCTGCTTGCCTTACTTAACACATTATCTGCTTTTGTTTCTTTATATAGTACTAATATCACATTCACACCTTTGTACCTGATTTTCAAATCGATAAACTTAAATTCATTCCTTCACTATTCAAGCCTTCTAATTCACTTTGGTAGAACTATCCCCATGAATACCTAATCTGTTCAATTTGAATAATACTATTCCAACTCTACCACTATTAAACTCCTGGGTTCAATCTTCTAAATCTAGGTTTATGTTATCATAGAATTTTGAGAAGGGATCTGATGGCATATCTGGATTCGGGTTCAAGAATGATTTGACATGTTCATGAATAAAATATGTACAACTTTGGGATAGAACTGGACTGATGGGATACTTTGAGTCTGTGACCAATCCCATAACTGAGTGTAGGGACTGTCTGAGAAATCCCTATATCTAGGACTTGAGCTTCACTATTTCTATTACTCTAGAAGTAAGGTGGAGTTGACATGAGTGAAGAATGATGACAATCTACGTGAATTTCTTAAAGAACCTTTCTATAGCACGATTTGAGTCATGAAAGAAGGGAAAATCCTCCTGCACTTAAGTGTGGTGCACAACACACCCATTTATAAGACTCTACTAGATGCGTCTTTCAAACATTCTAGGATACTGTTGGACCTTAGGCTGTGATACTAAGTTTGTAATGCCCCAAAACTAGTACTTGGAATGCTACACAGTGCCCACAACCCCGAAAGACAAGAAGCTAACCTATGACTGATATCTGTTCCTATACACTGGATAATATACTGAAAGAGTATATGCAGAATATGAGTTGTAAGGCCATAAGGTTCAAAACTAAATAAAGATCTGATAAAACAATGTCAGAAAATGGTATAATAATACCAAAAACTGATAACGACTGTCTGACATGCTATAGTCTAAAAGCCTCTAACTGTACTGAATAAGGAGTTGAAGGAACATGTCTCCAACTAAATCCATCTACTGAAGGCTAACTGAAATAATGAAATAATAAATAATCATATCATCCTCGAATGATGAGGACTCGCCACTAATCTACTGCTGCTAGAGTCTGGAATGCTACTGACACTCTGGATCTCGTGCTGCTGAACCTATGGTATAAAAACACCATAGCGCGAATGCATCAGTACAACTGAATGTACTAGTATACAAGTGAGGTAGGCTTACTGCTTGGGGTTCACATGCATGAACAATACTAACTGACTCACTAACATGACCGGGAGAATACATACATAAAAACATAACTCTAACTGAAGTCATAATAGAACTAAATACCAAATTCTGACTACTGAGTCTACTGATAACATGGATTTGCTAATATCTACGTTTACTGATATTGATAACTAAGTAACTATTTTTGACAGTTTTGACTATAAATAACTATTTTGATTAACTGTACCTAATAGTCCTAAATATGAATACTGATAATATGAGTTTCATGTAACTGATAACATGAGTGACTGTATCTTACAGTCCTGATACTGATGGAACTCTCTGAGTTCTGTGCTGAGCTTGAGTTGACTGTATCTGATAGTCTCAAAATCTGAACAACTATCTGAGTTCTTTTACTGAATTGGAGGTAATCATCTAATTGACATGCCTCAGAAATAAATTGGTGGGGTTCAATCTGTAACCCCAGTTGAAAGGGTGTCAATACCATGCCACGAGTAAAGACAAGCTTTGAGTGGCACTTATTTGGCAGTGTCCCTAAATGAGAATGATGGCACCCTTATCTGACAGTGTTGATCCACCTCATCAACCCTCAATCTGGCAGTGTTGATGTCTTAACTTATGTTAGATACATAGTTTTGGAATGCAAAGATTGCATCTAGGAATATCACCCTAAATCTGGCAGTGTGGATTCCCATTCTTGGGTTGGCTAGATGTTGAATCCTTCTCCCAACTGAATAGACACTAAACATGATTAACAAAACTAAACTAGACTGAGTTTACTGAATTCCATTGAGTGATGGAATACTACTGAATTTTGATAACTGACTGAGATTACTGAAATCATTGAGATTACTGAGATTACTGAGTTTTCCTAAGTCATGAGACTGACTGATTTCTAGTGACATACTTGGGATTATAATCCTTTAAGGTTCTAGGAGGGATTCTAGGGCTTGTTCTTGATTTTCTTCAAGCTTGGGTTTAACCCCTTTAGGAGAGAATGTTCTTGTTCTTGAGTAAAATGAGAAAATAATGGTATAATAGCCTTCTCAAGGCTTTTATCCCATGTTTAGAGTGAGAGAAAATACAAAAATACCCTCATGGAACCACTTCCTAGTTGCTGAAATTCTCGACTGACGACCAAGGCTGATAAGTCGTCAGATCTGTGATAGCCCGTCAGCCCAGATCATCACCTGGGAGCTGAAATTGATGGGTTTCTAGCTACGTCTGACAACATGGGCTGATAAATCGTTATATTTGTGACAAGCCGTTAGCTTATGTCGTTACTTAGTTTCCAGGCTAACATACTGGAGTGAAATTGGTATAACCTTTTGCTCTGATATCGTATTTGGGTGAAATTGGTATCATTGGAAATATAATTCAATCATCTATCTTTTGGTGGGTCATGAGCTCAAAAATTCATAGTGTAACGAGAGATATGCTCATTTGAAGTAGACTATAGCAATATCCTTCCCAAGAAATCAATTGGTATAGAATGTTTTGATTTTTCTGATAGCTGGGAGTTATTTGAAGCCTTAATATGCATCTAAATTACTCATAAATGTACTATTCATCATCTTTAAACATGGAAATAATATTGGTTTGGATTATTTTTTGGGGTATTACAGTTTCGGTCGCCTAAATACATTTCAAACGTGGTCTAAAAAATTTGAAACTCACCCAAGTGATCTATTGACACACCTGATCATGATTCAATTCACGAATCAAAATCTTAAGGTCATAAGGGTCGTGAAGTAAGATTTCTAAATCATGAAGGCTAAAAAATAATTCTAAGTGTAAACACTTAGCAGTTTCTAAGTCTGGGACCTCTTTTCATGCTATAAAGGACTGAGTTAAGCTAGAATTTTGCAGGTTTTCACAAATCTATTGATTGAGGTGTAGATATTGGGAATGATGTGGATCAATATATGGATAAATATTTAATAGGTATTTTGGAAGAAAAGAGGAAAAGAAAGAGGGGAGAGAGACCATTAATTCCTAAACATGTTAGGTTAGGAACTGGAAAAAAGTGACTAGATACTGGCTATGATTAATCTGTAGGTAGTGACAGAAATAGTTTAAAGGGTAAGTAAGTTGGTGATGAACCTTTTTACCCATCAAATAAAGCTTCCATCTTTGAAAGTAATTCAAATAATGTAACTGATAAAGAAGATGAAGCTGAACAGGATAAACATAGAGATAAGGCAACAAAGAGGAAAAAAGTTAATAGATTTGTATATAGTTCAGACTGTAAGAAATTTGTGTGGGAGTTAGGACTAATTTTTGAAAGTGTTAATAAATTTAGAGTTGTTGTTACTAAATATATTGTTTCTGAATATGTTGCAATTGAAAAATGTGTTAATGAACCTACAAGTTTGAGCGTTAGGTGTACAACTGGTTGTCTATGGCTTCTTTATGGTAGCATTGATTCTAGGTCCATGAACTTTGTTTTGAAGACCTACAATCCAGTTCATAAGTGTGATCCTTCCAATAGGAACAAACTTTGTAATACCAAGTTCTTAAACAGCCACTTCAATGAGAGGATAAAGAAACAACCAAATATTAGAATTTCTGAGTTTCAACTGCTTATTAAGAAGGAACTGAATTTACATATTTGAAGAATAACATGTAGGAGAGAGAAAAATAAGGTGATTATAGAACTGATGGATGACTATAATCTAGAATTTGAGAGAATTTTAGATTATAGAGAGGAGTTGTTAAGATCAAATCCAGGTAGTACAGGTGTAGTGAAGCTTCGTGATGAAATATTTAAAGATGGTAGAAAAATGTTTCAAGGCTTCTACATATGTTTTGATGCAATGAAGAAGTCCTTCTTAGTTGGTTGTAGGAAGTGCATTGGTTTTGATGGATGTTTTTTAAAAGGAGTGATGAAAGGATAGTTATTAGTTGTTGTATGTAAAGATGGTAACAATAAAATATTGCCACTGGCATGGAAAGTGATTGAGAAAGACCACTTGGAGTTGGTTTATCAGGATTATAAAAGAAGATCTTCTTCTGGGAGATGGGATAGATTTGACAATGATAACAGACATGCAAAGGTAAGAAATTGTTGTTTTTTCTTCTGTTTTTGTTTTTGTTTATGTTTTTGTTGTAACTGTTTCTGTTTCTATTTTTATTATTAGGATTAGAAATTGTTGTAACTGAATATTTACCAAATGCTGTTGGTGTAGACTGATAGTTTTTATTGTATAAATATTGGCAGTTGTGAGTGTATTTAAGACTATATTTTTGGTAGTTCACTAATGCTGGCAGCTGAGTTTGCAGTTCTGACTGCATTTTAAGACTGTTTTTGGTAGTTCACTGATGTTGGCAGTTGTGACTGCTTTAAGAATAATTTATTGGTGACATCTTTGACTGCATTTTGTAACTGTAATTAGTTTAATAGTAGTGATATTTTTGTAAATATATTTGGCAACAAGATGTAATTTCACTCATTTTTGGTTAATGATTAATCAGTTATAAGTTTATTGTTGTTGAAATTTGTGTTTGTGCATGTGCAGTAGCTGTGACTGCATTTATTAATGTTTGGTTGGCATTGTGATGTTACTGAAATCTGTGTTTGCTCTTGTGCAGCAGCTACGACTGGATTTAGTGTTGTGATGTTGTATACAAATTGCAAAACAAAGAACTACAGAAAACAAAGCCAAAACTGTCAAGTTCAACCTTGCAATTTCATTACACAACTGTTTAATTACACAACTTGGCAGTTTTTGTCTAAGGTACCACCTAATAATGATACAAATTTCAACCTCTTAAAACATAACAAAAAAAAGCAACTTAGTTTAGGGTAGCCTTCTTAGAGCTCCTTTCAAGAGTATGAATTGCAATAGAAAACTCAAACCAAAAATACATACACAAATAAGAGTAGTCCAAAGTTGTTTTCCCTTTTCTTGGACTTAGCCAACTTGATGTTCCATTTCTTCTCATTTACCTTCATCATCTTCAAATCATTCTAAAAATTGTCTATTTGAAAATCTATTTTGTTCATGTCTATTTTGCTCTCCACAAATTTGATTGTCCTAGTAGTCTTTTTATGAACTATTTTGGGTTCATAAAATGCACAATTTGCTTAAGATTCAACTCTTTCCTCATGCTCCCCAATTCTTCCCAATAATTTAGGAATAACAAATTGGATTCCAAAGCCAAAAATCACATGATCTAGCATTCTAAAATGAAATCAATTAGATTCGTATACACTACTCAAGATCAATGTTTGATGGGAAAACTCACTTACCCCATAGTAAGGACAAGTCCAATATCGTCTACCTGATTTTCTTGAGGTCCATGAATCATCAAAGGCAAAAGATGTCCATGTTTGCATTGCATCTCGTCCAACTCATGATCTTCTTCTTGCTTACAAAGTCTACTCAAACTTATTTTTTCCATTAAAGTACCTTGATTAAGAAAACAAACTTTAAGAGAGGTTGAACAATCACTTGAGGGAAGAAATATTTAAGAGAGGTTGAACAATCACTTGAGGTAAAATGGACCTTTTTTCTACACTATATATACTCAGAAACACGGGATTCAGGCTCAAAATCATCAAAATATACTCCTTTTTCATAAATTTCTCTCAAGAACAAGAACAAGAACAAGAACAAGAACAAGAACAAGGGTTTAAACTTGAAGACCCAAATCATCAAAGTTCCTTCGTGAATTATCCAGGAATCATATAGCAAGGTATGCATTGTGTTGATTTATGAATTCCTTCCATCCATAAAGCTCAAGAACCCTCTTTTAAATTATGAACCATATTATTATATTGTGGGTTGATTTATTCATGAAATTGATGTTGTATAAACCCCAAGTTAGGGTCTTTGTGTGTTTTTATGAATCTATGATATCATATGAGTGGAAACATGTAAATATTGGTTATTCATGATGAGTTATTTGTTTATTACACCTATGCCTAAGTTGTGCATGTAAGGTGTTTGATAAAATGTCTCATAGACTAGAAATCATGTATTTTAGCTAATTATGACATAAATGACAAATATATATTATATCATTATGAAAACAATGAATTCTATGATATTGTTGGGTATTATGATTCTTGATGGGATGTTCATGAAACTAGATTGATGAACTTATGGCATGTTGTTGTATGCATTCCCTTTCATGTATAGAATTTTGAGAACTATGTGTAGTATGAAATCCCTAACTTATGGCATTATGAGTTGTGGACTTTATTCCTATAATCTAGAAGTGTCATGATGTGTCAGTTTCCTTCTATCGAGTCCTGGAGGTACTTGTACCCAAAAAATATAGTTGTGTGGCTAGAGCCAGTGTCATGTTTTCACGATATTCTCAGTCAAGCCATATTCAGTAGAATTTAGTCAGTCAGGTAACTCAGGAAATCTCAGTAATATCATGAATTCAGTCAGTTATCAGATATCACTAGTATTCCGTCAGTCAACGGGATTCAGTAAACTCAGTCCATGTATAGTTCAGTAAATTATGTTCAAAGTCTATTTAGATAGGAGTAGAAATTAGCACCGAGTGAACCCAAGGATGGGAACACACACTATCAGATGAGTGTGTGATTCTTAGAAGTCATCCATACATTTCAGAAACTATGTAGCCAGCATAGGTTAAGACATCAACAGTGTCAGATAACGATTGGTGAGGTGGATAAACACTGTTAGATGAGGGCCCCATCATTCTCTTTTGGGGGACACTGTCAGATGAGGGTTACCCATAGCTTGTCTTTACCAGTGGTGCGGTATTGACAACCTTCCAATCAGGGAACAAATTAGACCCCAACTCAGCTATAATGCGTTAATTGGGGCATACCGGTTAGATGATTACTTCCTATAGTTTCAGTATCAGTCTCAGTATAAGAACTTAGATAGTTCTTCAGATTTCAAGACTGTCAGATATTATATAAAACTTAGCTAGTTCCATCAGATTCAGGACTGTCATATACAATCGCCCATGTTATGAGTTATATAATTCATGTTAGTTATCAGTAAACACATGTTATCAGTATTCAGACTCAGTAATCATGTTATCATGCTCTCAATTATAATTACGTATTCATGCATGTATTCTCACATTTATGTTAGACAGTCAGTTAGCATTGATCATACATGTGAACCCTTGTATTTAGCCTACCTCACATGCATACTCAGTACATTTAATTGTACTAACACATTTGCGCTATGGTGTTTATTCTTATTTTACACTATAGTTTCAGAGATACAAGATCCAAATCAGTAGTAGCATTCTAGTATTTCACAGTGAGTCCTTATTCTTCGAGGACACAATTATTACTTTATTATTTCAGTTCAGTTTTGCTAGATGGATTTAGTTGGGTACATGTCCCATTAACTCCTTATTCAGATTATTCAATTATAGAGGCTTTCTAGACTATTATGTTTCAGACAGTTATTTTAGTTGTTTTGAGTAATCGATACCCCACTTAGATATTGTGTTTTACTAGTTTTATTACAATATTGACCTTAAGGCCTTTCAGTTCATGTTCTTGCATTTATATACATATATAATGCAGTATACAGGCACAAATATCAGTCATGGGTTAGCATGTGGTCCTTCAGAGTTATGAGCACCGTGTAGTGTTTCGGGGAACAGGCTCGGGGTGTTACAAACTTGGTATTAGATCCTAAGGTTCAATAGAGTCTTAGGAACTCTGAAAGCTACATCTAGTAGAGTCTTGTACATGGGTGTAATGTGCGCCACATCTTATGTACAGGAGGCTATGGGATGTTTTAGGAACAGTTTCCTTTCTTTCAGCATTCATATCATGCCAGTGAGCATAATCTCAAATTAATCTCTCAGTGTATTCCATTTCTCTTCTTGATTTTTGAACATGCCATCCAAGAGAAGAAATCATCCAACCCCTCAGCCCGAAAATCCTTTGGGTGAACATGTTTCTCATGAGGTGTTCAGGGACATATTTATTACTCTTGCTCAGTCAGTTGCTACCCAGAATGAACGAACAACTATCATTCTGGACAACCCAATGGCCAATTCAGCTGCATCCAGGATTCGGGACTTTACCCGAATGAATTCTCTATCTTTCTTCGGGTCTAAGACAGATGAAGACCCTCAGGAATTTCTTGATTACATTCAGAGGTGACAGATATCATGGGAGTGACTACTGTTGAGAATGCTGAGCTAGCCGCGTATTAGTTATAGGATATGGCTCATACTTGGAACAAGTAGTGGAAGTTAGAAAGGTTAGATGATGCAGGTCCTATAGAGTGGGAGGAGTTTGTCATGGCATTCTTAGACAGATTCTTTCTCTAAGAGTTGAGGGAGGCTAAGGTGCTAGAGTTTATCAACCTCATATAGGGTAATATGATGGTGAAAGAGTATTCTCTTAAGTTTACTCAATTAGCCAGATACGCCCCTCATGTGGTTGCGGATAGCAGAGCCAAAATGAGTAAGTTCATTTCAGGGGTCAATGATAGTATGGCAAATGAGTGCAGATCCACCATGCTGGACAGTGACATAACATTAGCCAGGATTATGACTTATGCTCAGCAGATAGAGGAGCAGAAGATTAGGATGAGGGAGAGGTAGAACAAGATAACAAGGTCAGGCAGTTTCAACTTTTTTTAGCCCAAATTAGAAGGAGGAAACCATTCTCAGTTTTGTCCTAAGCCATCAGTTCCAGGTCTTTCTACAACCAGTGCTTCATCTCCTAAGTTTAGAGATAGAGCACCAGGCTCTAAGTCCTAGGGTAGTGTGAGCAATGCCCGAACTAATCCCCTATGTCAGACTTATGGTTAGAATCATAAGGGTTCTTGCAGAGCTGGTAGTGATGTCTATTTTTGTTGTGGCAAGCCAGGACACAGAGTCAGATATTGTCCCTAGTCGGGTTATCAGGGTCAGCAGAACCGTTCTGTAGCTCAGTTCAGTCGCCCGAATCAACATCGTGCCATTTCCAGTGTTACTAGTGGGCAACGCCCAAATAGACTTTATGCTCTTCAAACCCGACAGGATCAGGAAAGTTCTCATGATGTCGTTACTGGTAGGTACAGATATTTCATGTGCATATTTAAGCTTTGCTAGATCGAGGTGCATCTTTGTCTTTTATTACTCCTTATATAGTAGGCTATTTTGGAGTCAGTCCCAAATTCTAGCAGACCCCTTTTTAGTCTCTACCCCAGTGGGTAAAACCATCATAGCTCGATGGGTATACAGGAACTTCCCGGTTATGATATTTCAGAAAGTCACTTCAGAAGATTTAGTCAAATTAGAGATGACTAATTTTGATGTTATTTTAAGCATGGATTGGCTTCATTTCTGCTATGCCACAGGCGACTGCAGAAATAGAATAGTTTAGTTTCAGTTCCTGAATGAACCTGTCCTAGAATGGAGGGGTAGTACTTCATCTTTCATAGGTCAGCTTCTTTCCTACCTTCGGGCAAGGAAAGTGATATCTAAGGTATATGTCTATCATCTCATTCATATTAAGGACTCTAGTTCTGAAACTTCCAGTCTTGAGTTAGTCCCAGTTGTGAATGAGTATTCAGATATTTTTCCCGAAGATCTTCCAAGCAGTCCTCCTGAAAGGGAAATAGACTTTGGCCTTGATCTTCTTCCAGACACTCAGCCTATCTCTATTCCGCCACATAGAATGGAACCACCAGTCCTCAAATAATTAAAAGAACAGTTAAAGGATCTCTTAGATAAGGGATTCATCAGGCCCAGCATTTCCCCATGGGGTGCATAAGTCTTATTCGTGCGCAAGAAAGACGGTTCTTTTATAATGTTCATTGATTACCTTCAGCTCAATAAAGTCGGTCAAGAACTGGTATCCACTTCCTAGAATCGATGACTTGTTTGACCAACTTCAGGGTGCTAGTTATTTCTCTAAGATAGAGCTCAGATCAAGCTATTATCAGCTCAGAGTTAGAGAATGTGACATCTCAAAGACAACTTTCTGTACTCGGTATGGTCACTTCGAATTCTTGGTCATGTCTTTTGGTATTACCAATGCCCATGTAGATTTCATGGACTTGATAAATCGAGTGTTCAAGCAGTACTTGGACATTTTCATGATAGTCTTAATAGATGACATCCTTGTTTACTCCCGCAGTGAGCAAGACTATTCAGACCATTACAAAATTATTCTTCAGACTCTCACAGATCATCAGCTATTTCCCAATTCAATAAGTGTGAATTTTGGAAATCGTCAGTAGCTTTCCTTGGTCATATCATTTTTGGCGATGGCATTAGAGTAGATCCTCAAAAGACCAAAGCGGTAAAAAACTGGCCTCGCCCGTATCTCCATCAGATGTCAGGAGTTTCTTGGGTTTAGCTGGCTATTACAGATGGTTTTTTTATGTATTTTCTTCTATTGCATCCCCTATGTCCAGATTAACTTAGAAGAAGGTCAAGTTTTAGTGTTCAGATCCTTGTGAGAAGAATTTTCAGGAGTTTAAGACTCCACTCACCTCATCTCCAGTTCTAGCATTAACAGATGGTCAAGATGGGTTTGTAGTGCATTTTGATGCATCCAAAGTAGGTTTGGGTTGTGTACTCATGCAGTATGGTAAGGTCATAGCCCACGTCTCCAGACATTTAAAGCCCTATGAGAAGAATTATCCTACTCATGATCTTAAGTTAGCAACTGTAGTATTTGCCTTAAATATTTGGAGGCATTATCTCTACGGACTTCAAGTAGATGTCTTCATAGTAGACTGTCTATGGGTAGTGTTGCTCATGTTGAGGAAAGTAAAAAGAAGTTAGCTAAAGAAGTCCATTAGCTTTCCAAACTAGGCATTCGCTTAGTCGATTCTTCAGAGGGTGGTGTATATATGAAGAGTAGTTCAGAATCATCTCTAGTTTCTGAGGTAAAAGAAAAGAAAGATAGAGATCCCAGCCTTGTCAAGTTGAAAGAGTTAGTCAAAGATCAGAAAGTAGAGGTTTTCTACCAAGGGGGAGATGGTGTTCTTCATTGTCAGGATCGTCTGTGTTTTCCAGGTGTAGGTGACTTGAGGCAGTTAATTATTGAATAAGCGCACAGTGCACGTTACTCTATTCATCTAGGGGTCACTAATATGTACCGCAACTTGTGGAAAATCTATTCGTTGAGTGGGATAAAGAGAGATATTGCAGAATTTGTGGCTAAATGCTCTACATATCAGCAGGTTAAGATAGAGCATCAGAAGCCTAGTGGTTCCATGTAGGAGTTCACCATTCCTACTTGGAAGTGGGAAGAAGTAAAGATGGATTTCATGATGGGTTTGCCTCTAACTTGTCATCAACATGATTCAGTTTGGGTCATTATAGATAGGATAACCAAATTAGCTTATTTCCTTCCAGTCCATACCTCTTATTCTACCGAGGATTATGCCAAACTCTACATCAGGGAGTTGGTCAGATTACATGGTGTTCCATTGTCTATCATCTCAAACAGAGTTACTCAGCTCACCTCTCATTTCTGGAAAGCATTCTAAAAGGGTCTTGGTACCCAAGTTCATCTCAGTATAGTCTTTTATCCTCAGAAATATGGTCAAGCAGAAAGGACCATTAAAACTTTAGAAGATATGCTAAGGGCATGTGCAATTGATTTCAAGGGTAGTTGGAATGACCACTTACCTTTGATTGAGTTTGCATAGAACAATAGCTATCATTCCAATATTCAAAATAGCTTCATTTAAAACTCTCTATGTAGGAGATGTAGATCTCCAGTTGGTTTGTTTGAAGTTAGTGAGGCCTCAGTCATAGGGCCTGACTTAGTTTTTGATGCTGTAGAGAAAGTCCAATTGATTAGAGAAAGTCTTCGGGTTGCTCAGAGAGGACAAAAGTCTTATACAGATATGCATAGAAAGGATCTCGAGTTTGAGATTGGTGATTTTGTGTACCTAAAGATCTCTCCTATAAAAGAAGTGAGGGGATTCGGAAAGAAGGGAAAGCTTAATCCCTGATATGTCGGTCCCTTCAAGATTCTCAGTCGTTTTTGCAAGGTAGCTTACAAGCTCAAGTTGCCTTCAGATCTAGCCTCAGTTTATCCAGTCTTCCATGTTTCTTTGCTCAAGAAGTGCATAGGTGACCCATCAGTCGTAGTCCCTATTTAGAGCATTGATGTTCAGAACAGCCTCTCCTATGAGGAAATTTCGGTCAAAATTCTTAACTATTAGACTCGTAGGCTGAGGAACAAAGAAGTCCCTCTAGTCAAAGTTCTTTGGCGAAACCAGTGTGTTGAGGGAGCTAATGGGGAAGCAAAAGAAGATATGCGAACCAAGTACCCTCACCTTTTCCCCGTCAATCCAGATCAAGCTCAAGGTAACAGTTCTTCTTAAGCATATTCAGCTTTATGTTCAGTATTCAGTACAAACTTGGTATTCAGTTTCATGCTCATGTACCCATTATAAATATGGTATCAAGTACCATTGCATCTTCAGTCATGCATTTATGTATCAGTTATATAATCATGCATCAGATATGCATTCTCATTGCGAGAACTTCAATTATCAGAAATCTCATTCATGCATTCATGAATCAGTCACACATGCATCAAATATGCATGTTCAGTATGGTATATTCAGTTTATCAGTCATGAGATCACGTTTCAATCATTCATGTTTAGTTCATGTTTATCTTATTGTTTCCCCTCTCAGTCAGTCTCATTCAAGGATGAATGTTCTCAAGGGGGAGATATTGTAGAACCCCTCTAAAAAATATTGCATTTAAATTCAGCTCATTTAGCTCCTTGAAGCTCAATAAAAGGTCCAACACATAGAAAATTTTAGCTATGAGTCCAACACTTAGTCCCATTTTAGACCTTCACACTTCGGGGATTTATTTGATTACCTTCTCGACATCCATTTTTTGATTTTTAAGTTGCATTGTGATGGGGCAAGACAATAGTACATTTCAGGTGAGTTTTAGAATTTTTGGAATCTGTTTAGGGCTTGTTTAGATTTTAAAATAGTAGCATCATGCGATTAGCATGCGACGCATACTCCATCTCTGGGTCCTAGCATGCGATAGAGCATGCGATGCGTGCTTTAATGTGGAGGACTAGAGCATGCAACGCACGCTCCATCGCATGCTGTCAAATTTTTCCAGCTTCTAGCTCAGCATTTCAATGGTAAAATGGACCTTTTTACCACACTATATATACTCATATACACGGGAATAAGGCTCAAAAACACCAAAACATACTCCTGTTCATAAATTTCTCTCAAGAATAAGAACAAGGATTTCAACTTGAAGACCCAAATCATCAAAGTTCCTCCGTGAATATTCCAAGAATCATATAGCAAGGCATGCATTGTGTTGATTTATAGATTCCTTCCATCCATAAAGCTCAAGAACCCTATTTTAAATTATGAACCATGTTATTATGTTGTGGGTTAATTTGTTCATGAAATTGATGTTGTATAAACCCCAAGTTAGGGTCATTGTGTGTTTTTATGAATCTATGATATCATATGAGTGGAAACATGTAAAGTTTGGTTGTTCATGATGAGTTATTTGATTATTACACCTATACCTAAGTTGTGCATGTAAGGTATTTGATAAAATGTCTCATAGACTAGAAATCATGTATTTTAGCTAAATTGTGACATAAATGACAAATGCATGTTATATCATTATGAAAACAATGACTTCAATGATATTGTTAGGTATTATGATTGTTGATGGGATGTTCATGAAGCTAGCTTGATGAACTTATGGCATGTTGCTGTATGCATTCCCTTCCATGTATAGAATTTTGATAACTATGTGTAGTATGAAATCCCCAACTTATGGCATTATGAATTGTGGACTTTATTCCTTTGATCAAGAAGTGTCATGATATGTTAGATTCCTTCTATTGAGTGCTGGGGGTACTTGTACCCAAAAAGTATAGATGTGTGCCTAGAACCAATGTCATGTTTTCACGATATTCTCAGTCAAGCCATGTTAAGTAGAATTCAGTCAGTCATGTGACTCAGGAAATCTCAGTAATCTCATGAATTCAGTCTGTTATCAGATATCAGTAGTATTCCATTAGTCAATGAAATTTAGTAAACTCAGTCCATGTACAGTTCAGTCAATTATGTTTACAGTCTATTCAGATAGGAGTAGAAATTAGAATCGAGTGAACCCAAGGATGGGAACACACACTGTTAGATGAGGGTGTGATTCTTAGAAGTCATCCTTGTGTTCCAAAAACTATGTAGCCAGCATAGGTTGAGACATCAACAGTGTCAGATGAGGGTTGATAAGATAGATAAGAATTATCAGATATGGACCCCACCGTTCTATTTTGGGGGACACTGTCAGATGAGGGTTACCCACAACTTGTCTTTACCAGTGGTGCGGTATTCACACCCTTCTTATCAGGGCACAGATTGGACCCCAACTCAGCTATAATGCATTTATTGGGGCATGTCCGTTAAATGACTACTTCCCACAGTTTCAGTATCAGTTTCGGTAAAAAAACTCAGATAATTCTTCAGATTTCAGGACTGTCAGATACAGTCAACTCAGATACAGTAGGGAACTCAGCTAGTTCCATTAGATTTAGGACTGTCAGATACAGTCACCCATGTTATCAGTTATATCAGTCATGTTAGTTATCGTTAAACATATGTTATCAATATTCAAACTCAGTAATCATGTTATCACGATCTCAGTTACATTTATGTATTCATGCATGTATTCTCACGTTCATGTTTGACAGTCAGTTAGCATTGATCATGCATGTGAACCCTTCTATTTGGCCTACCTCACATACATACTTAGTACATTCAATCGAACTAACGCATTTGCGCTATGGTGTTTTCTTCTTATTTTACACCATAGGTTTAGAGACACGAGTTCCAGATCAGCAGTAAGATTTCAGTAATCAGCAGTGAGTTCTCTTTCTTTGTGGACATGATTATTACTTTATTATTTCAGTTCAGTTTTGCTAGAAGGAGTTAGTTGGGGACTTGTCCCATTAACTCATTATTCAGATTATTCAGTTATAGTGGCTTTCCATACTATCATGTTTTAGACAATTATTTCAGTTATTTTGGGTATTCGATACCTTACTCAGATGTTTTGTTTTACCGGTTTAATTACGATATTGAACCTTAAGGCCTTTTAGTTCATGTTTTTGCATTTATATATATATATTATGCAGTGTACAGGTATAGATATCGGTCATGGGTTAGCTTGTGGTCCTTCAGGGTCATTGACCCGTGTAGCGGTCTGGGCACCAGGCTCGGGGTGTTCCAGTAATAGTTCACTTCGATAGTTTAGGTTTGGTCTAGACTTTTCGTGTATAGTTTGGGGTGGAAACGATGAATTTTTCCACAAATAAAATCTAACTCGTTTAACCTCACTTTATCCTAACTTTATTTAATAAGAGATTATATGTTAACTTTATTTACTACTTCCTCGGTTCACTTTTATCGTTACAAATTTTTTAAATTTGATTTTTTACTTTTATTCGTCATTTTTCACTAATCAAGACAGGATTAAGTTTTTTTTTCCTACTATACCCTAAATTGATTACTCCTAGTAGCACTGAATTAACTAACTTTATAAATTATTTTGAGACTTTTGAAGTCTCCAAAAGCAAAATTAACCGTCTGAAAATTGATAAAGTATTTAAACCATTCATAAATACAAAAAACCACACTCTATGAAAGGCTTCTATACTCTTTACCTAATAAATGCTTTGATATTATTGAAATAATTACTCCATCAAAATTGAAATTTGACTTTACTTAATACTGCATGACACAATCTATATATTATATAAAGGAAGGTCATAGACAAGTTGATGTGGCACCTCTCTATGACCTCCATTCATATTTATTTTTTTATTTTTTGTTTTATATCCTATTTTTATTAATGTCTTTTATTATAATAACAATAAATGACTTATTATTAATACTCTTCTCATTCATGAACTTATTTATGTGAAGTGCCGGATATGGTTTTAAATTAAATATTCTATTTTACATTTATAGTTTAAGAAGTGATTTTATTTCAGAACAAAAAAATTCAAAATTCGGACATAAATTTGTTTAATTGGTAGCTCAGGAAACTCGTGATTGTTTTGCAGATGTTAATTGCAAGATAGAGAGAAATGATAATGTTTCCTATATAGTTAGGATATCTTCCACTTCTAGCATTGTTATGGTAGAGTTGAGAACGCAACTAGAGCTGATTATGAGAGGCAAGATTGTGAAAAACGTCGATATCACTCCGACGGTTTTTCAACTTTTGTTCTCTCGAGAAGGAATTAACATTATGAGGATAGTTTATGGGGAGACAGGAGCCTATATTCATCTTGACAAGAATATATTTTTTGTAAGAATTTTTAGTTCTTCAGACAATGTTGATAGGGCTAAGCAGAGATTTATTGACTCCCTTCTGGCACTACATGAAACTAAATAACTTGAGGTGCATCTTCATGGAGGACTTTTGCCTCCTGACCTGATGAAAAGAGTCATTACAACATTTGGAATGGATCTTAGTATGCTTAAAAAAGAGGTTCCTAGGGCAGAGTTATCTCTGAACACAAAGGGATATTTCATCTATATGTAATACCCCGGGAAATGTTTCATTGAAATTTTGTGCGTAAACGTGTTGGGTCCTATCTTCTACAGTAAATTATAAATTTTCCATTCAGAATGTCTTAGATTATGACCGATCATTGCATAGAGTATCGAATAAGCTTTCCAACGCTATGTGGATCATCCAAAACGGACACTCGAGCGATGAGTTATGAACATTCCGATCGAACCGTGAATAGTAGTGAACAGTAAAACGTGCAGGAAAAAGTACTGAAGCTTGGCGTATTTTTGTTCCAACTTTAAATGATCATAACTCTTTGTACAGAATAATCTGGGTGAGATACTATATATCAATGGAAAGATCTGAGAGTCATCTTTCTAATGAAATTGGTTTCATCTAATTTGGATATCGAAGTAAAACATTATGGTTGATCTACTTCAAACTATCAAAACAATCCACCAAAGGACAGATTCGAGAATTATTTGATTTTTAGGGGCGTTTTGGTCATTCCCCCTCACCCAAAATCTGTCCAAACCCTATATTAAATCCTATTAGAAACATTTTATGTTATATTTCATCAAATTCCCTCAACAAGAAAACCGTAAGCTCCTACCTCCAACTTTAAGAACCTCAAATGTTCACCATTAATTCTGCAAATTTATTCAAGATTCCAAGTTCCTAGTTCAAGAACTTCAAGAACCTCGAAAGTTCACCATTAATTCTGCAAGTTTATTCAAGATTCCAAGTTCCTAGTTTAAGAACTCCAAGAACCAACATTCAAAGGCACAATTAACATCTCAAAAATGAGTATCGATCTAAAGTTCATCATTCAAGGTATGTGGGGGGTTTTCAACAAGAACTCTCTTTTGTTCTTGTGCCCAAAAGTAAGTTTCTTTACAAAGGCATGATTTTTATTTGATTTTTATGAATTTGAAGCATGAACCCATATCTTATGATGATTATTATGAAATCTTGATGTTTATGATTTTGAAAGATGAATTTACATGTGTGGAGATATAAAGCATGAATCTTGAACTATATTTATCATGATTTTGATATTTGGATCATGAATCCCCATTGGAAATTGTGTTTTTTTTTAGAAAGTGTATGTTATAAGCACGTTGATGTTGAATATTTGAGATATTTTGAATGATTTGACCTTTTGGTCTTAATGGAGTTGTTTTGAACTCGAGTGTGAAAGAAATCCACAACGTGGTTGATTTTGATAGATGGGAAGCATGATGGCTCCCGATGTATATTTATATATATTACTAAATTTTTTTTGTTGTGGATTGTCTTTGAAATGATCTGAGCTAAGTTTGGGAGAAATCTTTAGCACCGAGTGGGAGGTATAAAGCGACCTTACTTCCCTAGAACTACGTGCCCCCGTAAGAGTGATCCTGCGGCTGATTTATATAGTGATCACTAGTTTGTGTGGATTTGATATAGATAGTCCTACTCCGATGGCAAGGATAGGACGACTATCCCCAATGTGGATTGTACGTTGGACTCCATGTAGCTCACATGGTTTATGTTGGTTATAGGATCTCCCTGTGTGTGTGTGTTTCCTTATGTCTATGTCAAACGGTGAAGTGATTTGAAAGTGGTATTGTGAAAGTTATTCTTTCAAATTATTTAAATGATATTTACATTATGAGAATTGATATTCTTGATGAACTGAAAGTGATTGACAAATTATATGATGTCTCACATGTGTTATTATACTTATTTCATCCTCTCATGATTATGATGATTTTCTTTGGGCTATGTGAGTCTTTCATACATCCTGCATATTCCTTATTAATATTTATGATGATGATGTTTATAAAACTGCATACACCCACATATACTCGGTTTCTTTCAATGGTACTGATCCACATCTCCAGATGTGGGCTGCATTTTCTCGGAATATAGGTTCAGGTGCTCAGTTCCAGGTTCGACAGTGATTCTTTGGGAACACTGTTCTACATCCTCTGTTGTGGTGAGTCATCATGTTTTGAGGACGTGATGTGTGATGTTGGTTTCATGGAATTGTTTACATTTGATAACTGAGTATGAGTCAGTTGGGGCATGTCTCAATGGCTCGCTGGTTTTATTGATTTTCTTAGAGGCTTGTCAGACTAGTATAGATGTTGGGAGTTGACTAATAAGTCGTATTTTGTTATCTTTCTGAAATTCTTTTATTCTTGGATGATGATTACTTTGTTCATATTTGAGGGTTATTTATGGAAACCCCATTGATTTATGTTGAACTAAATCAAAATGGCTCAAAGGGTTAGCTTGGGGCTACTCGTAGCCTCAAGCATCGTGTGACGCTTCGAGACCCATTTTTGGGGCGTTACAAACTTGGTATCAGAGACTAAGGTTTTAAGGTGTCCTAGGGAGTCTGACAAGCTGCGTTATGTAGAGTCTTGATCATTGGTGTGTAGCACGCCACATCTATGAGCAAGAGTCTACAAGACGTTTTAGGAAAAAGTGTGATTCTTTCTTTCAGAAGTCCATCGTGCTTAAAGTATCTTTATCTGCTATTGATTCGTGCACTCCTCTTTCTTCTTCCGAAGGTATTAGAGTTGATCTCTAAAAGATCAAAGTTGTTAGAAATTGGCCTAGACCTATTTCTCCAACTGATATCCAAAGTTTCTTGGGTTTATCTGGATATTACTGCCATTTTGTTGAGGGTTTCTCCTCTATAGCATCTCCTATGACTCGGTTGACCCAAAAGAAAGTGAAGTTCTTGTGGTCTGAATCTTGTGAGAAGAGTTTTCAGGAGTTGAAGACTCGACTCACTTCAGCCCGTGTTTTGACTTTACCTAATGGTGTTGATGGTTTTGTGGTGTACTGTGATGCTTCGAGAGTTGGATTGGGTTGCGAATTGATGCAGAAGGGTAAGGTGATAGCTTATGCTTCTAGACAGTTGAAACCCCATGAGAAAAATTACCCCACCTATGACCTTGAGTTAGCTGCTGTTGTGTTTGCTTTTAAAATCTGGAGACACTATTTTTATGGTGTCCATGTTGATGTTCTCACTGATCGTAAGAGTCTGCAGTATGTGTTTACCCAGAGAGATTTGAACCTTAGGCAGAGATGATATTTAGAATTGTTAAAGGACTATGATATGAGTGTGTTGTACCATCCGAGCAAGGCCAATGTTGTGGAGGATGCCCTAAGTAGAGTGTCCATGGGTAGTGTTTCGCATGTGGTAGAAGCTAAGAAAGAGTTGGATCATGATGTACATCGTTTGGCTAGATTTGGGGTTAGGTTGTTTGACTCTGTTGAAGGTAGTATAAGGGTTCAGAGTAGTTCCAAATCCTCCTTGGTTTCGAAAGTGAAGGAAAAGCAATACTTAGATTCTAGTTTGGTCAGACTGAAGGAGTCTGTCAAGGACCAAAAAGTAGAGGTTTTCTCCCAAGGGGGAGATAGTGTGTTGAGATTGCAGGGTAGATTGTGTGTCCCAGATGTTGATGATCTGAGACAAAGGATTATGGCTGAAGCACACGGGGCATGATATTCTATTCATCCTGGTGCCACCAAGATGTACCGAGACTTGCGGGAAATCTATTGGTGGAGTGGCATGAAGAAAGATATAGTAGCGTTTGTAGCTAAGTGTGCAACATGCCAAAAGGTTAAGGTTGAACACCACAGACCTGGTAGTATGATGCAAGAGTTTAGTATTCCCACCTGGAAGTGGAAAGAGATAAATATGGACTTCGTGATTGGTTTACCTCTTTCTCGACGCCATCATGATTCCATTTAGGTTGTGGTTGATAGGTTGACTAAGTCTGCTCATTTCTTGCCTGTTCATACTTCAGATACTGCTCAGGATTATGCTAGATTGTATATCCGAGAGCTAGTCAGACTGCATGGAGTTCCCTTGTCTATCATTTTGGATAGGGGTACTCAGTTCACTTCACAATTTTTGAAAGCTTTTTAGAAGGGTCTTGGTACCTAAGTGCTTTTGAGTTCTGTTTTTCATCTCTATACCGACGGTCAGGATGAGCGGACCATCTAGACCTTAGAGGATATGTTGAGAGTTTGTAAACTTGACTTTAAGGGAGGTTGGGATGATCACTTACCGTTAATAGAGTTTGCAATAACAGTTTCCACTCTAGTATTGGCATGGCTTCATTTGAAGCCTTATATGGGAGGAAGTATAGATCAGCCATAGGTTGGTTCGAGGTGGGTAAAGCGGCTGTGAGTGGTCCTGATTCGGTATTTGAGGCTATGGAAAAAGTTAAGTTGATTAGGGAAAGGTTGAAAACTGCGCAGAGTCGTCAGAAGTCATATGTGGATGTTAGAAGGAGAGACCTTGAGTTTGAAGTTGGTGAACTAGTGTATCTGAAAATTTCACCCATGAGGGGGGGGGGTGAAGAGATTCAGAAAGAAGGGGAAGCTTAGTCCCCGTTATGTTGGTACTTACAAAATTCTTAGCCGTGTTGGTAAGGTAGCTTATGAGGTCCAGTTGCCTTCCGAGTTGTCCTCTGTTCATCCAATATTCCATGTCTCCATGCTTAGAAAGCATATTAGCGATGCTGTGGTAGTGGATTCCTCAGTGAGTGCTGACATTCAAGAAAATCTTTCTTTTGATGAGGTTCCTACAACTCTTTGTGTGAGCTAGCTCACATTGTCGGTCCAAACTCAAATAAAACAGGAGAATTGTGATAGAAAGACAACCAACACAAAACTTGTCATTTTAATAATGAATTCTCACGATACATGCATCATTGGAACGTGTCCACCAAATCACGTGTTATGACATCATGAGTTGAATAAAAAAGTAGAAATACATATAGCCGATCTCATCTTATTTGAGATTGAGATATCATTAGTGAAAAAAGATGGTGGAAGAGACAAGAAAGTGAAAGAGGGAGTTTATATATATATATTATATATATATTCCACTTGTTTGAATGATTATTTTTGTTTATTTACATGACAAAATAGTTGTACAATTTTCTTATTTTTATTTTAGTGCACCAAGTAGAAGTGTTTGAAAAGTTAAAGTACAACAAAAATAACATATCCAATATAATTTTATAAATGAGATTTGAAAAGAGCGATGTATATACAATCTTATTCTTATAAAAAGGTAAAGAGACTATTTAGAAGTAGAAAATTTTGAAAAGGAAGTCCATAAAAGGGACCCTTTATCTATTAGTGTAGCCACTTATTTTAGCCTATGTGTGTATATGTATTGTCACACCCCTTTTTTACCAAATCAGATTAGATATAATTTAAGTTAGAAAGGGTTTTCATTATTAAAGTGATAGAATAAAGATTTTTTCTGAAAAAGGATTATTTTTACATTTAAAAACTCAGAGTCGCCACTTCGCATACCGGTATGCCAAGTCACCTTTAGAAAATTCTTTTTAAAATGATTTGACTCTTTAAAATTGGTTTGCGAACAAAGATTCTAGCTAAGGAATTCTATTGACCGAGGGGAAGGTGTTAGGCACCCCTCGATCCCGTGGTTCTACCATGGTCGCTTGGTAGAGCGTATCATCTA
This sequence comes from Capsicum baccatum var. pendulum, assembly GCA_030864225.1. Taxonomy (NCBI): domain Eukaryota; kingdom Viridiplantae; phylum Streptophyta; class Magnoliopsida; order Solanales; family Solanaceae; genus Capsicum; species Capsicum baccatum. The sequence goes on along the minus strand of CM061559.1, from coordinate 21,912,843 downwards.
ATTTTGACATTACAAATGTATAAACCACACAAAACACATAAAAAATTAATCAAACAAACAAAACAAAACAAATCCAAAATATAATGTTCAGCCAAGTATACAGTCCAAAACAAAAAAATACAAAACATAAATCCTATTCTAACCTATACTAATCCTAAATACGCTCCCGTGCTTTACCCGATGCCTCGGGCCTTCATCACGAACATCTTCCACCGACATAGTACGTTGGGGAATTCCTTGATGAATAAATACATGAAACTTCGGGGCATCCCCCGGCTAAATTAATACATTTCAATCGAATGCGATAAACTAGAAAGCATTCAACACACAACACCACATTAAAACATCCAACGAAGCATTTATCCCTAAAATTTGCCTACCCAAACCTATATTTGTCTACCCATTTCAACATTTCGTGATCTATCGCGTTCCAACAATATTCACACTTATTCCGAATTAAAATAATAAAGAACAACAATAAAATCAACCATCAAACCAAATTCAGAATTTTATCAACCTTGTAACTCAACCCCCAAATTCCCTTTTAACACCCAAATTCCATGATCCACAATTACAATTTCAACAATCTTTAATCAATTCTATTAACGAAATCTAAACAAGTCAACACCATTCCATATTCCGTCATCTAATGCATGAACATCAAATGAGATCAAACAACATAATCAACAAAACACATACTAGTAGCCAATTCAACCCATCAAAACAAAGAAAAAGACAAAACGTTAAAGAAATGGACCTCAATAGACTGATTCTGTTGATAATAAACAAGTCCAAAAACCAAAATCCTCAAATGGGAACTCCAACGATAAACCAAACTCGGTATCAAAAATAACAATCGAACTTGAGACTGATTCGACCAACACTGATGATGGACGTCGACGCCGTCGCGTATATCACTGGAAAATATGAAACAGTATCAGATTTCTCGCTATTATTCATATCTCTGCGCCAAATTTCAATCAATCACCCTTCCATTCTCATTGTTTCCTTTACTGCGTGCGTATGTATGTGGGTGTTTTTCGGTGAGACGTGAGTGTGTGTGCGATTTTTATGTGAGAAGGAAGAAAATATATCGATCTTCCATGTGGTATGTGAGATTTTTGGGTGTAGAAGAGAGAGGTGAGTGTGTGTTCTTGGTGTATTGTGTGTATTCGATTCAAAGCTCCAAAAATTAGAAAATCTCTGATTGTGTTGTTATCTCTGAATGTCAGCTCTGTGGAAGATCAATTGATGTAGATGGTGTATCGGGGGGGGGTGTACATGAGTTTTTGTGTGTCTGTACAGGTGTGTATATTTATATATATACCTACTGTATATGTGTGTATGCTTTATGAATTGTAGCAAAACCCAAAAAATGGAATCTTTCCAGTGGGCTCTTCTCTATTGTGCATTATTTTTTTCTTTTCCTGAGTGTGTGAGGCACGTGTATATAAAAATGGTAAGAAAACATGCAAACCAACAAAAATAGGTAAGGGGAGGGGGATCACGTGGGTAGAGTAGTGGGTAAAGGTATGGGGTGGGGTTAGGGGTAGGTGATTCGGACAAAGTTTGTTAGGATAAGGTTAGGGTTTTAATTTGTTAAGGGTTGTTATTTTTTTGTATTTTTATGAGATACAATCATACGGGTGAGGGCACACACTAAGACGAGGGTAAAATGGTAAGAATGCTTTCAGGGAGGGACAAAATTACGTGTCTACATCATGCCCCTCTTTGCATGTAAACACAAAGTGTTTTCATAAAAAGAAGTAGGCAATGAGACAAAATTTTGACCCAATCATTATTCAAAGGAAGAAACAAAAGGAAGAAGGATAACTGAGTTGGAGAGCCGAGTGAGGTTCCATCGAGGTTCCAGTCTGCGGCTCATCATTACATAAAAATGATAATTACTAGTTAAAACATAAAATTATAAAATCCTATCTACGCAGCTTCTTTTGGAGTCTTGACTTGAGTTTCATCACCCTATTCTTCAGGCGGGCTCCTGACTTGACATTTCATTACTCTGTTCTCTGGGCGAGCTCCCGACCTTCAATTTCATCACCCTGTTCTTCAGGAGGGCTCCTGATTTGCTATTTTTCAATTTGTTGACTTTCAATTTCTTCACCTTATTGCTTGACTTTCAAATTCTTCACCTTATTGTTAGACTTTTAATCTCTTCACCTTGTTGCTTGACATTCAACTTCTTTACCTTGTTGTTTGACTTTTCATTTATTCTCCCTGTTCTTCAGGAGGGCACCGGAAATCACATCAAAACTAGAAAGAAAATTATCCCAAACAAAAAATATTGTAAAGAGAAATTCTGTTTGCCAGAAAAGCAAAGTTTCAAAAACAGAAATTGAATTTTTGCCCCAGTTTATCATCAGAAGACTTTTGGAAAAGTCACATCATACCAACTTGCATGTTGCAATGATGAATCAAGACTCTGACCAAGAAGTTCATCTCTTGAGAGTTAAATTGAATAACCAAGACTAGAAGGTGCGTCTCCTAAGAATTAAAGTGAGGGATTCTAACTAGAAAGTGCATCTTCTAGAGATACAAGTTTAAGCTAAAAAGTGTGCCACCTGACAGATGAATACTAGCAAGGAAGTGAATCTCTTAAGGGTTAAGTGTGATAACTCGACTAGAATGTGCATCTTCTAGAAATCAAGGGGACTAACTCAATTAGGAAGTCCACCTACTAGGAATCGAGACTTAAGCTAGGAAGTGCATCACCTAAAAATAAAAATTCGAATTACCCAATCAAGGAAGTGCATCTCCTTACCAATGTTGCTTAAATTATCAAAACAAGGAAGTGCATCTCCTTACCAATCCTGCTTGAATTACCAAAATAAGGAAGTGCGTCTCCTTACTAATGTTGCTTGAATCGCCCAAACAAGGAAGTGTTCACCTTACAAAGGTTGTTTGAATTACCCAAATAAGGAAGTGCATCTCCTTACAAATACCTCTTGAATTACTAAAAAAGAAAGTGCATCTCCTTGCAAATGTTTCATGAATTACCCAAACAAGGAAGTGCATCTCCTTACAAATATTGTTTGAATTGTCCAAACAAGGAAGTGCGTCTCCTTACAAATACTTCTTGAATTACCAAACAAGGAAGTGCGTCTCCTTACAAATGTTTCTTGAATTACCAAACAAGGAAGTGCGTTTACTTACAAGTGTTGCTTGAATTACCCAAACAAGGAAGTGTGTCTCCTTACAAATACCGCTTGAATTACCAAATAAGGAAGTACGTCTCCTAGAGATCTTGAATTATGAGTTTTACCATGGTTTTGATTACAAAACTTGTGCAACAACATTTCCTCTTGAATTATGAGTTTTGCATTTTTCTTTATAAAAGCTTCAATTAAAAAATCTTTTTGAAATTTTTGAATTGTGAATGCATATTAAAGGAATAAAAGAAAAATCTTTTTGATATTTTGTTTTTTGAGAAAATGAGTGCGAAAGGTGAAAAATCTTTTTGAATTTTTGAATTATGAAAAACAAAAGGCATAAAGAACTCTAAGAAAAATTACGAAACTCTTTTTTTGATTCACCTTTTCTTTTTATCCTTGTTTTTTTTTTTGATTTTTCATTGCCAACACACCTTTAATTCTACCACATGTTTTTCCCCAAATCAGTCCAGCAAATGATCACATTACTCCTAAATATGCAACAATTAGCATATTGAGATGCTTTAGTGGTGAGTCTCCTACGAAGGACCAAGTGGGCCCCGCTAGGTTTGAATATGATGCACATAAGCATGACCTAAATGCTGACCTACATTAAGGTTCACTAACAAGGCTGTTCGGGGGAACATATGGTCTATAGTGGCTGCTTTGCTTTCCACCTACTCCATACAACCGACGACTCCCCCTCCTAAAATAAGGGTGCCTCAACTAGAGATCTTGTACAACACGTGTACTACGAACTTGTTGCAAAAAGAATGACTCGGGTTATGCACATGATGCCAGATATAAAGTGGTAACAAATAAGATAAAAACTGTAAACAAAAAGCACGTAGGCACTCAACAATGATAAAACAATAACACAAAACAACACAAACAAAATGTACATACACCTATAGTGCCAAACTAAGCCGATACAACTCCAAAAAATAAGTTCGAATTCTGAAAATTTCCCAACAGAGTCGCCAGAGCTGTCACACCCCTTTTTACCAAATTAGATTAGATATAATTTAAGTTTGAAAGGGTTTTCATTATTAAAGTGACAAAATAAAGTTTTTTTCTGAAAAAGGATTATTTTTACATTTAAAAACTCAGATTAGCCACTTGGCATAATCCGGTGTGCCAAGTCACCTTTAGAAAATCCTTTTCAAAATGATTTGGCTCCTTAAAACTGGTTTGCAAACAACGATTCCGGCTAAGGAATTCTGTTGACCGAGGGAAAGGTGTTAGGCACCCCTCGATCCCGTGGTTAAACCATGGTCGCTTGGTAGAGCGTATCGGCTAATTTTGACATTACAAAAGTATAAACCACACAAAACACATAAAACAACCAATCAAACAAATAAAATAAAACAAATCTAAAATATAATGTTCAATCCAATAAATGCAAAAAATAAATCCTATTTTAACCTACACTAATCCTAACTACGTTCCTGTGCTTTACCCAATAACTCGGTCCTTCATCATGAACATCTTCCGCCAACATAGTACGTCGGGACATTCCCTGGTGAATAAATACATGAAACGTTGGGGCATCCCCCGGCCAAATGAATACATTTCAATCGAATGCGATAAACTAGAAAACATTCAACATACAACTCCATATTCAAACATCCAACAAAGCATTTATCCCTAAATTTTGCCTACCCAAATTTTCCTATCCATTTCAACATGTCGTGATCTATCACGTTCCAATAATATTCGCACTTATTCTGAATTAATCTAAAAAAAAACAACAATAAAACCAATCATCAAACCAAATTCACAATTTTATCAACCTCGTAACTCCATCCCCAAATTCCCTTTTAACACCGAAATTCCATGATCCACAATTACAATTTCAACAATCTTTAATCAATTCTATTAACGAAATCTAAACAACAAGTCAACACCATTCCATATTCCGTCATCTAATACATGAACATCAAATGAGATCAAACAACATAATCAACAAAACACATACTAGTAGCCAATTCAACCCATCAAAACAAAGAAAAGGAAAAAAGGTTAAAGAAATGGACCTCAATAGACAGATTTTTTTGATAATAAAGAAGTTTGAAAACCAAAATCCTCGAATGGGAACTGCAACGACGAACCAAACTCGGTATCGAAAATAACAATTGAACTTGAGACTAATTCGACCAACACTGACGATGGACGTCGATGCTGGCGCGTATATCACCGGAAGATACAAAATAGTATTAGATTTCTCACTATTTTTCAGATCTCTGCACCAAAATTTCCGTCAATCACCCCTCTATTTTCATTTTTCCTTTACTGCGTGCGTATCTGTGTGGGTGTTTTCTGGTGAGATGTGAGTGTGTGCGATTTTTATGTGAGAAGGAAGAAAAGATATCAATCTTCTATGTGGTATGTGAGATTTTTGGGTTTAGATGAGAGAGGTGAGTGTGTTCTTGGTGTATTGTGTGTATTCGATTCAGAGCTCCAAAAATTGGAAATCTCTGATTGTTGTTGTTATCTCTGAATGTCAGCTCTATGGAAGATCAATTGAAAAATATGGTATATCGGGGGGGGGGGGGGGGTTGTACGTGAGTTTCTGTGTGTGCGTACAGGTGTGTATATTTCTATGTCTACCTACTGTATATGTGTGTATGCTTTATGAATTGTAGCAAAAATTAAAAAATGGAATCACCCCAGTGGACTCCTCTCTATTGTGTATTCCTTTTTCCTTTTCCTGAGTGTGTGAGGTGGTACGTGTATATAAAAATGGCAATAAAACATGCAAACCAACAAAAATAGGTAAGCGGAGGAGGATCATGTGGGTGGGGTAGTGGGTAAGGGTATGGGATGGGGTTAGGGGTAGGTGATTAAGATAAAGTTTGTTAGGATAAGGTTTGGGTTCTAATTTGTTAAGGATTGTTATTTTTTTGTATTTTTGTGAGATATAATCATACGGGTAAGGGCACACACTAAGACGAGACTAAAATGGTAAGAATGCTTTTGGGGAGGGACAAAATTATGTGTCTACATGTATATATATACACTTACATAAATGATATTTTCATATATACTTCTACTATTTTCTAACTTCTTGTTCTTTCTATCCATATATGGAAGAAAAAAACCAACATATCCTTCAACCTCTCATACAAACAACCACAAAATATTCTTTTGAAAATGACCACAATTTTACCTCTTCAAATTCAAGTATAATTCTTAGACTTGTTATGGTCATTTTTATTGGAGTAGTATCCTTTATGGGCAAATTATGAAGCCTCCAAAGGTGGTTTTGACATAACCATTATCAATGAAGCCAATAAGGGTACATTTGGAAGTAAGTCTTTCAATTTTTTTTTATGACAAATGATGAAGCCATGCGTTTTAATCCTGAAGACTAGTAAATTTGTTGAAAATATTCTTTACCCAATCATTGATCATCAGGTTTATTCTGGTCAACAACAAATTAAGAAGGATTGACTCGTCAGGTCATTGTTAAGTCGTCCTTAGACAAAAACAATGAGTTTGTTATATACCTAAGTCCTTCAAATTTGGAAGGTCCGAATTATAAGCGTGACGTGTTTCTGGCATTGCAAAAAGGTATGACACGTATATGTCTATGGGAAGGTCAGGGTAATGCCCCGTCCAATCTTGTTGGAAGAACAAGGATACAACGACCATAATAAAGTTCTTGAATTATTACGAGGAGAAAAAAGAAGGATTTATTAAAAGATTGAACTAAGATATGATAACCAGTTGGCATGAAAAAATGATTGATGATGCATTAGGAATGCAATCTTGGCATCTATGTGAAACTTATAATGAAGAGGTGTTGTGAATTCGTATCTGATCAAGTAAATAACTCTACGAACAAAAGAATAGATCAGATCGACTTGAAAAAAATATATACATGTAATTAATGCATTGCTTCTAAATTTCGATAATGAGAGTTTTTTATCATCCTATTCACACTAACACAAGTATCCAAAAAGCATAATTATTCTTAAAGTAGATTATTAAATTTTATACCTAAAGTTGTAACAATATGTACATTATTTCTACATAACTGAAGAACATGTACCAATAGAAGAACATGTCTACATAATTGAAGTGTGGTTGAGGAATTAATTTCCATACATTTCTTTTCTTCATATAATTGAAAAAATCAATTTATGATTCGCTTATATCTTGCTTCATTTTTTAAATTATCCTTTTTTCATGGCCAACTATTTTAAATGGTTATTATTTCTTTGCTATCTAATTGATGTAATATATAAAGAGAAAAATGTCTTTATTGTAACAAAAATAATTAAATCGTATCAACTAATTAAATTTATTGAATAATTAGATAAGTCGTTTTTTCTAAGCATGTTTGCTACGTAAGATATGATTAGGATTGTCTCTTTGGCTTAATAAAATTGGAAGGACAATCTCATTCTTTACTTCATCACGACGAAAATCGATCATACCTTGAAATTATTTTTGAACAATAACCTATATTAATTATTTTTGTATTCTTGAAATTAAAAACTAATTGTTGTATTTAGATGTGTTTTTTTATGTTTCATTTTCTTTAGCTTTTCTGCCTAAATCTCAAGATATAGTGTGATCAAATAATAGCATATACTAATTATTCTTGTATTTTTGAAATCTTGATCAAATACTAATTATTGTTTTTAGATGTGTTTTTCACTTTTCAGTTTCTGAACTTATCTGTCAAATTTAAAGGTATAATGTGGTCAAATAATAGCCTATACTAATTATTTTTGTATTCTTAAAATCTAGATCAAATACTAATTATTAATTTAAATAAGTTTTTTTCATTTCACTTTTTTGAACTTCTCTGTCCAAATTTCAAGGTATGTAGTACACTTTCTTCTTCTTCCACTTCCTAAGTTTCTATATATAGATTTTTCCCTGAAAGCAATTCAACATTAATCCTTCTTGTGTCTTTTTCCGCTTCACAAAATTCGCTCACATGAAAAAAGCTTTTCACCATCATTTCAACTAACAAGTTCAATCTTTTTCACAATTTTAGTTGTACCGCAATTTTTTTGATGTTTCAAAAAATTTCCTCATCACATCTTTAATAATGTATTCTCTCAATATGACATCAATTCCGGGAGTACTTTCAATCTTAAAGATAAAATAATTGGTTCAAGAAAACACTTTTCTTTTGTGCAAGAAATTCTAATGGATTGTGAAAAACGTTTCGAGGAAGAAAAAAGAATTATTGAATGGAAGTATAAAAAGATAACAGAAGAGTGTCTTAAGGACTATAAGGAGAAAAATAATTTATCGTATGAGATAATTGATGAATTAAAGAATTCTGCATTTACTCTCATATAGCAAATCTATTTTCTTCTTATAGTCTCTGAGGTACTCTTCTATTGCCTTTTTATACTTCTCTCTGGTAGTCCTTTTTTCTTCCTCGAAACCTTTTTCACAATCGATCAAAATTTCTTGCACAAAAGGAAATGATTTTCTTGGACCAATTATTTTCCTTTAAGATTGAAAGTACTTCTAAAATCGATGTTATCTTCAATGAATATACTATCAAAGATGTGACAAGGGATTTTTTTGAAACAACAAAAAAAGGTGGTGCAACTAAAACAATGAAAAAAATGAACATTTTAGTTGAAATGATGGTGTGAAGCTTTTTTCATGTGAGAGAATTATGTGAAGTAGAAAAAGATACAAGAAAGATTATTGCTGATTTATTTTCACGAAAAAATCTATATATATGCTACTATTTGATCAAGATTTCAAGAATAATAAATATGTGTTATTATTTGACCACACTATACCTTGAGATTTAGGTAGAAAAGTTTAAAAAAGTGAAATGTGAAAAACACATTTAAAAACAATAATTAGTATTTGCTCAAGATTTCAAGAGTACAAGAATAACTAATATAGACTATAAACTACACTATATCTTGAAATTTGATCAGAAAAATTTTAAAAAGTGAAATATGAAAAAATACATCTAAAAACAATAATTAAAATTCGATCAAGATTTCAAGAATAATTAATATAGACTATTATTTGACCATACTATATCTTGAGATTTGAACAGACTATTATTTGACCAGACTATATTATGAGATTTGATCAGAAAATTTTTAAGAAATAAAATGTGAAAAACATATTTAAAAATAATAATAAATATTTGATCAGAATGTCAATAATATAAAATAGGCTATTATTTAACCATAATTAATGCACTTTACAAATAATTTATGTCATCATTTCTATATATTACTCTATAATAAAAGGGAAAAAGCAGACAACTGGTCGACATGTGTGCTTAGAGTAATAAGTTTATTGTTGAGGATTTTCTGGTCATTTTACTTAAATTTTTATGCAATATCTTGTTTGAACATTTGTCTTCAATGATTTTTTGAAAACTTCAAATGACCAAATAATCATTAACTTTTAACTGGTTGCAAAAATTGTCCTACCTTTAACAACATGGCCCAGTAAGGATATTTTTGTAAAGCTTCCTATAATAACACAATATTATTGGTCAACCAAGAATTTAACTATAGCTTCCATGTTAAAATTTTATATGTTTGGACCAATTTACCCTCTTGCTTATATCATCAATCATCATCCTCATTCACACCATCTCATTATTCATTTAACAAGAGCTATTATATTACAACTTATTCAACTGTTTGATTTTACAAAGAAAGAGTTTTATTTTTTGATGATTTTAATTTAGTAACGAAAAAAATTGTCGCCGAAAAATAAGGAAAACATTCAAGTTTATTTACAATTCTCAGTGTATTAGTCTCAGATATATCTATTATTTATTAAGTAATTACTTATCAATTGAGTTACCTTTGCCAGCAGATCAGGAGGAGCTCGTCACTAAATCGATCTCCAACAAGATTAATAACCCAAATCTGGAGCAAAAGAAAACTGACATTGAAATGAGCTTCCAGCGGCGCCATTTGCGAATGTTGCTGGACGATTCTTATTTTGAAAACCCTACTTTAGGTTATATTTATAGAGGGTTAAGAATGGATCGAGTCTTGACCCACAAAATCTTGGATTTTTTTGTTTTGGATTTTGCCTTTTGGGCTCAATTGAGTCTGTTATGTACAACTTTTTTTTTTTCTGATTAATAAAATGGGCCCTGTCCAAAGTTAATATAAAAAAAGGGCAAAAATGCAGATATGGGTAACTTTTAGTCCATAATTATAAGGCATGGTTAAAGTTTGCATAATTACAAAACATAGATATACCTTAAATCCTCCCTTTTCTCCCTCTTTCTCGCCTCGCCTCGCTCCTCCTTCTCTCTCTCATCTTTCTCCTCTTCCTCAATTCCCTTCCCTCTATCTCTCTTCCCTTCAGATATAGGTATCTTTTAGTCCATAATTACAAGGCATGGTTAAAGTTTGCATAATTACAAAACATAGATATACCTTAAATCTCTCCCTTTCTCCCTCCTTCTCTCTCCCATCTATCTCCCCTTCTTTCATTCCCATCCCTTTATCTCTCTCTCCTCCCCTCTTTCTCATTATTTTATATTTTATAATTTCAAGAATAATATATTTGTATATACACTGTGCAAAATATATATATACACACTCAATACACATTCTGCATATATATATATATATATATATATATATATATAAATATATATACAGAATATAGTTATTTAATAGACACTATGATAATATACAAACATTTAGATATACAATTGGAAAAAAAAATTAGAAGTACATATACAATTAACAACTTGTCACATCTCTATTTTTACCGCCCTAACCTCGCTAGGGAGTTGGTTTTAGAGAAAATAGGTTTTCAAATTAAAGTGACGCTTTGAAAAAAGATTATTTATTTTACAGAGTCGCCACTTGAAATTGAGTTTGGGTGTTCCAAGTCACCTTATTGAATCGCCAATACAAATGAAATGACTCTTTCTTTTTGGTCTGCAATCTAAAAATTCAGATAAGGAATTCTGTTGACCGAGGGAAAGGTGCGAGGCACCCCTAGAGTCCCATGGTTCTAGCACGGTCGCTTTAATGACTTATGTCTGGTTTAAATTATTCTCTTGGATATGTAATATTTGTTAGCCTAAAAGTGACTTCTATCCTACTTTTATTTATTTTTGAATATATTTAAAATTGTATTGATGCGTGGCTTATCGATAGTAGTATTTTTAGGTCTTACCACGAGTTTTGGTATATTTCCTGCTCCTTTGTGCCATTTAAAGATCGTTCCTATTTTTCCCAAGTCTAAGCAAGATTCTAGCCTATTTAAAAATTTATCCGTCCTGATCAGATCAGCTTTAAAATGATATGTTAATTTTTGTTATAATGAATGGTCGGTAGCAGGGCTTATAAACTTCATCTTTAACCTTCTCTTGTATGTTAAATCTTAATTTCTTTGCGGTTAAGAACCTAACTCATTCTTTTATGAATTCACTCCCTTACAATTGTTTTTTCCTCTCTTTTCTTTTCATTTCTCAATATCAATAGGTCTTTAATAAATTCCCATTCAATCCCACTCATCCTCTCACAATTAATTCACGCTTTAAACCAATTGAGGCCGTAAAATATTTTATGACTTAAAAAACTAGCATCATTATCTCATGTTGCACATTGTTTCGAGTCAGATTGTAAAGAATAAACTTAAAAAAAAAAAGATATTTAACCACATGCATGTTTTCCAGATATATATAAAACTATAAGCAACGTACTACTTGGACTTCAATTAATTCCTCTGAAATTATTATAGCATTGCAGTGATACAAAGATATTTTGTTTTGTCAGAACTAAACCCACCATTATAATTCTCAATTCTCCAATTCCAAATAATATACAGTATTATAATATTAGTTATATCTAAACTTTCACACTTTTAGTAAACTATAAACTAGAGATCGTGACCTTTATATGGTGTCTTATCATCTATCTTAAATTATTTTTTTAAACTAAACAAGTGATTTAAAGCGATGAATATTCAGTAGGAACACCATTAAATTCTACCACTATTTGAATGAAATAAAACTAAACTAAAAATGAAGAGATAATAAAACAAATACAGTCATGATGTTTCTCCTCCCGCGTGTTTGTGTTGTTGGTTCATATGATAGTGCATGTGTGTGTGTCGTGTGTTTGTGTGCAGGAAGTGGGGAGAGGTTGAGTGGAAAAGGGAAGGTGGGAAGAGGTTAGGGTAGATTAGGATAAGTTTTTTTTCTTTTTTTTAATTAATATTTTAAATAAAACAAAAATAATAAAATCTATTCAAAACTAGCAAAATACAAAATAAGTTAAATAGCTAGTCTTAGAAATATGATTAAGAAATATTAATATCACTAGATTTTTTATTAAAAGTTAAAAAAAAAAATATAATTAGTGTCTTTCTTTTTTTCCTAAAAATAAATAAATAAATAAAGAATAAAATAAAAACTTATTTAAAAATGTGATTCTATTTTGTTTTTTTTTATATTTTTCAAAACTTTTAAAACAAACTTTGTAACAATAAGATAAAATGACGTAAAACATTCAGTTCGGTAAAAAATTAGGTGTTTACACAACTTATACATATATGACTTATATAATTGATATATAAAATTGACATGTATGACTTATAAATATACGACTTATACAATTACATTATATATACAATTAATATACAAGTTATACATATACGCATATATAATTGACACATAATATATAATTGATAACAATTTAGTTGAATTAAAAAAATCTTCTATGAAGAAATACAACGAATGTGTAGGGGAAAACACTAAATATCAGAACATTCAGAAGAAGAAATAGAAAGAAAAATATTCTTTGATATATGTTAGAATAAACTTTGAGATCTGTTGAATTAGGAGGAATACATACTGCCGCTAAAAATGTCCAATAAAAGAATGATCTATTGCCGCTAAACACTCCAATGAGCTAAGAGATAAAACAAAAAATTAATTATGAGAGAGATAGTTTTACTTGCCTTTGATATATACATTAACCATACCACGTAATTATTAAAAATTATTAACTATGAATTGTAATTTTTTAAAACATTAACCATACCATGTAATTATTAAACTATTTTATCTATAATATGCAATTTTTTCAAAAAAAGACTTATCAATTTTTACTGATTTGACATTATCTCTCTTAATTTGAGACTATAATTGAGCGACATTTTTTTTAATGTTGGATATTCTCCACATTAAATATAATAAACTTTCATTTTTGTCATAAAAACGGGGATAGAAAGAGTAACATATACTAAAATAACTTTTTTGTTAAAAAATATTATTAATTATAATAATTAATAATTTTTTTTTAAAAAACATATAGAAAACTTAATTAGTTTCAAATGTCATTGTAAAACCCCGCAAAATTTTAATCATTTTAGTCCTATTTAGCATGCCAAAAGAGGTGGGGACTTAGAAAATTTCAGCTAAGAATTGACACTTAGTCTCATTTTTGGGCTAGATATTTCATTGACTTTATTTTTAATCTTTCCGGCCTTGGATTGTTGATTATTCAATTGATTCATGATCATATGATATAATTTAATAATAATTGATCTTATTGATATTGAAGGGGTTACAGCTGTATATATAGAGAACTGAAAAATAACTAATTACAGAATAACCCAGATGTATTTAATAATTATATATATAGTCTATTATCCCCCCGCAAGCTGATCAGCGGTAACGAGGGGCAGCTTGGAGCAGAGATACTGAAAAGGCTGTAACGGAAGAGGCTTGGTGAGAATATCAGCAAGCTGGTCAGTAGATGGGACATAGTGCGTGACCATCGTTCCTGCAAGTACCTCATCGCGAACAAAGTGACAGTCGGACCCAACATGCTTCATACGATCATGAAGGACTGGATTTTTGGTAACACAAATAGTGGACTGATTGTCACAATAAATCTGTGGTTTCGTCGGGGGAATGCCAAGTGCATCTGTAAGGTATCGTAACCACATGGCTTCAGCAACACCCGCAGCCATGGCACGATATTCTGCTTCTGTGGAGGAACGGGACACTCGCGTTTGCTTCTTGGTGCACCAGGAAATCAGATTCGGTCCCATCATAACAATATATCCAGTAGTGGACTTCCGATCATCTTTGTCGTTAGCCCAATCCGAATCAGAAAAAACAGATATAGCAAACGAGCCCTTTTGAAATAAAATTCCACATTGAAGAGTACCTTTAAGATAGCGCAGAATGTGTTTCAAGGCCTGAAAGTGTTGTTCTGTGGGAGCATGCATTGATTGGGAGACTCGATTGACTGCATATTGGATGTCCGGACGAGTAACAGCAAGATAATGAAGTCCACCGACGAGGCTCCGATATAGTGTAGGATCGACAAAGGGAGTATTCGGCCCTGGGGATTGGCGGACTGCCATGGGAGTGACCGCGGGTTTGCAGTCTGTCATTCCAGCTCGATTTAGAAGTTCAAGGGTATATTTTGTCTGATGCATCAATATGGTACCCGATTTGCGGATGAGTTCGAGGCCAAGAAAGAACTCCAGAGGACCAAGGTCCTTAAGTTTGAAGTCACGATGTATAGCCTCAGTAATTTCAGTGATAAGTGATGACGAGCTGCCTGTAATAACAATATCATCCACATAGATAAGAATGATGACTGTCCCTCGAGAACAGTGAAGGGTGAAGAGACTGTTGTCATGATGGTAGGTGCGAAAACCAAGACCCTGCAGAAAAGTAGAGAGGCGTGTGTACCAGGCACGTGGGGCCTGTTTCAGGCCATACAGTGATTTGCGAAGCTTGCAAACATAGTGAGGACGGTTGGGATTAACATATCCCGGTGGCTGAACCATATAGATGTCTTTCTCAAGATGACCATGAAGAAAGGCATTGCTGACGTCTAACTGATGAAGCGGCCAATCATAGTGAAGAGCAAGAGACAAGACCAGACGAATAGTCTGTTGCTTAACAACAGGGCTGAAGGTCTCCTTATAATCCACACCATACTCCTGATGATACCCTTTTGCAACCAGACGTGCTTTATAGCGAGAAAGAGATCCATCTGAATTTCGTTTGATGCGAAACACCCATTTGCACCCAATAGACTTTCGGTTACTAGGCAGAGGTACCAAATCCCATGTACGTTGTTCATTCAGAGCCTGAAATTCCTCATCCATAGCTTGGCACCAGAAACTATTTTTGGAGGCTTGGTTGTAGGTAGTAGGCTCGGTTAAGGGATGTGCATCAAAGGGTATTTGAGTGTGGTAGACTTTGGGTTTGAAGGTACCGGCCTTGGCTCGGGTTGTCATAGGGTGAGTGTTGAGTGGAGGGTGATTAGGAAGGGGTGGTGGAGTTGTATGATGTGTGGACGGGGATTGGGTGGGGCTGCCGTGGGAGCTGGGATGTGAAGCGGTGGATGGGGTGGCTGTATGGGTGTTCGGGTGGGAGGTTTGGGGGTTCGGGTGGGTGGGTGGTTGGTTCGAGTGGGTAGTGGTGTAGTGGGGTACCGGGTTAGGTGCCGAGTGAGCCGGAGCATGAGCGTGTGAAAAGGACGGAAATAATGGCACAATGCCAAGTGGATTGGGGGAGTATGGAGTAGAGGAAAGACTCGTGTAAGGAAATTGTTCCTCCACAAAACGAACATGACGGGAAACATATGTTTTCTGAGATACAGGATCGAAACATTTGTAACCTTTGATAGTGGGATGATAGCCTAGAAAGACACAAGGGGTGGACCGAGGTTGAAGTTTATGTTGAGTGTGTGGACGCAACCAGGGATAAACCAGACACCCAAACGGGCGGAGATGGATGTAGTCGGGTGGATGATTGTAGAGACGGGCATATAGAGTGGAGTTGGAGAGAGTGTGAGTAGGCATGCGATTTATGAGGTAGTTGGCAGTAGCAAGGGCATCAACCCAAAAGGAAATGGGTAAGGTGGAATCATGGAGGAGCGCAACAACTGTTTCTATTAGGTGACGGTGTTTGCGCTCAGCAACGCCATTTTGTTCTGGGGTATATGGACATGAAGTGTGATGAAGAGCCCCTAGACTTTGAAGAAAAACACCAAATGCATTGTTGACAAATTCTTTGCCATTGTAACTTCGAAAAATTTTGATTTTGGCATTAAATTGATTTTGAACCATTCGGTCAAAGTTGACAAAAACAGTATAAGCTTCGGATTTAAATTTCAGAGGATAAAGCCAAGTGAATTTACTGTAATTATCAACAAAACAGATATAATAACGAAAACCTTGAACAGAAGGAACTGAGGTTGGACCCCAAACATCAGAATGAATTAATTGAAATGGTGCAGTGGCCTTGTGTTCAGACAATGAAAAAGGTAAACGACAAGATTTAGACACTGAACAGGACTCGCAATGTAATTTCTCTGAAAAATTAAAACCTAAGGAAGATAAAATGGATTTGGTGATGGAGGATGATGGGTGCCCAAGCCGGCGATGCCAGGTGGACGAGAGAATGGCTTGACTCACAACAGACGGAGACCTGGATGGAAGAGTGTATAGCCCATGCTCACAGCGGCCCGTGTACCGCACCCGGTTCGTGGTATTGTCCACTATCTGGAAATTGGTGTCATTAAAAATGAGGGTGCAGTTATTATCTTTAGTAAAGCGATAAACAGATAAAAGATTGGATGTGAGGGAAGGGACGTGGTGAAGGGTTGAGAGATGAAATTTACCATTTGGGGTATAGACATACCCAGAGCCGGTGTTTGTGATGGGAAGGGATTGACCATTGCCTTTTGTAATAGTTTCTGAGCCATGATACGGATGAGGAGCTTGAAGTTGTGAATAATCCGACGTCACATGGGTGTTATCACCTGTGTCTAGATACCAATCGCCAGATTGAGCGTTTGTGGACGCATGCATCGCCCTTGATCCGCCGGACTGGCGATTTACATTCTGCGAGTCATCATAACGATACCAGCAATTAGCCGCAGAATGGCCCCGTTTAGCACAAATTTGGCACGTCGGAAGATCTCGTGTGGGCCCCCGCTGGTTTCCTCGTCCCTGTCCGCGGCCTGACTGGAAGCCGTCCCTCGGTGGAGGCCCGCCTCTGCCTTGCTGCCCGGCGTTCCGACGGTCACCGCCGCCGCTGCCTCGCCCTTGTTTACGGCGATCCTCACCGCGACCCCTGGCCGAGCCCCCGCTGCCAGCCGAGTAAAGAGCCGTGACGCCAGGGGTGGAACTGGCTTCTCCGAGCAGTAATTTGTGTTCCATGTCTAGATTCAATTCTTCTGCATTAAGCCATCCAGACAGTTGATTCAGAGTGATTTCGACAGGTGAGAGGCGAATATGCTGTTTGAGAGAGGAATAGCCAGACGGAAGACCACATAGCACGGCATTCACCACGTCTCGTTCAGGAATAATCTCGTTCACAGCATCTAGGTCAGACAGA
Source organism: Capsicum baccatum var. pendulum (assembly GCA_030864225.1). Classification (NCBI taxonomy): domain Eukaryota; kingdom Viridiplantae; phylum Streptophyta; class Magnoliopsida; order Solanales; family Solanaceae; genus Capsicum; species Capsicum baccatum. The sequence goes on along the minus strand of CM061559.1, from coordinate 21,895,320 downwards.
ATAGAGGCCACATCATCAAGGTATTGAGTCATCGTCTTCGTTCCCTTCCAAAGAGTATGCAATCTGTCACGCAACTGAAAGATATGAGCCGTGGATACAGAGTTGTACCTTGTGGCTAGTGCGTCCCAAAGTGAAGCCGATGTGAGAAAACCCCGGGCGTGTTTGTGCACAGAGGGGCTAATAACTGCGAGAAGACAGGCTCGGATCTGAGTATCTACAATCATCCACGGAAGGTAGTCGGAATTTGGGAGCATGACGCCGTCCTCCTCGGCTGTCTCGGGCGGCGGCTTCTCCGCACCGTCAATCCATCTGAGCAGCAAGTTGGCTGCGAGGGCGGTGCGGACGTTAAGTGCCCAGGCCGGGTAGTTGTTGTCAGATAATTTTTTGGGGATCAGATTGTGGAGATTCCTGAGCAGTAATTTTACTCCAGACGGTAAATTTGACAGAGGATCAACAACCTTGTCCATGGCGCCGACCTACGACGGAGGAGGGAGGCCATGCGGCGTGGTGTAGACGGTGGCGGCGGCGCACACACGTCGGAAAAAAGGAGAGATTAGGGTTTGGGCGGAAGAAGAAACCCTAGCTTTGATACCATAATATAATTTAATAATAATTGATCTTATTGATATTGAAGGGGTTACAGCTGTATATATAGAGAACTGAAAAATAACTAATTACAGAATAACCCAGATGTGTTTAATAATTATATATGTAGTCTATTATCATAGATGTCAATAGGTCATATCGGGTGAGTTTTCGAATTTTCGGACTAGCGTAAAGGTGAGTTTGGATGTCCAAAATAGTAAGGTCTTGCGATAAGCTTGCAAAGCGAGATGTATTCCCCATTTCTGGGAATCACATCACGAACTGCATTCCCCATATTTGGCAGTCACGACACGAGGTAAATTCCTCGCTTCTAGGAATCGTGCCTCAATGGTTATTTATATGGGAAAAGATAGCCACGGGGCAGTTTAGTCCTTTTTCCTCATCCAATTCAGCTAAACACACAAAATTAATCACCCAATAGGGCAAAATTACATTAATTATTCACTCAATTCTCTCAAGAGCAAAGCTCTAGATTCTTCAAGTCAAGTCTAAGTTCCAAGAAATTTCCTACAATATTCACGAAATCAACAATCAAGGTATATTAGGTGTTCATCCTTGAGTTTTCTTCCACCCTTGGAGTTTAAGAACCCTTTTTAAAACTACAAGTTTATTGATTCATGAATTTACATGTGTAAATTGAGTTGTATTCATGTTTGCGTTGTTCTATGGGTTTCAATTCAAGATTTTGTTATAAGTTTCATGAACATAAGATTGCATGTATGTTGATTGATGTAATTCCCATGTTAAAATCCATGAACTTGGAAGTTTAAGTTATAGTCATGATGCTTATGTGTTGTTCATTATTATGTATAACAATCATGCTCCCCCAAGTGTTTGATAGAATGTCCATGTGAATTGAATAATGTAATCATGACATGTTAGATTGTGTTCTCATTCATGTATAAGTTCATGGCCTCTAAGTGTTTGATAAAATGTCTCAATGAATGAATCATGACTAAGTGACTAGCTAGTAAGCTTCAAGATTGTGCCATGTTTTACTATTAATGCTATCGAGTCTTGGGGGTATTCAATACCCAAAAAACCTAGATGTTTACCTAGATCACAGTAGCTGTAGAATAGTCTTAGTAACATCACGAACAGTAGTACTGTAATACCCTGCACTTTTTCTAGCTTAATTTATCGCTCCTAGAATGTTAAAGGTTAGCTTAAAAAATGAATATCATTTTTATGCATTAAGAATTTTTCAGATTTAGACACTCCATTGTGTAGAAAATTTAATAAGATTTCCATCAATACTAATTTCACCTAAATCCGATACTCGGTTGAGAAGTTATGGCATTTTAGTATTGACAGTGTGCCATTTGGACAAGCACCGCATCACGGTGAAGGCTTATTTCCTATTTGTCAAATTTCAGTGGACTTCTGTGATATGCTCGAATTGTGGAGAGGTTCAATTGCCCAATTGTCACATTCCAGTAGGCCAATGAGATTGTACCTCATCGCGTTGATGGTCTAAATGGCATTTCTATAGAACACCACGATGGTGGCACATTGCGTTGAAGTCCTAGGTTCCAGTTGTCAATTTCCAATGAGCCACCGCGATAGAGGTATATCGCAGTGGCATGTTGAATCGGAAAAATTTTGCCTTTTCCAGTTCCGATTAAATATTAAAAGGGGTAGTTAGGTCAATTCCCAAGCCCCAAATTCATCCAAAATAAGAAACTTAGCATATTCAAAGAACTTTATGCTTATTTTCATCCATTCTTTCTCAAAGTAAAACCCTAGAACTCAAAAGCTTCTTCTCCAAGAAATCAAATTCCACCATTGTTTCTTTAAGAAAGCTCAAAATTGAGGATTCCCAAGACAAGATAATCAAGAACTCATCTTCAAGAACTCAAATAGGAATCAAAAATTCAAGATTCTTTATCTAATCATCTACCAAGGTATGTGATGTATATGAACAAGGATCTTCTTCCATCCTTGTGCCCAAAACCAAGTTTTGATTACAAATTCATATGATTTAAAATGAATATGCGTGAGATTTGAATTAGGGTTCATACCCATTATTGCTATTTGCAAGATTATGAGTTATGAGAGATTTTGAAGATGAATTGCATGTTTATTTTCATATTTTCATCCCTATTTCAGTAAATTTCAGATTTTGAATTGAATTATTATTATTCTCACTATCAAGCATGGACTTTATGATGTTTTCACATGAACTTGATGCATGGTTATTAAGCCCAAGTTTATATGTTGTTATTTCCAGAAAGATGATGCTTTAAGCATCTTATGTTTAGATTAATTATAGATTTTTAGTAGAGCTTTGATCTTATGATCCTCAGATAAGATTTGGAATCTACTTTACAAATTATTACAGTTTACAAAAATTAGAATATCTTTTTTTACAGATTGAATCAGGTAAATACATAATTGGTCTTAGAATAAACCCTTATACTAGTTTTAAAGTGGATTTCCAACAGAATGAGCATACAGATAAAAGGGAATAGTATTTAGCACCGAGCGGGAAGTGTGGGATTAGCATGCCCTATCTTCCATAAAACTATGTAGCCAATGTAGGTACAAATTATCAGATTATTCCCATTTCTATATGGATGACAGTTACAGATGTGATCACTTAGCTCAGGTTATACTCCTTGGCAAGAGTACGAAACCTCTCCCCATCATGAGATTTTCCCCACCGAAAAATAAGACGTTGGACTCCATGTTAGCTCACATGGTTTATGTCGGTTAGAAGAACCTACCTAACAGTAAAGACTTTTAGAATAGTTTTTAACGTATTTTTTCCTAATAGAAAAGAATAATAGAAAATCTTTTAGAAAACTAAGTGTACAGGCTCACAACTTTATTCAGATTATGTTTTACAGAAAGATACGTTTTACAAATTTTAGCTTTCATATTTTAAATTTAAAAGTGAGACTTTTTACACTTAGACAGTATAATTTATAGACAGAACATTAGTACAACTTTTAGAACTAAATATTATGACTCACTAGATTTCTAAAGTATAATTTTCTATTCATGATTTCAAATTTCAGTATTTCAGATATTCCAGCTTATGTGAGTTATTTACATTTAGCATTCATTGATTTACAAATTTTGGTGATGAGATGATGTTTTACTTATGCATTCCACCCCCATATACTTTGTACATCCACAAAGTACTGATCTACATATACGTCTATGTGTTATATTGTCTCATAATGTAGGTTCAGGTACTCAATTTCAGCAGTGTGAGTGATTTTCGAGCATCTCCATTTACATCCGACAGTTGGTGAGTCCTCATAGTTCAGACACTTAGTTATTCAGATTTTGCAGCTTATTAGCTATATGATTCAGTATTTCTCTTCAGACAGTTTGAGTTAGCAGGGGGTTTGTCCCAGTGACTCTCTAGTTATTAGTAGTAGAGGCTTGTCAGACTGCTAGATTTGATTCAGACTTACAATATTGATTTTCAGACTTTATATTCAGATTATTCTCAGTTAACTCAGACAATTTTCCACATTTAGCATGACTTTTATGTCTATATTTCCATTATTATGAGATTCTGACTTAGTAGAAGGCAGACAGGGTTAGCTTAAGGCTACTTATAGTCTTGAGTACTGTGTGAAATCTCGGGGCTAAGTTTCAGGGCATTACAAACTTGGTCTCACAGCCTAAGGTTTTTAAGAGTCCTACGGATTCAGACAATTCACGTTACGTAGAGTCTTGATCATGGGTGTGAAGCGCGCCATATTTATGAGCAATACGCTATGGGACGTTCTTAGGAAATCATCTCTTTCTTTCATAATCTATTGTTCTTATAATATATCTATCTAATATTCACTCATGCTCTTACGTGACAGTTGAATATGCCTTCTTGTGGAGCTAATACCCGTAGAAATGGTAACTAACCACCCCAGCCCACTGATCTTTTGAATAAGAATATATCCCATGCTGATTTTAGGTCTACCTTTCAGGCGTTGGACCAAGCTGTGACTGGTAATGTTCAGGGAAACCATTAGGATGCAATCCCTCTTCAGTAGAATGGGGATTTAGTAGCAGCTAGAATCAGAGATTTATGAGAATGAATCTGCCAGAGTTCTTTATGTCGAAAGCAGGTGAGGACCTATAGCTTTATTTTGATAAGGTAAAGAAGATCACCCAGATTATGCATATTTCTGAGGAGGAGATTATTGAGTTATCATCCTATAGATTGAAGGATGTCGCGTATGATTGGGTAGTTATGTGAAGGAATGGTAAAGGTGAGAATGCAACTCCTATGAGTTGGCAGGTATTTCAGGATGAAAAAGTACTACCTTAAGTTCAATCAGTTTTCTAAGTATGCCCTTAATACGATGGCTGATCCTAGCACAAGCATGAGTAAGTTTGTTACTGGAGTGTCTATCTTGATAGTCAAGGAGTGTAGGACTGACATGCATATTGGGGATATGGATCTTGCTAGATTGATAATTCATGCTCAGCTGATTGAGATAGAGAATTTGAAGGGAAAAGAGAGAGGAAATAAGAAGGCTAGAACCAAGCAGTTTGAGTATGGCCAGGCTAGATCGTAAGGGGAGAATTGTTCATAGTTTCAAAATTGTTCATCTATTCTTGCACCATCTTCAGTAAGTTCTCATACTCCCAGAGCTACATAGGAGCAGTAGGGTAAGTATTCTATGTCCAGATCTTAGAATAGTGTGAGTAGAAGACCCAGTTATCCTCCATGTGCTAAGTAAGGTAAGAATCACCCTGGACAGAATGGTTGTTATGGTTGTGGTTAGTTGGGTCATGGAATTAATGAGTGTCCGCATGCTAAGAAGAGAAATAGAGATGTTTGTCCCCAGACTCAATCCTGTAATACCCCATATTTCCCTAGCTTAATTTAAGTCCCAGTACATGAGTACATATCTACAAAAAATTTTAAACTCTTAGTATTTTTCAGTTTAGATCCTTCCATTACATAGGAAATTCAATTAGCTTTTCAACAATATAAAATTTTCCCAAATCCGATAACCGAGTAAGAAGTTATGGGCATTTTAATTTTTAGTCATTAAACACCATCATTTTGGTCATTAGCGCATCACGGAGCTAGTATAAATGACAATTGTCACTTTCCAGTGAAGCTCCGTGATCATGGCGCATCACGGAGGAGGCTAATTTCACAGTTGGCAATTTCCAGTGAGTCTCCGCGATATTGGTGCATCCCGGACGTTGGAAAAATGGAATTCCAAAGGCTTACCGCGATAGCTCCGTGTCGCGGAGAATTTCCATGTCCCAATTGTCTATTTCCAATGGCTTGGTGCGATAGTGGTGCATCGCGTCAAGGCCAAAAATCGGGATGATCAGTTTTCAGCTCGAGTTTTTGAATTTATTTAGGGGTATTTTGGTCTTTTTCCATGGCCCTAATCAACCTCAAACACGAAATTTAACCCCTAATTGACCTAAATAATCATCATTTATTCAATTCCTCTCAAAATTGAAGATCCCCTTTTCATGAACAAGAAACCCTAACTCTCAAATTCAAGGTCAAATCTCAAGAACTCTCCATCAATCTTTTTAAATTCATTAACCCTGGTATTTTAGATGTTCATCCATGGGTTTCTTTCACCCATGAAGTCCAAGTATCTGATTTTAATTACAAAGTTATCATCTTTTCAAGATTTGTGATATTAATTTATGATTTTAAACCATGAGTCTCCATGAACTTCCATGAACATTGATTTTATACCATGCTTTAATGAAATTATCATTGCTATCAATTCCCACATGTTTCAATGATTGTCATTCTTCAAATTAACTCATGATTAAGTGTCATTGATGTTGAAATCATGCTATTACTTTATTTTTATGCTATTTTCCATGAGTGGCTTAAACTATGAACATCAAGTGTTTGATAAAATGTTTACAAGAAAGAATATTTGATAAAAGCTTTCATGCTGTGTCCTCTAAGATTGATACTATTGTACGATTATTGTTTATGAGTCATGGGGTTATTAAATACCCAGAAACATAGATGTTTATGTAGTCTCAGTACATTTTAAAAAAGTCTCAGAATATATTATGAGCATTATCAAAAAAGTCTGATATCATAATCAGTTAGGCTCAGAATAGTCTAGTATTCCAGTGTCATTCAGTTGGGAATAGGATTTAGCACCGAGTGATTGTAGGGATGAAAAATTTCCCATCAGATAGGCAGAGTCGCTAGTAGTAGTCCCTATACTCCAGAACTACGTAGCTAGTTTAGGATATAAGAAGTCACCCATTGGCTTAGGATTGGCTATCTCGTACGAGTCACCCATCAGATTAGGCTTGAAAACCTTAGTCCTTCGGGACAGTACATCAGTATAGGGGATCCACACATCCAGCGTTAGTACCCATGACACGATATTATCACCCTTTAAACTGTGGTTTTAGGTTGGACCCTAAATAGCTCAGATTGGGAAATATCGGTTAGATGATTCCTCCCATAGTCTCAGTTACAGTCTTAGTTCAGTTATTCATCTTCAGTTGTTTGACCAAAGCATACAGATTCCAGTTATTTCAGTATTTCAGTTTTACAGATTTTATTTAGTTCATGTTATATGCTTGGTTGTGCATCCTCAGTATTTACAGATTTCACGTGTCTTTAGCATTTGCATACTTTCATGCATACATATTATTTACAATTTTTTTTACATATTTTTAGTATCTACAGATTCCTTACTCTATATTCAGTACTCCATGTTTTATATGTATATTCAGATAATTATTATTCCTATTCATGAAACTATCCATATCAGCGTACCTCATTTAGCATACCAGTATATTCAAAATACTGACCGCATAGCTTTTTCTTGCGCTATGATGTATTATATTGTAGATTCTGCCACCCAGTTCCTGGACCATGCTTAGACATTTCAGAGTCTCAGCAGTAGCAGTTGTGAGTTCTCATATTTCGAGGATAGATTATTTTATTTCTTGATTCCAGTCTAGTTTAGTAGTTAGTTTAAGTTAGTTAGGGCCTGTCCCATCAACTCATAGTCTTATAGTTTAGAGTCTTTATAGACACTACAATCAGTTATTCAGTTTATCTTAGATTTTAGTATTTTATTAGACTCAGATAGTTATTTCTACTGATTCATAATTCCGTAGTTGTTTCAGTTATTAAAACCTTATGGCATATCACTTTCACATTTATGATTATATTATTCAGTGCTCATATCAGGTACCATCTCATGGGTTAGCTCGTGGTCACTCGGGACTGTAGTTAGCTTGTGGTCACTCGGAATTGTAAGCACCCTGTGACGCCTAGGGTGTACTCTTGTGGCATTACAAGGCCACTAGCACACTACCTCCTTTAGGCCGCCCAGTCTCTCCTCAGATTGCATCTTCCAGTACCGGTGCTGGTCAGTTCTAGAATTAATTTTATGCTTTACCATCCCATTAAGAGTAGGAGGATTCACCAGATATTGTTACTGACATCTTCATGTATTTTATCTTGATGTTTATGTGTTTTTAGACCCTGGGTCGCATTTCTCTTATGTAACTCCATTAGTTGCAGTAAATTTTGAAATAAGTCCTAAAAAGATCCCTGAGCCCTTCTTGATTTCTACCCTAGTAGGTGAGTCAGTTGTTGCCAAATAGATCTATAGAAAGTTTCTTATCACTATCCTTCATAAAATAAATATGGTTGACTTTGAACTTATTCTTGGTATGGATTGGCTCCATTCTTGTTATGAATCTATAGATTGTCGCACCCGAGTGGTGAAGTTTTAGTTTCCAGATGAGCTAGTCTCTGAGTATTAAGGTAACTCGGTGTCTCCCAAAGTCCTTTCATATATTATCTTAAAGCCAAAAAGTTGATTTTTAAAGGGTGTATCTATCATCTAGTTCAAGTCAAAGACACTAGTCTAGACTCCAACAGTTTAGTCAATAAGTGTAGTAATGAGTTTCCTGATATTTTTCCTGAAGATTTGCCAGGGGTACCTCCTAATAGGGAAATATTATTCGGTATTAAACTTCTTATAGATACTCAAACTATTTTTATTCATCCATATCGTATGGCTCCGAATGATATTAAAGAGTCATAAAAGAAACTCAAATATCTTTTAGATAATGGTTTCATAAGGCCTAGTGTTTCTCCATGGGGCGCTCCTGTCCTATTCATGCAAAAGAAAGATGGTTCTTTGCGTATGTGCATCGAATATCGTCAAATAATAAAGTTACAGTAAAAAATAGATATCCTCTTCCTAGATAGACTTTAGATTCGTCTATTATCATGTAACACCCCATAAAAATCATACATGTGTTAGCTCCTAGTAGTATGCTTAAATAGTTAAAGACTTGAAAATTTTTTGAAGTGTAAAAAGGACTGAGAATTATTTTGAGCTTCTAATCTTTGATGATTTTATTTTTGACCTTACCTACCCTCTATAGTTGGTATTTTAGAAACTTTATGATTCGGTAGGTCAATGGGTGTTCCCGTACAAGTTGCGGAATTTTTAAATCACGTTTAGACCTTGTTTGGTGTACCAAAATAGTGGACCAACGCGATCTTGGTGCGCCTTGTCGCCCATTGTGTTGGTCAATTTCGTGTAGGAAATGCTAGGCAAATAGTACTGAGGCTTGGCACGATTAAGGCGCGACACGTCGGGTATAGCGTCGATGGCATCGACACACCGCAACGCTAATCGCATCGGTGCCTAATTATTTCTGCTTTTAAAATCCGCATCTTAAAGGGGCAATTGGGTAATTTTCACTCATTCTAATATGCCCAAACACGAGATTTTTCTCCCAAAAGACCACTCTATTCATATTTTCATCAAAAAATCATCAAGAACACCCTTAGGGTTTCAAACAAAAATTCCTTATAACTCGAGATTCAACCGTGGGTTTCAGAAATTGATCGAAGACTGGGAATCCCCAAATCATAGGTTTCAAGAAACATCAATTGAATACCTATATTGAGGTACATGGGGTTGTCCTAAATTTCATGGGCATGATTTTTGAAAAGAATTTACACAAGACTTTAATATTTATACAATTATATATGTTATTACAAGTGGGGTTTTCATTTTAATACCAATAATATGTTTTGTGATATGATTTTGAAAAGAATATGGAAATATCATGGGATTGTTTGCTTGAATATATTTCAATTGTTGAATTATGGACATGTGACTTGAATTTCCAAGGAGGAGAAGAATATAAATTGTGAACTCTTTAAATTTCCCCATGATAAAGTTTTAGTACCCCATATGATACTCGTGTTAAACTATCGAGAGCATGAGTTTTTCAAATGCTATGATACTACTTTATAAATGATAAAACTTCTTGAATTATTACATGTTGAGAACCATTGTCCATGTGTTTGATGTGTGGGAGTCTTATGTGTGTGCATGTTATGAATGGCATAAGAAGTTGGACAATTGATGTAGTACTGATGACTTGCGTGTCGGGGGGTATGATGATACCTCACAGAGTAAGATGTATGTTTTATCTTGAATCAAGCTTAAAGCTTAAATTTATGTGATTTAGGTGGTTATTCGAAGAAAGAACAAATAAAATGACTCTATGCTGGAAATCGTGATTGTCGACACGGGAACTTGGTACCCTGCTATGTGATCTTGTGTACCTAGTATTATGTCCTCCCAAATTGGGACTTAGGGTTAGAAGCCCTACTTTGTGATATTTAACCCAACCACGACATATTGACTTAATTGGGGTATGGCACCCTGCTGTGTGATCTTGTGTGCCCTTCCGTCACTAATATTCCAATTTGGGAGGCTACCAAGATTTGGCAGTTGGTGAAAACATGAAATTGTAGGGTGTACCACCTAGATCAGTAGTGTTGCATTGTTGTTGAAAAATCATTATACCATGCCCATGTGTTTTGAAACTATTTTGCGATAAAGTTTTTATAGCAGCTCACATCTATGTTATATAAAGAATATATTTTTGTTTTTGGATTACTCTGTGTACCAGTATATCTGTATTGACCCCTCTCCCTCTCAGGTTCTGAGGCACAACCTAGGGGTCATGATAATCAGTAGATTTTGTCAGGCATAAGCGCAGAGTTTAGCTGGTGAGTGTAACACCCCAATTTTCTAAACCGAAATGCTACACGGTGCTCATGATCCCAAAGGACCACAAGATAACCCATGAATGATATTTGTACCTGTATACTACATAATATATCATAAAATACGGAAATATGAACATGAAAGGCAATAAGGTTTGAACTGAATAAACGTCTAATAAAAAAATATCTGAAAAAGGTATAACAATACCAAAACAAGTCATAAATACTGAAAATAATGAGATCTGAATATCTAATCTGACATCTAGTATGAAAGCCTCTAACTGAAGTGAATAAGGAGTTGAAGGAACATGTCTCCAAATAACTCTATCTAGCAACTGAATAGTAAATGTAGCAATAATCATATCATCATCGAATGAGAAGGACTCACTGCAAACTCTGATCACTGGAATGCTATTGTTGATCTGGAGCTCGTGCCTCTGAACCTATGGTGTAACATAAGAAAAAGAAACATAGCATAAATATGTCAGTACGTCTGAATGTACTGCGTATACGAGTGAGGTAGGCTAAATTCAAAGGGTTCTATGCATAAACATTGCTGACTAATATGAACATGAGAGTACATACATGCATACATAACTGTAACTGAACTCGTGGAGATACTAACTACTGAGTCTGAATACTGACAATATGAGTCAATTGATACTGAGCTACTGAATAGATGAACAACTATTTCTGACAGTTCGAATTATGAAGAACTAGTTTGGTTGACTATGTCTGACAGTCCTGAAGCTGAATATTGATATCATGAATTCTGATAACTTATATGATTGATACATGAGTTTAGAAAACTGATATAACTGATATAACTGTGATGATCAGCCTAAATGATGTAACTGATACCGAGCGACTGTATCTGATAGTCTAAGTTCTGATGGAACTATCTAACTTCCGTTCTACTCGGAGTAACTAAATCTGAGATTAGTCCTATCTAGCGGGTGATAATGAGTACACTGATAATAAAGATGATTTCACTTAGTCTGAGATCAGTCCTATCTAGTAGGTGATCTTTAAATCTAATAATTCTGATACTGTTTAATCATAGTTGAGATTAGTCCTAGCTAATGGGTGATCTTGAAGTCTATTTACAATGATAAGAATTGACTGTATCTAATAGTACTGAATCTGTACTACTAAGCTGAGTTGACTGTATCTAACAGTCCTAATTCTGTAACTGAAATTATGGGATGTGTTCATCTAACCGACATGCCCCAAGCTAAGCTGACTGGGGTCCAATCTCTGCCCTGACTAGAAGGGTGTCAGGATCGCTCCACCAGTAAAGACATCTGCTATGGAGTCAGTCCTAATCTAGCGGGTGACTCCTCGGATCAGTCCTATACATATAAATATGCTAACGGTTGACCCCTAAGTATGTCAGTCCTATCTAATAGGTGACATCTTATACCTACACTGGCTACATAGTTCTGGAACTTAGGGATTGCTTCTAAGTATCTCAGTCCTAATATAGCGGGTGAGTCCCCATCCCTAGGCTCACTCGGTGCTGAATCCTACTCCCATCTGAAAGACACTAAACTAAATAATAGGGCTGAACTGAATAACTGAACTGAACTGATTAGCTAAACTGATACTGATTAACTAGACTGATACTAGTGGTATTGTTTAGCGGAGCTAAACTAAGTTTACTGGATTTCGATGACTGACGAAATATGCTGAGTTCTGAAGACTAGTTGAGAGAACTGAAATTACTGATATTGACTTTGAATACTGAGGTTACAGATATTACTGAGTACTGAGAATACTGAACTACTGAGATTACTGAGGTTACTGGATTTTTTTGAGTCACATGATTGACTGAATTCTATAGATCATGGCTTGACTGAGAGTATCATGATAAAATGACATGGATCTAGGCACACAACTATATTTTTGGGTACAAATACCCCCAGGACTCGATGAAAGGAAACTGACACAACATGACTGACTTGATTATAAGATTGGAGTCCACAATTCACATTGTCATAAGTAGGGGATATTATACTTCATGTAGTTCTTCAACATCTTAAGCATGGTAGGGAGTGCATGGATATATTTCATGTACATATAGTATATCTTCATTATCATACATGCTTCATACCACAACAATAGTAACACATCATTAGCATGGAATTTATTTTGAAGTATATAGCTAACATGGACTTGTCACTTAGATATCATGGAACCATGTAAACATGAATTTCTAGCATCCTAAGAATTTTATCAAGCACCTTGCATGCATAATATTGAGCATAGGTGTAATTAAAAAATTTAGAAATCTTGAACTACCCAAATTCATGGGTTTCCAACTAACCTATTCACATGGTTCATGACAAACACATCAAGACACAACCTTGAATCCAAACAATAATCATTAATATGAAATAGTCATAAAACAATAAGGAAATCACAATTTATAATTTAAAACATGATTCTTGAGCTCCATGGATGAAAAGGACCCATGGATGAACACTACGCATACCTTAGATTACGAATTCGTGAAGATTGATGACGAAATTTCCTTGAAATAGACTTTTCTATGAAAACCCTAGGGCTTGTTCTTGAGATTTTTGATCTTGAGAGAAAACCCTAATCTTGTGGTTGAGAGTGTATGAGAGAGATTTTTGAGATATTTAACTAACGAGAATGGAAGATAATATGCTCCTTGAGGGTTATAAGTCATGGGAAGTGAAGGAAAATGACCAAAATACCCTTGTAAAAATGGCCTTGAATTGCTGGAAAAATATACTAGACGCCATCCATGACAGGCCGTCAGATCCGTGATAGGCCGTCATGAATGGTCATCACAAAAGGGGTTCAAATTCTTGATTTTCTGCCCAGGGCTGATGACGTCATCAGAAATGTCATCAGAATGTGACGACGCCATCAAAAAGATCGTCATAAATGTGATAGCCCGTTAGAAACGTCGTCACCATTTTTCTGCTTGACATGGTGGAATAAAATGGGGATAACTCTTTTCTCCGATATTGGATTTAGGAGAAATTAGTGTCGTTGGAAAGCTAATTTAAATAGATTTCATTTGATATATAGTAAACAACCCAGTTCATCATATACAACGAGTTATTATTGATTGAAGTTGACCCAAGTTTTGACTCTCACTAAAACTTGAACGATAGGAAAGCTTTCAACTTGTACTTGAGTTAGGGGACCTCTATGATCTAAATTCATGCTCAAATAGATTCCCACACTATATAATTGATTAGCACACTAAATTTATATAGGATTTGAGGTTCTTGAAACATCCACGCATAGGAATGATGAATTTTCATTCTAGTCCAAAATATGGGGTATTACAGTGAGCCTTCTATATTTCAGAAGGCCTATTTATTTCTAGATATTTATCATTTGCTATGGTTTTGGTATACTAGGGGCCTTTTCCTAGTTTTCAGATAGTTGTTATTGATAATGTAGTAGAGATTTCACAGATTGTTTTCGGATACTGTTAGTTAGTATTGAATGTCATACTCCATTGTTAAATTTATTTTTGAATTATGACCATGTTCCTATTTCAATATATATATATTTTCGCATTATCTTTTATATATGAGTAGTGTATATGATTACAAGTGAGAAGGGTGTACGGGCCTTTATGGTTCGGGATGCTCGTCATGGTTAGGGCCCCAGTTTGGGTCGTGACAAACTTGGTAACAAAGCATGGTTCATGGTCCTAGGGTATATGCGAAATCACGTCGGGTAGAATTTTGTTTATGGGTGTGTAGCGCACCATACTTATAAGAAGGAGGCTGCTAGGTGTTTAGGAATATTTGCCCTCTTTGTGATTTAGTTCGTGATTAGGAGTCTAATATGTCCTCTAATCAATAATCTCTTATATTTCAGTAAACAACCATGCCTCCTCGTCGCCCTAACAATCAGAACGCCCAGACCGATGAGGTTCGTCCCACTCATAGGATGCAGACCTGTAATAGAGCTGATACCCTAGAACCTATCCCTACTCTAGGAGTACGTCCAAACCTGACCAGTCCTCCTCGAGATCCAAGAACAAATGTTAACCATCCCTAGTCTTCTCAGAGGGATATTTCTAATGCAGAATTCAGACAGTCCATTCACATGTTGGCGTAGTTGGTGGCCACACAGACTTAATGGTCAGAAGATGTTGGGTCTATATCTGTTATATATGAGGCTACTTGGGTGGGCATGAACTGACCCACCCAAGTTTATTGGCACCAAAGTAGAGAAGGATCAACAGGAATTTATGGATGAGATGGAGAAGAGTTTCAAAGTGATGCATATAGAAGAGGTGAAAGGGGTGGAATTTGTAGCTTATCAGCTTAAAGAAGTTGCAAATAAGTGGTATATCGAGTGGGAGGATTTGATGGGTGAGAATGCTGAGCCCACAGTATGGGACGAGTTTGTAGAAGCCTTCCTTGATCAGTTCTTTTCTCTAGAGTTGAGGAAGGCTAAAACAGAAGAGTTTATGAATCTAAAATAGGGAAAAATGAGTGTCAAGGAGTACACTCTAAGGTTAAACCAACTAGCCCGATATGCTGTGGAAATGACTGGTAATATGAGAGCCCGAATGAGAAAATTTGCATTCGTCCTTTCAGATGACTTGGTGCTTGAGTGTAAAGGGGCAATGCTAAACAATGATATGGAATTCTCTAGACTAAAAGTCCATGTGTAGTAGGTAGAGGAGAAGAGCCAGAGAATCGAAAAATCTAGGGAGAAGGACAGGCAGGCAAAGAGAGCTAAGACAACAGACCGGAGACACAGTCAGCAACAGACTGGTAATTGGAGTAACAGGTGGCAGAAAAAAAAGAACTGGGGTAATGCTCAATCTGTAGTCAGCACCCCAATGCCCCAACCTCCACATGATCAGTAACCCTTGAATCCTTAGGCTAATAGTGGATGAAGGATAGAGGACACCCATTCTTAGGAAAGGTGATGCAGCCCGCCAGATCTTTTCCCCGTTATAGTGCTTGCGGGAAGAATCACCCTGGAAAGTGTTAATTCGAGAGGAGAAACTGTTATTCCTACAGTCATGTGGGTCACATTAAGAAAGATTTCCTTTCTACTGGAGGTAATTTAGGGGGAGTTATGTCCCAAGCCACCTCCACAGCTCCCACTCTTAAAGGTGCCACTTCAGCTACCGGGAGCGATCGCAACTGGTTTTATTCTTTGACCAATCATCAGGATACAGAAACTTCCCCAGATGTAGTTATCGGTACATTGCAAATCTTTTCTCGGGTCTTGGGTCTACCTTGTCCTATGTGACCCTTTATGCGGCTGTTGGTTTTGGGTTTGAGCCTGATGTAATTGCTGAGCCTTTTTCTGTTTCCACTCTAGTGGGATATTCTGTTGTAGCTAGAAGGGTGTACAAAAATTGTGTTGTATCTTCTTATAACCGAGATACTGTGGTAGAACTCATAGAGCTTGAGATGGTTAACTTTGATGCTATCCTAGAAATGGACTGGCTCCATTCATGTTATGTTATATTAGATTGCAGGACCTGAAGAGTCACTTTTTCCTTCCCAAATAAACCAGTAATAGACTAGGAGGGACATTCTCTAGCACTTAGAGAGAATTTTATATCTTATCTTAGAGCTCGTAAGCTCATTTCCAGAGGTTGTCTCTATGATTTGATCCGAGTAAATGATTTTACTATTAAGAGTCCATCTCTTCAGTCAGTCCCTGTGGTAAAAAATTTTTAGAGGTCTTTCTCAAAAATCTTCCAGGGGTACCACCTAATAGAGAGATAGAGTTTGGTATAGATTTGTTGTCGGGCACCCATCCCATCTCTATTCCACCATATAGAATGGCTCTTGCAGAGCTGAAAGTGTTGAAAGAGTAGCTAGCAGATCTTCTACATAAAGGTTTTATCCTTTCTAGTGTTTCTTCCTAGGGTGCACCTATACTCTTCGTGCATAAGAAAGATGGTTCCCTGCGTATGTGCATAGATTACGCTCAGTTGAATAAGGTCACTATTAAAAATAAATATCCTCTTCCTAGAATTGATGATATTTTTTACCAGCTTCAGGGTGTTAGATATTTTTCAAAGATAGGCCTTCATTTGGGATATCATCAGTTGAAGGTTTGGGAGGCAGATATTCCCAAAATAGCTTTCCGAACCCGCTATGGTCATTATGAATTCTTAGTCATGTCCTTCGGGTTGACTAATTCCCCTACAACTTTTATGGACCTAATGAATAGAGTGTTTCATCAGTTTCTGATCTGTTTGTCATAGTTATCATTAATGATATCTTGGTTTATTCTAAGAGAGGAGGACCACGCCAATCACCTCTGAATTATCCTTCAGACTCTTAGAGAGCATAAGTTGTATGCAAAATTTTTCAAGTGTGAATTCTGGATGAATGCTATTTCTTTATTGGGGAATATTGTGTCTAGTGAGGGAATTAAGATTGACCCCCAAAAGGTTGAGGCAGTGAAAAGATGGCCCAGACCCATGAATCTAACCGACATTCGAAGCTTTTTGGGTTTGGCATGGTATTATAGAAGGTTCATAGAGAGTTTTTCCTCCATAGCTGCACCACTTACTAAGTTGACTCAAAAAATGGTGAAGTTTGTGTGGTCTGACTCTTGTGAGAATAGTGTTGAGAAGTTGAAAGATAAGTTGACCACTGCTCCTATTTTGTCTCTTTCGAATGTTACAGATGGTTTAGTTATGTACATTGATGTATCCCGTGTGTGACTTTGGTGTGTACTTATATAGTATGGTAAGTTGGTATCTTATGCATCTAGATAGTTGAAAGTGCATGAGCAGAATTACCCTACCCATGACTTGGAATTAGCGGCAATGGTGTTTGCATTTAGAATCTGGCGGCATTATCTTTATGTAGTACATGTTGATATTCTTAATAACCACAAGAGTTTATAGTATGTTTTCTCGTAGAAAGAATTAAACCTCAGGCAAAGGCGCTGGATAGAATTGTTAAAGGATTATGACATGAGCCTGCTCTATTATCTAGGCAAGGTGAATGTGGTGACCGACGCCCTTAGCAGGTTGTCTATGGGCAGCCTTCTCACGTTGAGGAAGGGAAGAGGGAGATGGTGAAGTATATTCACCGACTTACAAATCTTGGGGTGTGACTCTTGGATTTTGAAGATAGAGGAGTAGTTGTTCATGAAAAAGCAAAATCATCCCTTTGTGCACATGTTAAAGAAAAGCAGGCCAAATATCTTATTTTGATGAAAATTAAGAATGATATGGGGTAGTATAAGGTGATGTCCTTTGAAATTGGTGGTAACGGTATTTTGAGATATCAGGGTAGACTATGTATGCCAGATGTAGATGACCTGTGAAAAAGAATCCTTGACGAAGCTCACATGTTGAGGTATGTTGTTCATCCAGGATCTACAAAAATGTACCATGATTTGAAAACTATATTTTGGTGGAATAATATGAAGCGTTATATGGCTGAATATGTTTCCAAGTGTTTGAATTGCCAGAAAGTTAAAGTAGAGAATTTGAGGCTAGGTGGTACTTCCCAAGGGATAACTTTGCCCTTATATAAGTGGGAGATAATTAATATGGACTTCATTACAGGACTTTCGAGGTCCTCAAACTAGTATGATTCTATCTGGGTGATTGTTGACAGACTGACTAAGTCAGCTCACTTCCTGCCTGTGAGGACTAATTATTTGAGAGATGACTCTGCCAAGCTTTACATTGAGGAGATATTCCGTTTGCATGGAGAACCTATTTCCATCATATCTAACTAAGGTACGTAATTTTCTTCATAGTTTTAGAGATCTTTTCAGAGGGGTTTAGGTACCCAAGTGAACCTGAGTACGACTTTCCACCCTCAGACGAATGGTCAAGTTGAGTGGACTATTTTGACCCTTAAAGATATGTTGAGATCTTGTGTAATTGATTTCAAAGGTAGTTTGGTAGACCATTTTCCATTGATAGAATTCACGTACAATTATAGATACCATGTCAGTATTAAGATGGCACCTTTTGAGGCACTGCATGGGAGAAGGTATAGGTCGCCAATAGGGTGGTATGAGGTTGGTGAGATACAATTGTTTGGGCCTAATCTTGTTCACCAGGCGATGGAAGACGTAAAGATTATTAAAGAATGACTTAAAATAGCCTAGAGTAGATAGAAATCCTATACCGATGTTCAGATAAAGGAGATAGAATTTGAGGTTGGTGATTGAGTATTTCTCAAGGTCTTCCCTATGAAGGGAGTCATGAGTTTCGGGAAGAAAGAAAAGTTGAATCCTCGCTATATAAGGCCATACTAAATTTTGATAAGGATAGGTAGGGTTGCCTATGAGTTAGAATTACCTGCATGTTTGGGTTCTGTTCACCCGGTATTCCATGTGTCCAGGCTGAAAAAATGTATTGGGGATCATTCCCTAGTATTTCCTATAGAGGAGATCAAAGTGACGGACTCCTTAGCCTATGAAGAGGAACCTATTGTAATCTTAGATCGTCAAGTTAGAAAGTTGAGGAGTAAGGATATAACTTCGGTTAAAGTGTTGTGGAAAAATCAAAAAATTAAGGAAGTAACTTGGGAATCAGAAGATGACATGCGAGCTAGATACCCAAACCTTTTTGATCCGATGAAGGACGAAATGGAAGGTACAATTTTTGCCTTTTTCTTTTATGGTCTTAGTATGCTTGAAATCGTACCTGTCTGTGTCCTGCATCATATTTCGGGGGCAAATGATCCCAAGGAGGCATAATTGATACGGGAATAATCATGGATATGGACTTAGGAGAGTGCGTGTTGGACACGAGCCTTCGCACATGCAATTGAAGTGTAAAAGAGGCGCAAAATGCACCTAAATCAGCCCATAAATTACACTAGATAGGTGCCCACTCTTTGAAGGGTCTTTTGGTCATTTTAACTTATATTTTGTTATAGCTATAAAAGGAAAATTGTAGGGTTTTTAGTTTAGTTTATGAATGAAGTTGTATGTCTTACAATACAAAGAAACACAAGTCCTCTTTCCTTGAGGCACCCAAAACCGAAATTAGGTCTTAGACAAGTGTAGAATCACTTGTGTTTGCATTTTCTTGGAAACATTGATGCTTGGGAGGTGGATTCCGATCTTGTATCTTTGTAAGAGATAGATTTATTGTTTTATGTAGTTTTAAGGGTCCAAGATCTACCATTCTTAGGTTCTTGACATTATACCTTCATGTGGTCTATCTATCTATCCTTTTTATTTTGTAATCTTGTATCTGTTTTGTATCTTGTATTGTGAAGCCTTTTTGTTGTTGTTGTTGTTCTTCTCATTGTTGTTTCATCTTGTGTTGTTAACTTAGTTTGTTGTTGGCTGTAAAAGGTGTCAAACACCTAGTTATATTGTCCTTCTTGTATTTTATTCTTGAATACGAGAGTGGTCTTCAAAAGGGTCCTCGATTCTTTTAATTAGTAGCCTATTTTTTGGAGTGTCTTCGGACTGTTTGAGCCAATTTCGTGTGTTCCTTGGTTTTCTTGTATCATTTGGTATCAAGTCCATATTTGTTTTTGTTCTTACAATACCAATCTTGGACTTTCTTGCCAAGAAAATAAAAAATAAAAAAAAGGAAAGAAAGACGTGTTCTTGAGCTTGAGATCTTGGCCGAGAAGTTGAACTTGTTGTTGTTGTATCTTGACCGAATGTTATGTGTCTAGGTCTAGGATTTATTTTGGTTTTATTGTTGTTTCAAGTGTTAGTATTCTTGTCCATTAACACTTTGAGTTGATCTTGATTTGAGCTTTTAAAAAATTGATGTTGTTGTTGAGAACAAAACTATGGCCGTGTGTTGAAGTTGGTGTTTTTGGACGTGTGGAGTTGTTGTTATAGTCTTGGTTGGATGTTGTTGGTGTTTTTGTTGCTCTGGATAAAGTTGTTGTTGAGTTATTGACATTCATCACAACCTTCCCCCTTGCTAAAACCGAAATACAACACCAAAAAGAACCTTGGCCGTGTGTTGACACTAAAATTGGCCGCGATGTGTGTTGATGTTTGCTGTGGGGTGGAAATTGTTGTTGTGTTGTTGATATGTTCTTGAAGTTTGTTGTGGTTTTCATATTGTTCTTCATCTCACCTTACAACTTAAGACAACCAAAGTGTAACATAGATTCAAAAAGGTGAACCTACAAGTTGTAAAGTTGTTTGTGAGAAGACTTGAGCCATCACTTTCTTGACTTAACATCTACTTTTCAACAACTTTTCTTATTTCAAGGGACCTTGTTTTGTGGGAGTTGTACAAAGTCAAGTCTTGCCTTTTAAATATTAGACTTAAAGGAGATTTAAGACGTATACTTTCTCTCCAAAACCAATTGTTTCCATTACATAGTAACTAAAGTTTGTAAACTTCAACTAGTGACTAATTGTGGGTCCGTGACCAATGGTATGCTGCTATGTTACCCAAATTACTGTTCACACAAAAATTTTAAGCTCAAAATTTGATCTTCTAGTTTCATTGTGTTGTTTCTTTAGTTTCGTTTGTTGATTCCATTACTAACTTACAAGCTAGTTTTAGATTGTAAGTTAGTTTTGAAATTGTCCTTCGTGTATATGTTCCTTTGTGTGTCTTATCCTTTTGAGTCTTTGTAATACTTGGTCCACCTCTTACTGCCTCATGGAGTACATGCAAGGTTACGACACTTGTGAGATCAAAGTGAGAAAAAAATCCGAGAGCCCAAACAATAGAGAGGGAGCGTGAGGACCATTCTTGTACAACTAACTTGTTTTTTGTTTTGTAGGTAACTTCTTGGCCATAATGCAAACCATTTTGGCCCTCCTTGATGCTTTATCCCAAGACCTTTCTAGGGCAAATGCGGGTCTTAAAAAAATTGACTCGGATGTGGTAACTGTGCGTGAGAGGTTGGATCGACTGGAGAATTGAAGGAACTCTCGTGCTTTTACTCCCGAAACTTTACCTCCCATGAACAATCCTCCAAGACAACCACATAATAGCACAATCAAAGCTCTAAATAGCCCTTAAAATCGAGAATAACATAGACCACTTCCCCCACAAGTTGATCAAGTCCAACAAGGAGGACTTGGAAGCCAAATTCCTCCCATCCAAGCTCCACAACCGAAGCTCCATGTTACCAAATCGAGCCTCTAAACCAAAACTTCCCTTTCCAAAAATCGACACATCCAAGAAGAGAAACATGGTAGAGAGAGATATGAAGGATATAGAGTCTACGATAATGCTTATATGATAGAAGGAGACTTGAGTCGGATGAGATTGAAGGCCAATCTCAAGAGGGAGACGAAGCCGAGGGTCAAAATAAAAATGTTAGATCTGAGACTTATTGTCATTATGCTCTCGGGTTTGGCTAGCTTGTGGACTATTTTTGTGCATTTCTTATGGGCTGTTTTATCTCGTTTTTTGATACGTCACTTGTTATTGTTGAGCTCTTGGGCTCTTCATGTTTTGCAGACTGTTTTTTAGTAGGTTTTCTTTGAAGTGACCAATTGAATGAGGTGAATCCATGAATTTGTGGACAAATTCCTCTTAAGATCGAGAGGATGATACAGGAATAATCACGAATATGGACTTACGAGAGTGCGTGTTGGACTCGAGCCTTGGCACGTGCAATTGAAGTGTAAAAGAGGACCAAAATGCACCCAAATCAACCCATAAATTACACTAGATGGGTGCCCACTCTTTGAAGAGCCTTTTGGTCATTTTAACTTATATTTTATTATAGCTATAAAAGGAGCATTGTAGGGTTTTTAGTTTATTTTATGAATGAAGTTGTAAGTCTTACAAGACAAAGAAACACAAGTTCTCTTTCCTTGAGGCACCCAAAACCGAAATTAAGGCTTAGACAAGTGTAGAATCACTTGTGTTTGCATTAGCTTGAAAACATTGATGCTTGGGAGGTTAATTTCGATCTTGTGTCATTATAAGAGATATGTTTACTATTGTGTGTAGTGTTAAGGGTCCAAGAGTTACCATTCTTAGGTTCTTAACATTATACCTTCATGTGGTCTATCTATCTATCCTTTTTCTTTTGTAATCTTGTATCTGTTTTGTATCTTGTATTGTGCAGCCTTTTTGTTGTTGTTGTTGTTCTTCTCATTGTTGTTTCATCTTTTGTTGTTAACTTAGTTTGTTGTTGGCTATAAAAGGTGTCAAACACCTAGTTATATTGTCCTTCTTGTATTTTATTCTTGAATCCGAGAGTGGTCTTCTAAAGGGTCCTCGATTCTTTGAATTAGTAGACTATTTTTTGGAGTGTGTTTCGACTGTTTTGAGCCAATTCCATGTGTTCTTTGGTTTTCTTGTATCAATAATGTAACACCCGGTAAAAATCGTGCATGCATTAGCTCCTAGTAGTATGCTTAAAAAGTTAAAGACTTGAAAATTTTTCTCAGTTTAAAAAGGAGTTAGAATTATTTTGAGATTCTAATCTTCGATGGTTTTATTTTTGACCTTCCCGACCCTCTATAGTTGGTATTTTAGAAAATTAATGATTCGGGAGGTCAATGGGTATTCTTGGAAAAGTTTCAGATTTCTTAGTCCGCGTTTAGAATTTGTTTGGTGTACCAAAATAGTTGACCAACGCAATCTTGGTGCATCGCGTCGCCCATCGCGTTGGTCAATTTCATGTAGGAAGTGCCAGGCAAAAAGTACTGAGGCTTGGCATGATTAAGGCATGACGTGTTGGGTATAGCATCGATGGCATCACCGTGCCGTGTCGCCAATCGCATCGGTGCCCAGTTATTTTAGCTTTTAAAATCCACGTATTAAATAGGCAATTAGGTAATTTTCCCTCATTCTAATATGCCCAAACACAAGATTTTTCTCCCAAGAGACCACTCTATTCATATTGTCATCAAAAATCCATCAAGAACACCCTTAGGTTTTCAAACAAAAATTTCTTATAACTCGAGATTCAATCATGGGTTTCAGAAATTGATCGACGATTCGGAATCCCCAAACCGTAGACTTCAACAAGCATCCATTGAATACCTATATTGAGGTATGTGGGGTTGTCCTAAATTTCACGGGCATGATTTTTTAAAAGAATTTACACATGACTTTAATATTTATACAAGTATATATGTTATTACAAGTGATAGACGAATTTACACGCCTATATCAATATATTTTGCCCATATTTTAGCCTAGTTTTGAGAACAAATTATATATTTCATGCACTTTTAGTCCTTTTTCCTATAAATGAGCTAACAAACATGATTAGGAAAGTTTCAGGTATAAATGATGCAAAATACAGCATTTTATGGATTACTTGACGCAAAAGAAAGCTCACAAAGGAAGGGAAGGAAGTCTACACGCCTAAGGACCAAAACTGCTGCATGGAAAATCTGTCCCGGGCTAAAACAGCATTTCTGAAGACATTGGGGACTTACAGATACAAAGCTGAATTTTGACAATGATACATTAACCTAGTACAACTGGGTTATGTATTTCATTTGTTTATTTGGATTAGGAGAATGTTACATTAACCTAGTACAAATGGGTTAAGTATTTCCTTAGTTTAGTAGGATTTGGTTATTTATTTCATTAGCATAGTAGGAGTAGGATAGGAGTATTATAAATACGCTATCATGCTACAGATTTTTAATTAAGTCCTCCCTTAGTGGAGAGGCAAGTCCTCCCTTAGTGGAGAGACACATTCTACTTCTCAATTACAACTCTTCTAATCTTTCCATTAATTCTATTCTTAAATTCCACAACAAGAGAATCGTTACTTGCTAAGGAATCACGCCACACGCCTATCACCTAATCCACACGCCATTACTCAACAATAACAATGCAAATCGTGATCTCCTTCGCACTCATGGGTAACTAAACTTCTCTGTTGGGGTTATGGAAGCCGAATGAGATACTATCTATTGCTGTGAGTTTGTGAGTTCGAGACACGTATATTGCTTATATCATTATTCTCTTCATCTTAATGCAAATTCTTGTGGCTGCAGAAGCATAGAATAACGCCAGTCTAGCATTTAACTTGTTCGAGAGAAAGGTTATTTGTCTGGAAAAGAGATAATGTCAAGGTAGTAGGACACCCTTTCCTATTAAAAAGCTAGTGCCGTAACTGGACTAACCTCTTGGAGAATTCGTACCGTTAGACACGCTTTAAGCTCGAGAGAGTTAAAGTGAAATAGTCCTTGTTCAGGTCGAGAGACGCTTGGATTTACCATCGACTACAATTCTCTATAAGCAATTGCATGTCAAGACTCTACACACTCATAGCCGATAGAGACGTATACCTCAGAAGGTGGACATAACCCCAACGCTTCAATTCTCATTGTTTACAACTTACGTAACAATCTTTCTCTCTTTACTTTATTATTTTCAGCTTTTACTTTATTGTTTTCGTTACACATTACAATCCCCCCTTTTACGAGACTTGCACCAAAACTTTATAATTTTGCTTACTTGTTGGCCAAGCTATTCCCTGTGGGATCAACACCCAACCCAGGTTGGGTTCTATATTTGCTAACGACCGCTTTACACTGCTACGAGAGCTGTAGATTGAGCGTTATCAAAAATTGGCGCCGTTGTCGGGGAATACGAGTGTCAATCAAGTTCGTGATAATTACTAGGCCCTTTTGTCAAAGATTCTCATACTTTTACGTTTCGTTTTTGTTTTTGTTTATTGCAGGTTTTTCTTTTAGTGCATGCCCCATACTAGAAGTTCTGGTCAACCGTTATTACCAATCAATCCTGAACCACAACGAATTAGAAGAATGGAAGCACAAGCTGAAATCGACAGGATGGCTGCTCAACACGAGCAAGCAAGATTAGCTGCTCTTGCCGCTGCTCAAGTCCAACAACAAAACATTGATAATCCTGGACGATGAACAAATCCTGACGATGAAGATTTAGGTGATGACGAGTTACTGAACCCTAGGCGTGATGCTGAAATTATAACACCTGCCAATCGAAGAGGTCGACAAGCTCGGTAAAGGTATGATCGCCAACCTTTGCAACCAGCTTTCGACGATGATGATGATGATCTTGATGGTGCCGGAGCCACTGGAGCTATAATTCCACCACCATTAGCGCCCGGAGCCAAGTTCAACATCACAAGCACCATGATTCAGTTATTGCAAATCAAGGGATTATTTGGTGGACTAGCAGGCGATGATCCGAATATGCATCTCATCAACTTTATTTCTACATGCAAGTCTTTTGACAATCCTGGTGTTGGTCAGAATGCTATTCGATTACGTCTATTTCCATTGTCTCTGTCTGGGGAGGCAACATTATGGTTGAATGGGCTAACTCCTGATTCTATTACAAATTGGAGGCAATTGAGAGACGCTTTCCTAGAAAGATTCTTTCCGCCATCCAAAAGGGCTCAATTAAGAGATGAAATCAGCAACTTTCGTCAGCTTCCCTCTGAAGCTCTTCACGAAACATGGGAGAGGTTCAAGACAAATCTAGCGAGATGCCCAAACCATCACATGACTAATGTTCACCTCATGGAGATCTTGTATAGAGCCTTGAATTCAGTAACTAAACCAGTGGTGGACAATGCAGCTGGAGGTTCTTTTAAGGACCTTACCTTTGGTCAAGCAAGCAATATGCTAGATCGCATGAAAAAGCAAAGTAGAGCTTGGCATACCAGGGATTCTGAGGTAGCAAGCCCCACTTTATCTATTGGCATCTCTGCAGACCAAAGAAGAAGAGAAGAAGAACGTGATCAAGATATGGGGCACATGAAAACCCAAATGGATCTTCTTACAAAGAATCTATTAGGGAAGACTGAAAAAGTGAAAGCTATTGCGTCAAAAGGAAGAGACGAATCTGATTCGGAAGAGGAGGCCAACTACTTGAACAATCAGGGGGGTTTCCGAGGGAATGCCCAAGGAAACCAAGGTCGGAACTATTATGATAAATCTGGAGGTAAAGACCAAGGTAGTTGGAAGAAAAATAATGAAAATAGTGGTTTGTACGTTCCCCCTGGTAGACGTGATACCACCACATCTAATTCTATGGAAGACATGATGGCTAAGTTATTGAAAGGAGTGGAAGCAACGAGCGCAGGAGTTAAGGAGGTAATTGACGATTTGGCCTCCATGAAGCAACTAGTTGATTCTCATTCCACTTCTATCAAGCAAATAGAGCAGCAATTAAGCCAACTTTAAGCAGCATTCAATTAAAGAAAGGCTGGCACCTTACCGAGCGATATAGTCCAAAACCCAAGGAATGATGGGTCATGCATGGCCATCACTACCAGGAGTGGTAAGGTCCTGGAAACTTCAGCAAAAGGAAAGCAAGTGGTTGATGTAGCAGCAGCATTGATGCCACACCTAGTGACGTTACAAGAGAAGAAGCCGCAACAACTACTTCAAACGTCAAAGATGTTTTACCTAGTGATGTGCAGCCTAAAAAAAATGATGAACGGAAGCAAGAGGAGAAGAAAGCCATGGAGAGAACACTTCCATACCCACCACCACCTTTTCCACAAAGATTGAAGAAGACGGCCGATGACACTAAGTTCAGCAAATTCATGACTATGCTCAAGCAGCTGACCATTAATGTCCCATTGGTAGAGGCACTTGAACAAATGCCTGGGTATGCGAAGTTTATGAAAGATCTTTTGACTAAGAAGAGGGCAGCAAGTTATGAGCTGAAAGATGATGTGCATCATTGTAGTGCAATTGCTACCCGATCGATAGTTCAGAAGAAGGCCGACCCCGGAGCTTTCACTATTCCTTGCACCGTCGGATCTTTGAACTTTGCCAAAGCATTATGCGATCTAGGTGCTAGCATGAATTTGATTCCACTATCCATCTACAAGAAGTTGGGGCTAGGCGATCCGACACCAACCAATATGAGGCTCGTGATGGCTGATAGGTCGGTAAAAAGACCTGTGGGTATCTTGAATGATGTGTTGGTGAAAGTTTCTTCATTCATCTTTCCTGCAGACTTCGTTATTCTGGATTGTAAGGAGGATTCTGAAGTTCCCATAATCTTGGGACGTCCCTTCCTTGCAACTGGAAGTGTGCTTATTAACATGAAAGATAATGAGCTTTTGTTTCGAAT
Source organism: Capsicum baccatum var. pendulum (assembly GCA_030864225.1). Taxonomy (NCBI): domain Eukaryota; kingdom Viridiplantae; phylum Streptophyta; class Magnoliopsida; order Solanales; family Solanaceae; genus Capsicum; species Capsicum baccatum. Next base: position 21,867,697 of record CM061559.1, on the reverse strand, counting down.
TAATGACGAAGTGGTACGGTTTGATATATGCAAAACAATGAAGCAGCCCAACGATATGAATGAGTTATCTATAGCTGATGTTCATCATGAGGATACGAAAGCATTATCTATAGAGAAACAGCCTACTGTTGAGCCATTGTCTGTTGTGCCACTGAAAGTTGAGCATGAAGATAATGAAGGTTATGAAGAACTTATGAGTGCTCTAACAGAAATAGAGCCTTATACTCCTAAGCAACCAGAATGTGATCTCAAAAATCAACTAACAGCGAAGACTCCCATTCACGAGCCACCAATGCTAGAAACGCAAGAGCTCCCCGATTATCTAAGGTATGTGTTCTTGGAAAGTAGAAATATACTTCCGGAGAGAGCAGATGATTTAAGTGAACAGCACGTAGAGGCCCTCATCTCTGCTATGAAGAGATACAAGAGAGCTATGGGTTGGACTATTGATGATATAATTGGTGACTCTCCGGAGAAATGTAGGAGCCATCTTGAAGAAGATCGCATGCCCACAGGTAAGCCTCATTGTCGTCTAAATCCTTTCAAAAAATGATCCATCACTTACCTCGATGAAGTTTGAGTACTCGAGGTAACCATGTCGTTCCACGACAATAAATAAGGCGCTAGATGGGAGGCAACCCATCGTTTTATCATTTCATCATTTCATCGTTTTATCGTTTTATCGTTTCGTCATTTTAGTATTTTTTCTTTTTGATAAATGAAAATCCAAAAATAAGAGTCGTGCCACGACCAAAACTAAGGCGCTTGGTGGGAGGCAACCCATCGTACTAATCGTGTTCATTTGTTTTGAGCTAATATAGGTGCAAGAAGTATGCAACGAGGAGATTGATTTCAATTGACGATTTGGTCGCATTGTATGGTAAAGTCGGTAAGTTAGGAATGGTGATGCATAAGGCTATGAATTGAGTCTTTCTCACGTCATAATAGGCTTCGAGGAAGGCTAGGCCTTGGTAAAAATAGGACACGAACGATGCACAACCTATTCTATAGCCTAAGGACTCGGAATCTAGTGTGCTATACACTATGCGCCGCCTATTCCTAGGTATGCTTTTGACTATGCGCCGCCTATGCTATGGCATTTGAGATACTGAGACCAAATGCCATAGACTATGCGGCGCATATGTCTAGAAATGCCATAGACTATGCGGCGCATATGTCCCATTATGCCAGGGACAATGCGCCGCATATGTCATTGATATGCCGAGAGATATGCGCCGCATATGTGGTGATCTTGTCCCCAAATCCGATTGTAAATGGGTCATAACCCGACCCATACTCTTCCTATACAAAGGGGACTTGGTTTTATAACACAACCACATTAGAAACAACCCTAAAGGCGCCGCATAACACTCCAAATCCTCTCAAAATTTTCTTCCTTTGTTCTTCCAATTCACAACAACTTCTCCACAATCTTCAAGCAAGTAAGTACTCTCTTATTCTTCATCTATTTATCGTAAGTACTACGTTGATATGCTTATTATATTTTGCTAAATAATGTGAGATTGGTGGTGATGTTCATGTGTTTGGATAATTGTTACAAGATCGTGTGATTGAATATATACGTAGGGAATTCTTGACTTGTTTCCGACTTGAATTTTGTTTCGATAGCATTGTTATGATAATTGCTGAATTAATATGGCTATGAATATTGCTTAAGATTGTTGGTTGGATGATTACATGATAGACTATCCCGGCCATCGGGATAAGGTTATAGTGCCTATCGACTTAGGAGGATGTGCTTGTTGTAAGAATAATAATTCCATGTGGTAACCCCTAGGTTGTATTGTTGCTATATCCACCATTAAAGTAGTCCAATGGCTGCAAATGAGTGATGTAATGCTGATTTTCTTGTCGGAATACAATCCTAAAACGGATGTCGACGAAATCTGAGTACTCGACCACTTGCACTTCACTGATTTGTGCTAACAAGATTAAGTGTGGGGTGGTACCCCTAGTGCCTGCATATAGATTGTATAAAGTGAGATTGTGCTGCAACTAACATTATTTCTAGTCTCAGGTACAATGGCACCTAAATAAAAGCAAGGCAAGGAGAAGGCTACCACGTCCCGAAAGGACAAGAAGAGAAGTCGAAAAGACCAAGGAGAATCATCTTCAGCACACCTACCACGCAGAATGTTCGGAATAAAGTGGTTTCTTGAGGAAGAAGCCAAAGCATGGTAAAGCAGCAACAAAGAAAAGAAATATGTGCACGTCGACTTGATCAACAAGGAAACCTTAGCAAAGAAGGAGCCGCAAATGTTGGCTAAAATAATGGCTTTGAAGCTAGATTTCATCTTCCGCGACATGGGAGAGTGCAATCTTGACTTGACAAGAGAATTTTATGCCAACTGGTCGCCAAACACAACAGGCAACGAAGTCAAAATTCGGGGCCAAGTGTTACAGCTTACAGCGGAATGGATCAACTCTTTTCTTGGCCTACCTTCGGTCGACCCTACACCATACAAAGAGCTGTACAGCAGGCCTCCTTACAGAGCGATAAGACACACGCTTTGTGGAAGCAGATCAATGGCAAGATAGGGCAGACATAAGGAAACAGGCCGTCACAACACCTTCCCCTATGCTCCACTAAATAGGGAAGCAAGAATCTGGATGCGCATTGTCAACTCATGCCTTATTCCTGGGACGCAATACACCAAGATATCGAGAGATAGAGTGTGTTTGGTTTATGCGTTGATGACGAATGTCCCTATCAACTTTGGGGCAATCATTCGATCTACCATGAGGAAGGCCAGACTCCACCGAAGGTCCCATTTCACATTCAGCAATTTGTTGACAGCAATGTTGCGGAAGGAGGATATAGAAGAGGAACCAGCTGACCACAAACTCCAACATAACCCAAAGAAGGTTTACCTCACCAAGGTCAAAGATGCTGAAACAACGCATGGAGTCAACCTTACTACTGCGGAGAGACATGCTCGTGACGAGAGTTTCTTCCGTCATCTCTATGGCATGACACGATTCACTATGATGAGTGGTGGACGTATTCCAACTGCTGAAGAGCTCCAACAGCTGGACCACGACTACCCAATGAACAGGCATGCCCGGGAGATGTGTGGAGTGGGCGTATATTTTGAGGAACCTCTTGATGATGACGTGCCAACTGATGATGATAGACGCTTGCCTGATTCTGATGATGAGGAGAACTCTGACGATGACTCTTATGATGATTCAGACGAAGGGGGTATGACCCCCGATATTGATGAGGAGTTCGACTAAACCAGGTTCTTCTCATTTATTTTCCACTGAGGGTAGTGTCCCGTCTAAGTGTGGGGTGGCAGAATCTGCATGCTATACTTCTTTGTTTGCACCTATGTTTGTATGTTTGCTTGTTTACTTTGTTTTTTTTGGTCCATTTTTTTTGTTTTTTTTTCGTTTGACGTTTTTTTAATTTTTTAGGAGTTAAATTTTTCTAGCTTCGCATGAAATTATTTTGATAGGCAGCATGAGATTATAACAAGAGTATGTGCTACAATTGTGACTATTAAGACATTTAGGCTCTAGTTGTGACTCATTATGTGATATTGAGTGGTTCAATTCTTTCACTTGTTGGGTCGAGAGTCTATATTACTTCCAATCAAGTCAACCATGTGCCTTGTGTGTGTGAGGTAACAGTATATTCTATGTTTGTGGCTGATGCTAGAACTTGCCTGGTATGTATGCAAAGCGAAAATAAGGAGTGTAAGTTTAGGAGATGATTTAGGCATTTCTTTGGCAACCTATACATGTTTACCTTTGTTTTACCTACCCATGGACATCATCCTAGTTAAACCCTTTTGAGCCTTTAGCCTATTTCTTTGACAACCTTGTATGTAAGCCTAATCCATTTTTTTTCAAGACCGTAATTTGATCCAAATTCCTAAGTGCTTTAAAGTGAAAAAGTCATGTGACAACATAAGAGGAAATTGGGTGAGTATGATGCTTTAAATTGTAATGGTGCTTGAATGTGTGATGAAAAAGAAAGTGCTATCATAAGAGGTATGTTGTGAAAAGAAAAAGGAAAAGAAAGCTGAAAAGTGAGTTGTGCTTAAAATTGAAAAACAAAAGATGAGAACATGGGTGGAAGAATAAAATAAAGAAAGGTTGAAAGAAAAAAGTGTCAATGATACAATGTGATGTATTAAAGTGCTTAGGAACTTAGTCACTATTTCTGGCCAAAATAGCTGATCCTACCCGTCCCTTAGCCTACATTACAACCATCAAAAGACCTACTTGATCCTAAGCTTAGCATTCTAACATTTAGTAGAGTACTACATTAAGGGCAAGCCTATGGTCATCAGTTGCTACATATGAATTCTTTGTGAGAGTGAGAGCAAGGACATTTTGATACCCATGTTTGAAAAATATGCTATAGTTGTGAGTAATTATGGGTACTATATTGTGAGACACACATGGTTGATGAGATTTGGATAGTTGTATATGATTCTATGTACCTTAACGTTTGCATGCGAGTTGATCACCATCACTAGTCTACGCTAGAGGTTAAACTGTTTCTACTTATAATCGGGAAGCTACTCTTTGTTGATAATTTTTGTGCTTGTCATGAAGAATGTTTTGTGTTGTTGCTGTAAAAACCCTAAGTTGATGCTTAGAAGGACATGATATTTTGTTTGAGGACGAACAAAGCTGCAAGTGTGGGGTGTTGATGATAGGCGAATTTACACGCCTATATCAATATATTTTGCCCATATTTTAGCCTAGTTTTGAGAACAAATTATATATTTCATGCACTTTTAGTCCTTTTTCCTGTAAATGAGCTAACAAACATGATTAGGAAAGTTTCAGGTATAAATGATGCAAAATACAGCATTTTATGGCTTACTTGACGCAAAAGAAAGCTCACAAAGGAAGGGAAGGAAGTCTATATGCCTAAGGACCAAAACTGCTGCATGGAAAATCTGTCCCGGGCTAAAACAGCATTTCTGAAGACTTTGGGGACTTACATATACAAAGCTGAATTTTGACAATGATACATTAACCTAGTACAACTGGGTTATGTATTTCATTAGTTTATTTGGATTAGGAGAATGTTACATTAACCTAGTACAAATGGGTTAAGTATTTCCTTAGTTTAGTAGGATTTGATTATTTATTTCATTAGCATAGTAGGAGTAGGATAGGAGTATTATAAATACCCTATCATGCTAGAGATTTTTAATTAAGTCCTCCCTTAGTGGAGAGGCAAGTCCTCCCTTAGTGGAGAGACACATTCTACTTCTCAATTACAACTCTTCTAATCTTTCCATTAATTCTATTCTTAAATTCCACAACAAGAGAATTGTTACTTGCTAAGGAATCACGCCACACGCCTATCACCTAATCCACACGCCATTACTCAACAATAACAATGCAAATCGTGATCTCCTTCGCACTCATGGGTAACTAAACTTCTCTGTTGGGGTTATGGAAGCCGAATGAGATACTATCTATTGCTGTGAGTTTGTGAGTTCGAGACACGTATATTGCTTATATCATTATTCTCTTCATCTTAATGCAAATTCTTGTGGCTGCAGACGCATAGAATAACGCCAGTCTAACATTTAACTTGTTCGAGAGAAAGGTTATTTGTCTGGAAAAGAGATAATGTCAAGGTAGTAGGACACCCTTTCCTATTAAAAAGCTAGTGCCGTAACTGGACTAACCTCTTGGAGAATTCGTACCGTTAGACACGCTTTAAGCTCGAGAGAGTTAAAGTGAAATAGTCCTTGTTCAGGTTGAGAGACACTTGGATTTACCATCGACTACAATTCTCTATAAGCAATTGCATGTCAAGACTCTACACACTCATAGCCGATAGAGACGTATACCTCAGATGGTGGACATAACCCCAACGCTTCAATTCTCATTGTTTACAACTTACGTAACAATCTTTCTCTCTTTACTTTATTATTTTCAGCTTTTACTTTATTGTTTTCGTTACACATTACAATCCCCCCTTTTACGAGACTTGCACCAAAAGTTTAATAATTTTGCTTACTTGTTGGCCAAGCTATTCCCTGTGGGATCGACACCCAACCCAGGTTGGGTTCTATATTTGCTAACGACCGCTTTACACTCCTACGAGAGCTGTAGATTGAGCGTTATCAACAAGTGGGGTTTTCAGTTTAATACCAATAATATGTTTTGTGATTTAATTTTGAAAAGAATATGGATATATCATGGGGTTGTTTGCTTGAATATATTTTAATTGTTGAATCGTGGACATGTGACTTGAATTTCCAAGGAGGAGAAGAATATAAATTGTCAACTCTTTAAATTTCCCATGATAATGTTTTAGTACCCCACATGATACTCATGATAAACTATCGAGAGCATGAGTTTTGCAAATGCTATGACACTACTTTATAAATGATAAAAATTCTTGAATTATTACATGTTGAGAACCATTATGCATGTTCTTGATGTGTGGGAGTCTTTTGTGTGTGCATGTTGTGAATGGCATAGGAAGTGGACAATTGATGTAGTACTGATGACTTGCACGTCGGGGTATGACGATACCCCATAAAGTAAGATGTATGCTTTGTCTTGAATCATGTTTAAAGCTTAAATTTATGTGAGTTAGGTGGTTACCCAAAAAAAGCACGAGTAAAATAACTCTGTGCTGGAAACCGTGATTGCTGACACATGAACTTGGTACCCTGCTATGTGATTTTGTATACTTAGTATTATTTCATCCCGAATTGGGACTAAGGTTTAGGATCCCTGCTGTGTGATCTTGAGCCCAACCATGACATATTGACTTAATTGGGGTAAGGCACCCTACTGTGTGATCTTGTGTGTCCTTCCTTCACTAATATTCCAATCTGGGCGGCAACTGAGATTTGATAGTTGGTGAAAATATGAACTTGTAGGGTGTACCACCTAGCTCAGTAGTGTTGCATTGCTGTTGAAAAATCATTATACTATGCCCATGTGTTCTCGAAATTTTTTGCGATAAAGAGTTTTATAGCAGCTCTCATCTATTTTATATAAAGATTATATTTTTTTTTGGATTACTCTATATACCTGTACATCTGTATTGACCCCCTCCCTCTTAGGTTTGAGGCATAGTCTAGGGGTCCTGATAAGCAGTAGATTTCGTCAGGCATAAGCATATAATCTAGTTAGTGAGCCTTCTAGAGTTTAGAAGGCCTGTTTATTTCCAGACATTTACCATTTTCTATGGATTTGGTCTAATGGGGTCCTTGTCCCAGTTTTCAGATAGTTGTTATTGATCATGTAGTAGAGATTTTGCAAACGCTTTTTAGATGCCGTTAGTTAGTATTGGATGTCATACTCCATTGTTAAATTTATTTTAAACTTATGACCATGTTTCCGTTTCAATATATATATATATATATATATATATATATATTCATATTATATTTTATATATGAGCAGTGTATGTGATTACAAGTTAGAAGGGCGTCCGGGCCTTCATGGTTCGGGATGCTCTCACGGCTAGGGCCCCAGTTCGAGTCATGACACATCATCTTAGAGTAAGGGAATGTGATATTCTAAAGACAACTTTCAGAACCCATTAGGGTCATTTTGACTTTCTAGTCATGTCCTTCGGGCTAATAAATGCCTCATCAGCCTTCATGGACTTGATGAACAAAGTGTTCAAACAGTATCTGGACATGTTTCTCATCATCTTTATAGATGATATTCTTGTCTACTCTATTAGTGAGGATGATCATGCAGACCATCTTAGAATTGTGTTGCAAACTTTTATAGATCACCAGTTGTTCACCAAATTCAGTAAGTACGAATTTTGGCTAAGGTCAATAGCTTTTCTTGGTTATATTATTTCCAATGAGGGTATTAGAGTTGATTCTCAAAAGATACAAGTTGTAAGAAATTGGCCTAGACCTATCTCTCCATTAGACATTAGAAGTTTCTTGAGTTTAGTTGGCTATTACAGACGTTTTGTTGAGGGTTTCTCACCTATTGCATCTTCTATGTCTAGATTGACTCAGAAGAAATTAAGTTTCAGTGGTCAGAATCCTGTGAGAAGAGTTTTCAGGAGTTGAAGAATCAACTCACTTCAGGACCAATTTTAGTATTACCTAATGGTACAGATGGTTTTGATGTTTATTGTGATGCCTCTAGAGTTGGTTTGGGTTGTGTTTTGATGCAGAGAGGTAAGGTCATAGCCTATGCCTTTAGATAGCTTAAGACTCATGAAAAGAATTACCCGAACCTTGATCTTAGTTAGCTGCAGTTGTGTTTGCTTTGAAAATATAGAGACGTTATTTGTATGGGGTGCATGTTGATGCGCTTACAAATCACAAAAGCTTGCAGTATGTGTTTACTCATAGGGAGTTGAATCTTCATCAGAGAAGGTGATTGAAATTGTTGAAGGATTATGATATGAGTGTGTTGTATTATCCTGGCAAGGCCAATGTAGTGGCTGATGCCCTTAGTAGATTGTTGGTGGGCAGTGTTGCTCATGTGGGGAATGATAAGAAGGAGTTAGTTCGAGAAGTTCATCGGTTAGCTAGATTGGGTGTGAGATTGGTTGATTCAACTGAAGGGAATGTTTGGGTTCAGAGTAGTTCCAAATCTTCCCTAGTTTTGCAGGTGAAAGAAAAGCAAGATAAGGATTCTAGTTTGGTCAAATTGAAGGGGTCAGTTAAAGACCAAAAGGTAGAGGTTTTCTACCAAGGGGGGAGATGGTGTTTTAGGTACCAGAGTAGATTGTGTGTGCCATTTGTAGATAATTTGAGACAATGGATTATGGAAAAAATTCATGGTGCGCGTTATTCCATCCATCCAGGAGCCACCAAGATGTACCGCAACTTGCGGGAGATCTATTGGTTGAGTGGTGTGAAGAAAGATATGGAAAATTTTATAGAAAAGTGTGCAACTTTTCAGCAGGTTAAGGTAAAGAACCAAAATCCTAGTGGTACGTTGCAAGAGTTTGGTATCCCCACTTGGAAGTGGGAAGTAGTGAATATGGATTTTTCGACTAGTTTACCCTATTCGCGTCGTCAGCATGATTCGATTTGGGTTATTGTAGACAAGTTGACTAAGTTAGTGAATTTCTTGCCAGTTCATACGTCTTAAACAGCTGAAGATTATGCTAAGTTGTATATCAGAGAGTTGGTTAGATTGCATAGAGTTCCTTTGTCGATCATCTCAGGTGGGGGTACTCAGTTTACCTCGCAATTTTGGAAAGTCTTTCAGAAGGGTTTTGGTACCCAAGTTCATCTTAGTTCTGCTTTTCATCCATAGACAGATGGTCAGGCAGAGAGGTCCATTCATACTCTGTAGGACATGTTGAGGGCTTGTGTTCTTGATTTCAAAGGTAGTTAGGATGAGCATTTACCGTTGATTGAGCTCGCTTATAATAACAATTTTCATTCTAGTATTCAGATGGATCCATTTGAGGCTCTTTATAGGCGAAGATGTAGATAGCCAGTTGGTTGGTTCAAAGTGGGTAAGGCCACTTTGATTAGGCCAGACATGGTATTTTAAGCCATGGAGAAAGTTTAGTTGATTAGAGAGAGGTTAAAAGCATCCAAAGTCATCAAAAATCTTATGTAGATGTAAGAAGAAGAGATCTTGAGTTTGTGGATGATGATCATGTGTATTTAAAACTTTTACCCATGACAGGGGTGAAGAGGTTTGGCAAAAGAGGGAAGCTTTGTCCCCATTAAGTAGGTCCCTTCCAGATTTTGATTCGTGTTGGGAAGGTGGCGTATGAGCTTGAGCGACCCGCAGATTTATCCTCAGTTCATCCAGTATTCCATGTATCCCTGTTGAAGAAGTGCATGGATGATTCAGCTGTTATAGTTCCTCTAGAAAGTACGGATATTCAGAATAGCCTTTTTCACAAAGAAGTTCTAGTAGAGATTCTTGATCATCAGATCCGTAGACTAAACAACAGAGAAGTTCCCTTGGTCAAATTTCTGCGGCGAAATTAGTTTGTTGAGGGTGCTACTTGGGAAGCAGAAGTAGACATGCGTACCAAGTATCCTCATATCTTCTCCACGAACTCAGATTCAGCCAAAGGTAATAGTTTTCCTTCATTCAGTTCTTTTCCAGTCTTAGATTCAGCTATATAGTTATTTTCATGTCACCTCATACACTCACAAATCAGTTCAGAAGCTCAGTATGCTTTAGATTCAGTCATTCAGTTTATGTCAGTTGTGCATAATATCCTGTAGCCTCAGATTCCTCAGTACTTTCAGCTTATCTAGCCACATTCGAGGATGGATGTTCCCAAGGGGAGTTAATTTAATACCCCAAACTGTTTCTTTCTTAATTTTGCTCATAGAATGTCAAAGGTTAGCTTAAAAAATGAATACCATTTTTATGCATGAAGAATTTTCCAGATTTAGACCCTCAGTTGTGTAGGAAATTTAATAAGCTTTCCATCGATACCAATTTCACCTAATCTAATACTCGGTTGAGAAGTTATGGCATATTTAGTGTTGACAGTGTACCATTTGGACAAGCACCGAGTAGCGGTGAAGGCTTATTTCCCATTTGTTAAATTTCAGTGGACCTTCGCGATAAGCTCACATCGAGGAGAGATCTAATTTCCCAATTGTCATATTCCAGTAGGCCAATGCGATTGTACCGCATTGCATTGATGGCCTGAATGGTATTTCTATAGAGCACCACGATGGTGGCGCGTCGCGTTGCTTTCCCAGGTCCCAGTTGTTAATTTTCACTGAGCCACCGTGATAGTGGCACGTCACGGTGGTATGTTAAATCAGGAAAATTTTGCCTTTTCCAGTTCCGATTAAATATTAAAAGGTGTAGTTTAGTAAATTCCCAAGCCCCCAATTCATCTAAAATAAGAAATTTAGCATATTCAAAGCACTTTATGCTTATTTTAATCCATTCTCTCTCAAAGCAAAACCCTGGAACTCAAAAGCTTCTTCTCCAAGAAATCAAATTCCACCATTGTTTCTCCAAGAAATCTCAAAATTGAGCATTTCCAAGACAAGATAGTTAAGAACTCATCTTCAAGAACTCAAATAGGAATCCCAAATTCAAGATTCTTCATCTAATCATATACCAAGGTATGTGGGGTTTATGAACAAGGAACTTCTTCCATCCTTGTGCCCAAAACTAAGTTTTGATTACAAATTCATATGATTTTGAATGAATATGCATGAGATTTGAATTAGGGTTCATACGCATTATTGCTATTTGCAATATTAGAAGTTTTGAGAGATTATGAAGATGAATTGCATGTTTATTTTCACATTTTTATGCCTATTGTAGTAAATTTCAGATTTTTAATTGAATTATCATTATTCTCAATATCAAGCAAGAACATTATGATGTTTTGACATGAACTTGATGCATGGGTTATTAAGCCCAAGTTTATATGTTGATATTTTAAGAAAGATGATTCTTTAAGCATCTTATGATTAGATTAATTAGAAATTTTCAGCAGAGCTTTGATCTTTTGATCCTCAGATAAGATTTGGAATCCACTTTACAGATTATTACAGTTTATAGAAATCAAAATAGCTTTATTTATAGATTGAGTCAGATAAATGCATAATTGGTTTCAGAATAAACCCTTATGCTAGTTTTAAAGTGGATTTCCAACAGAATGAGCATATAGATTAAAGGGAGTAGTATTTAGCACCGATCGAAAGTATGGGATTAGCGTGCCCTATCTTCCACAGAACTACATTGCCAACATAGGTACAGATTATCAGATTATTCCCATTTCTATATGGATGACAATTATAGATGTGATCACTTAGCTTAAGTTATACTCCTTGGCAAGAGTATGACACCTGTCTCCATCGTGAGGTTTTTCCCATAGGGGAACAAGACGTTAGACTCCATGTTAGCTCACATGGTTTTTGTCGGTTAGAAGAACCTCCCTAATAGTAAAGACTTTCAGAATAGTTTTTAAAGTATTTTTCCCTAATATAAAAAGATAACAAAAAAGCTTTTAGAAAACTAAGTGTAAAGGCTCACAACTCACAACATTATTAAGATTATGTTTTACAGAAAGATATTAGCTACAGATTTCATCTTTTAGATTTTAGATTTATGAGTGAGTCCTTTAACACTTAGATAGTATGATTTACAGAAAGAACATTAGTACAACTTTTAGAACTAAATGTTATGACTTAGTAGATTTCTAAAGTATAATTTTCTATTCATGATTTCAGATTTTAGTATTTAATATATTCCAACTTATGTGAGTCATTTATATTTAACATGCATTGGTTTACGAATTTTGTTTATGAGATGATGTATTACTTATGCATTCCACCCCCATATACCCAGTACATCCTCAAAGTACTGATCCACATATACATCTATGTGTTACATTGTCTCATAATGCAGGTTCAGGTGCTCAGTTTCAGTAGCGTGAGTAATTTTTGAGCATCTCCATCTATATTCGACAGTTGGTGAGTCCTCATAGTTCGGGGACTTAGTCATTTAGATTCTGCAACTTATTAGTTATATGATTCAGTATTTCTCTTCAGACAGTTTGAGTTAGTTGGGGGTTTGTCCCGGTGACTCTCTCGTTATCAGTAGTAGAGGCTTGTCAGACTTACAGTATTGATTTTCATACTTTATATTCAGATTATTCTCAGTTAACTTAGACAGTTTTCTGCATTTAACATGACTTTTATGTCTATATTTCCATTATTTTGAGATTCAAACTTAGTAGAAGGCAGACAAGGTTAGCTTAAGGCTACTCGTAGTCATGAGCATCGTGTGACATCTCAGGGCCAAGTTTCTGGGCTTTATAAGTACTCAGTCAGTTACAGAATTTAGCAAAAGTCAGTTTATCTCAATTCGGTTGAATAATTAGTGTCATTCAGTTAGGTGTAGGATTCATCACCAAGCGAACCCAAGGATGGGGGCTCACCTGGCTGTAGAGGGTGTGATTTTTAATAGCAGTCCTTGAATTTCAGAACTACGTAGCCAGTGTAGGTTGAGATATCAACCTGCCAGTTGATGGTTGATAAGGTATTTACCTGTCAGTTGAGGGTAATACCGTTCTCATCAGGGAACCTGCCAGTATAGGGTGACCCCTAATTCTTTGGGATGACATTTCAGTGGATCCACATAGCTAGTGTATGTACCCATGGCACGGTACTGACACCTTCCAACGGAGGTTACAAGTTGGACCACAATCGGTTTAGAGAGGGGCATATCAGTTAGATGATTACCTCCCACATTTTCAGTCTCAGTCGTTAGTATAGAACTCAGTTCAGTTCTACAGAATTAGGACTGTCAGTAACAGTCACCAAATTATCAGTAATTCAGTTATCTATAATCTCAGATATTAGTTACTCAGTAATTCAGTTATCAGTAATTTCATATATATATATATATATATGAATATGCACAGTATCGCATAATCACTGTTTATAGTCGTTTCAGTTATCCATGTACTCTCATTTAGTTACATTCATATAACTCAGTCCATTACCGTTCATGCATATGAACCCATGCATTTCATCCTTACCTCATTTAGCATACTAGTATATTCTATGTACTGATCACATACTCTTTTTTATGCAATGATGTATCATATCATAGGTTCAGACGCTTAGGTTCCTGACCGCGCTTAGCCAGATTCAGTTAGCAGCAATAGATTCAGTAGTGAGTCCTCATCTATTGAGGATATTATTCATTTCAGTATTATAGTAGATTCAGTATTTTATTAGTCAAAGTTAGTTGGGGGCTTATCCCATCAACTCCGCATTTAGACAGTTTAGTTATAGGCTTGTAGACTAGCATATTTAGTTTTTAGTTTTCTTTTCAGATGTTATTATCAGTACATTCAGTTATTCTTTCAGAGTTTTGAGAACCTTATGGCATATTCAGATATACTTCTACATATATTTTTAGTATTATTATTCAGTGCTCACAACAGGTACTAGTCATGAGTTATCTTGTGGTCCTTTGGTGTAGTAAGCATCGTGTGACGTCCAAGGTGTAAACTCGGGGCGTTACAGTCACCATAAATGGGTCTAATCCCTCCTTTTGTTTTTACTTATTTACTATACTAAAAAATACATCTCTATTAATACTTGGCCAATTTAAAAAATCAATAGATAATTTATCCATTTATACATATTTAACCATTAATATTAAATACGATTAATCATCCAATATATTTTAAAGCATTAAATTTATCATATTCAGAATAATAATATGGTAACATTATCCTATCATTTACAATTTCTTAACCTGTGTGCCAAGTTAATCGTAAACAACTATTGATGAATGAAAGAAATAATGTATATTGGGCTCGTGCTAGCACAGACATTTTGCTATCTAGTGATATATATAAGTACGAAAGGAGCATCTAACATATAACCTCATGAAATATATAGGACTGTCATAAAAGTATTTACATTATAGTAAATGTCTATCGAATAAATAGGTAAGATCTATCAAGATCTATTTGATACCAATTAGGATATGAAGTATCTATCTTTTTGAGAGAAATTAGGAGTATTTTTCCTTATAAATAGAGGGGGGTGTTCATTGTATCCTGAATCTTATGATCTCTCATCACTCAAGAGAAATAAAGGAGCCTCATCTCTTCTCTCTTTATTTATTTTTGTTGTTCTTAATTTATATTTCCCAACAAGGACTACATTCATTTTTGTTTTAAGAGTTCATATGTAGCCACGTTGTACCAACTTTATGTACATTTATTTTTGAATAATTTAAAAGTAAAGAAATTTTTTATACTATTAATATTATATTAATTGTCACAAATAGAGTTAAACGTGAGATGAGTATTTATTTGTACTTTTTAGCATGTACTAGTTAAATGGTATTTGCAATCGGATTTTTTTGGTGTGTGTGGGCGGAAGAAAAGACGAATAATACATAGAGGAAAGGTATGATTTTCATTGTGATGAAGTATAGAATGAAATTTTCTTTTTAATTTTTATCGAGCCGAAGAGACGACCCTAATCATATTTATGTAGCAAACATGATTAGGAAAATTAACTTATCTAATTATTCAACAAATTTAATTAATTAATACAAGTTAATCATATTTAATTTGTTACAATAAAGACAAACATTAATTTTGGGTCTGTCGAGATACATAATTAGCTTCCGATATATCAACGAAGATACATCATTTTCTTTGTAAAAATGCATAATTAGCTCTTAATATATTTTTTTGATTTTTGACTTTCGAGATACATAATTAGTTCTCAATATATATCCAACAAAGATACATAATTAGTAGGAATTTTTGTAATTACTTGTAAGAATGGAAATTTATGTAAATATATTGAGTTAAGTTGTATGTTTATGTTATTTCTATACCAAAAAAATCAATGGCCCAAGATGATATGACGTGTTAGTCATTGCTGATAATGACAAAGGCTGGCAACATGATTTTTAACACATGGCAACTCAATAAATATGGGACACAAAGGTAATAGAACCAAAAGGTGTTGGTTTTGATGTCAATATGTTAAATATAATATCCCGAAAAAATAAAGCAAGAATCGTACCTTCAGTAAGCAAACAAATTCAGTGAAGTATCAAAAATATCCTTGATTCATCAAATTTTATCTTTAAGCTAATATGTTGACGGAAAGATGGTTGGTTGATGCTAAACTCTTGGTTGATGCCAAACTCTCTCTTATATGATAAGAGAAAGAGAATATTACATCTATCAGATAGCAAAGAAAGAATCAACCATACAAAATAGTTGGCCATGAAAAAAAAAGATAATTTAAAAATTTTTAAAAATGAAGCAAGTCATAAATGAATCATAAATTGATTTTTATTAAAATTATTTGAACAAAATTTTTTAAAAATGAAGCAAGCCATGTCATTGTATTGGTGCATTCATTTAGGGGCATTTGGTACATGTCATCAAATAATAGCTTAATGTAAGAGAAATAATGTACATATTGTGACAACTTTAGGTATAAAATTTAATAATTTACTTTCAGAATAATTATGCTTTTGGGATCCTTGTATTCACGTGAATCTGGATGATAAGAAACCTTCATTATCGAAATTTAGAAGCAATACATTAATCACATGTATATATTTATTTTCAAGTTGATGTAATCGACTCTTTCATTCATAGAGTTATTTACTCGATCAGATACGAATTCAAAACATCTCTTTATTATAATTTTTACATAGATGCCAAGATGGCATTCCTAATGCATCATTAATTATTTTTTCATGCCAACCATTTTTCATATCTTGGTTTAATCTTCTAATAAATCCTTTTTCCCCTCACAATAATTCAAAAACTTCACTATGGTTATTGTATCCTTACTTTTCCAAAAACTCTGACCTAATTTCACTGGCTTGACTGATTCAGATTCTGATGTTCCACGTCCAAATGAACTAGCCAAACTAGTAATATACTCAATCATACCATTTACAAGATTATATAGGGCATTACTGTAATGACCCGAGCTGAGACCCTGGACGCGACGAGCATCCCGAATCATGGATGTTCGGACGCCCCTATCTATCTGGCAATCATGCAAAATGTTCATACAATAAAAAAAAATGGGAAAAATTTTCATACGGAAACATGGTTGATGTCATAATTTAACTAGACAATTCGAAAAGAAATCCTTAATGTTCAAAACATATAACACTCGTCTGGGAAATCTCTAACATTAAAAGATTCAACATATGTCCAAAACCAAAACTGGGACAAGCCCCTCAGTCGGACCATGAATTAACTAAATAACATTGTTCTATAAGCTCGGCTTTCCGGAATAGGGGAGAATCACCAATTGCAAATCTCATACATACTAATCTACTGCTAAGCGGGACCCCGGGACTGAGCCTCAGATTCTGAAATATAGGGGTCAATACAATTGTACTGGTATGTAAAACAACCCAAAAATAACGTATTTTTATACAACATAAATGAGAGCATTTTATAAAACAATGACCATAATGCATAAATGAAAAACACATGGGCATACGGATAAGGACATCAACAATTCTTGGAAATCGTGGCTCATTCTCTATTTATTTTCGAATTAGATGGTACACCCTACAATCCTAATCATCCCACGGGCTATATGGGATCTGCCCTTAACTCAGCAGCCAAGGCCCCAATCCAAGTTTGCCGCAAGGATTGGTGTATTAGTAAGGGAGACACACAAGACGACACAACATAGTGTCATATTCCTAATCAAATCGACAAGTCATGGTAGTGCACCATTCCACAAAGCAGGGCTTCTAACCTTAATCCCAGGTTAGGACGATATGAATCAAGGTACACCAGTCCACAAAGCTAGGCTTCTAACCTTAATCCCAGGTTGGGATAACATGAATCAAGGTACACCACACCACAAAGAAAGGTACCGTAATCCCGCATCGTTAAATCATAGTTTCCAACATTGAGTCTCACGACTCGTGCTTTCTTCATGTAACCATCTGACCCTTTTATCACCAAATTTTATTTCTTTAAAACCATGCTTTCATGCCTTTACAAAATTCAACACATATTCTATTAAGGGCGCACCATCACTGTGTATCGTCAGACCCAGACTTGTAAGTCATTCATACAAATTCCACAGCCCTTCTCATTCCAAACATGCAAATAACCACCCAAAAGATTTATGACTTAAACATGCGGTGGTTATGTCAATTATTAAATCTCTTGCAATACTTCATTTTCATGCAAAGGGTTTAGTTAAGGAAAAAATAATCCCTCTCATAAATCTACAAACAACCTCAACCCATGTTTGGATAACCATCAATTGACAATGAAGTTCAAAACATGCAAACGAATGCACATATTACATAAATCATGTAAAATCTACATTTACGAGGGAGTTCTTATAAATCATGATCTTATTAAACTTTTCATTTGAAACGAAATCATATATATACATAATTACATTTAAGTTTCATGAAAATCAGTTCAAGACATTACATTCTTTCATAAAAGAAATTCCATGATACTTGCTTTTCGAAGTAATATCAAACATGCTTTGTAAACAAGGTTATAGATTCTTTGAACTTGATAAAAACAAGAAAACTTATGCCCATGGAGTTTAGGGTAGTCCCACATATCTTAGATTACTTAATTCGAAGAGTAGAACCTGAATCTTGATTCGTTTCTTGGAAATCTTGAACTTAAAGATTGAACTTTTGATCTTTGGGCAACGGTTAGGGTTTTGTTTTTGAGAAAAAAACTGATAACTTTTGAGCCTATAATGCTCTATAAACATTTTAATCTTCTATTTTCATGACTTAGGGCTATAGGGAGAAAATGAGACTGCCCCTTAGTTTTTAAAAATTTCAGCAGAAAACCAATTTAGGGCCTTGACGCAATATGCCAAGTGTATTACCGCTATAGGCACCGCGACACGGTGCAATCGAGGTGACCTACTGATTTAGGAATCCAAACACATCTCAAATCTCGTCCAAAAAATTTGAAACTCTCCCGAGAAACCTCCTTTACACCCCCGAATATGAATCAACTCAAAAATCTATGTCTCGAGGTCATAAAATCAATTTAAAAATCTTTGAAGTTAAGGGCTGAAAATATAACTACGTCCTTTTTAACATTTAGAGAAATCTTCAGGTTGCAAGTTACCCATGAATTCTACTAAGTGTGTTATCAAAAAGAGAATGTTACGGGGTATTACATTATCCCCCTTTGGTATCATTCATTCCCGAATGATGGATCGGGACACAGACAAGCACGATTTCAAGAACGCTAAGGAAGAGATAAAGAAAGTCTTATAGGATATGTACCTTCTATGTTGTCACCCACATTCTCAAAGAGGTTTAGGTATCTAGTAGGAATGCTATTTTCTGACTCCCGAGTAGCTTCTTTAGCCTTTTGATTCTTCCACAACACCTTAACTGAAGCTATGTCCTTACTTCTCAGCTTCCTAACTTGATGATCCAGAATGGCAATAGGTCTTTCTTCATATGACAAGGAGTCTTTTACATCGATCTGTTCTACTGGAAACACTAGGAAATGATCTCCAGTGCACTTTTTCAACATGGACACATGTAATACTGGATGTACGGAAGCTAGATGATAACGCTCAAACTACAGCTCTCATAAGAGTGTAAGCGGTCGTTGTCAAATATAGAACCCAACTGGGTTGGGTGTCGAATCCCACACGGAATACTTGGTCACTAAGTAAGCAACGATTATTAGACTTTTGATGAAAGTTCTGCGAATAAAGGGGGGATTTTGTGCGTGCAAATGATGTAAACAAAATAGTAGAGTAAAAACGGAAAATAGAAGAGTAAAACGGAGTACTTGGTAGGTTTTAATCAATGAGAATTGAGAGTTAGGGTTATGTCCACCTTATGAGTTATACGTATCTATCGACTATGAGTTGTGCGGAATTCAGACATGCATGTGCTTATAGAGAATCGTATTCTATGATAAATCCAGGCATCTTTCGACCATCAAGGACTATTTCACTTTAACTCTTTCGAGCTTAAAGCGTATCTAATGGTACAAATTCTCAAAGAGGTTAATCCAGTTACGGCACTAACTTTTAAATAGGGGTTGGTGCCCTATTTACTTGACATTCTCTCTTTTCCAGACATGTAACTTTTCTTTCGAATAAGTTAATGCTATACTGGCGTATTCTATATGTTTGCACCCACAAGAATTTATATTAAGATGAAGAGAAGAATGATATAAGCAGCATACGTATCAAGAATTCACAAACTCATAGCAATAGATAGTATCTCATAAGGCTTTCATAACACTAACAGAGAAATTTAGCTATTCATGAGTGCAACAGAAATCACAATAGACATTATCATTATACCAAAATAAAAATCTAACGTGAAGTATGCTTTGGTAGTGCTTGTGGTGTGAATTCCTTGCAAATAGCGTTTCTCTTGTCGTGAAATTTAAAAGTCGAATAGATGAAAGAAAATTGTCAGAAATAAGAATTAATTGAAAGAGAATGAATGCTGAAATGTTCAGCAAAATAGGGTTTTTATAACACCCATATCCTATTCCTACTAAGCTACTGCATACTTATCCTAATCCTACTAGGTTACTGAATTCTTTTCCTAATCCTACTAAGTTACTGCTGGTCCCCAAGTCTTTAGAAATGCTTTTTTTGCCCGGAATAAGTTTTCCATGCGTCACTTTCAGTCCATAGGCATCCAAACGTTGCTTTCCTTCTTTCGTGAAGCTTCCTTTGGCATCAACTTATCCATAAAATGCTAAAATCTTCATTATTTATACCTGAAAACTTGCTAATCACGTTGGTTAGCTCACTTACAGGAAAAAGGACTAAAAGTGCATGAATTATATATTTTGTCCTCAAAACTTAGCTAAAATATGGGTAAATTAAGGCGCTTTAGGCGTGTAAATACGCCTAACATCAACACCCCACACTTAAAGCTTTGTTCGTCCTCGAACAAAATATCATGTCCATATAAACATCTACTTAGGGTTTCACAGTAACAACACAAAATATTCATCAAGACAGGCACGACAATTATTAACAAAGAGTAGTTTTCTGATCACTACTAGAAACAATTCAACCTCCAACCTAGACTCGTGATGATGGTTAATTCGTATTCAAAAGTTAATGCACAAAGAATCATACACTACTACCCAAAAATCATCAACCATGTGTGTCTCACAATATATCACCCATAATCACTCACAAGTATTTTATTTTTTGAAACATGGGTATAATATTTTCCTTGCTCTCACGCTCACAAAGAATTCATATGCTGCAACTGATGACCATAGGCTTGCCCTTAGTATAATGCTCTACTAATATCAGAATGCTAAGCTTAGGATCAAATAGGTCTTTTACAGGTTGTAATGTAGGCTAAGGGACGGGTAGGACTATTTTGGCCAGAAATAATGACTATGTTCTTAAGCGCTTTGATACATCACATTATGCTATTAACACTCTCTTTAAAACAACCTTCTACCTTTCTTTCATCTACCATCCCTTTTCACCTATTTTGTTATTCAATTATAAACACAAAGATCTTTTTATCTTTTTTTTTTCTTTTTATAACATACCTCTATGATAGCCACTTTTTTTTTTTTAACAAATTCAAGTACCAATACACTCTAAGGCATCACTCTTAGCCAATTTCCTCTTATTTTGTCACATGACTTTACAATTTAAAGCACTTAGGAATTTGGATCAAATTATGGTCTTGAAAAAAATGGATTAGGCTTACATATGAGGCTGTCAAAGAAAATAGCTAAAGGCTCAAAGGGGTTGAGTAGGATAATGTCCACGGGTAGGTAAAACGAAGGTAAACAATCACAGGTTGCCAAAGAAATGACTAAATCATCTCCTAAACTTACACTCTTTATTTCGCTTTACATACACACCAGGCAAGTTCTAGCATCCTCCAAAAACACAGAATATACTATCACCTCACACACACAAGGCACATGGTCGACTTTATTGGGAGTAGTATAGACTCTTAACCCAACAGATGAAGGAATTGAACCACACAATTATCACACAATGAGTCACATTTAGAGCCTAAACGTCTCAATAGTAATGATTGTATCACAGACTCTTGTCACAATACCAGCACCCTACACTTAGACGGGACACACTGTCCTCAGTGGAAAATAAATAAGAAGAACCTGGATTAGGCGAACTCCTCCTCTATATCTGGGGTCATACCCCCTTCATCGGAATCATCATCGGAGTCGTCGTCATCCGAATTCTTCTCCACATCGGAGTATGGCATTTGACGATCATCATCGGTTGGCACATCATCATGGAGAGGTTCCTCAAAGTACACACCTACTCCACACATAGCCCTTGCATGCTCGTTCATTGGGTAGTCATAATCCAACTGTTAGAGCTCTGCAGTAGTTGAAACACGACCTCCGCTCATCATGGTAAACCGAGTCATGCCATAAAGATGGCGAAAGAAACTTTCATCCTGAGCATGACGTTCTGCAGTGATAAGGTTAACGCCATGCATGGTTTCAGCATCTTTAACCTTTGTGAGGTCAACCTTCTTCGGGTTGTGTGGAAGCTTATGATCAGTCGGCTCCTCTTCGATGTCCTCCTTTCTCAATCTTGCAGTTAATAGATTGCCAAAGCTGAAGTGGGACCTCTTGTGTAGCCTGGCCTTACGCATTGAAGATCGAATGATAGCCCCGATGTTGATGTGGACGTTCGTCATCAATGCGTACACCAAATACACTCTGTCTCGTGTAATCTTTGTATACTGAGTCCCTGGAATCAGGCAAGAGTTGACTATTCGCAACCATATCCTAGCTTCCCTATTTAAGGAAACATATGGGAAGGTGCTGTGCCGACCAGTGTTCTTGTGTCTACTCCATCGTGCCATAGATCTTGTTCCGCACAATGTGTGTCTAATTGCCTTGTACGGAGGTCTGTTATATAGCTCTTTGAGTGCTGATGGATCAACAGATGGCAAACCCAGAAAAGAGTTGAAGAACTCCGCATTTAGTTGTAGAACTTGACCCCGAATCTTTACTTCACTCCCTGTAGTTTTTGGTGACCAGTTGGCATAGAATTCTCGTGTTAGATCGAAATTGCATTCTCCCATATCTCGGAAGATGAAATCAAGATGTAACTCCATGATCTTGGCCAACATGCGAGGTTTTTTCTTTGCTAGGCTTTCCTTGTGTATCAACTCCACATGAACATATTTTTTCTCTTTATTGTTCCTACACCACTCCTTTCCTTCCTCCTCTAGGACCCATTTTATTCTGAACATGCGGCAAGGTATTTACAGCGAGAAGGATTCACCTTGCTCTTTTCGTCCCCTTTTCTGGCCTTTTTGTAAGGTGGTTGCTTTATCCTTTCCTTGTCGTGCTTTTGGTGCCATTGTACCTGAGATTAAAAATGATAGTCATGTTAGCTTCATCTCGGTAGATACAATCGACAAACAATCAGTATTGGCACCACCCCATACTTAGTTTGTTGACACAAACTAGTTAAGTGAACATTGTCGATTACTCAGACTTCATCGATATACGTTTAGGTGGTACGTTCCAACAATATAATCAGTGCAGTCATACTTTTCTAGTCATCTTAACTATCCTTTTCGATTCTATCTCAAGTAATATTGACAATACTTTCATGTTTGGATTGATGTACCCTTTTGAACAAGACTACTACATAGAGATTGTATCAAGTTATGGCATAGAAATAATCAACATCTCATGTTTGTAGTTAACCATGATTTTTCATCTCAATGAACAAGTAATTCGAACATGAAAGCTTTCAAGTTACAAGATTATGCAATTTTCTTGACCATGTCAATTCCGCAAAAGTATGACAGTGTATCAAAATCAAATACAAGTTGGAAACAAGTCAAGACCATCCTTACGTATCCTTTCACTCACTTAGTTGTATCACAACAAATCAACCATATTCAAATCACCAATACTACTTCAAGATTTAACAATTTATTATAGGCGTGGTAGTGTAGTACTTACGGAATATAAAAGAAGAGCAATGAAGTACTTACTTGGTTGATGGCCTCGGAAGATGTTCTTGCAAAGTAAAAGAGCAAAAGGAAAATTTTTGAGAGAATTTGGAGAGGTAGGCGGCGCGTAGGTTGAAGTTACAATGCAATTTTGTTTTAAGACTAAGGTTCTATTTATAGGACAAGCTTGGGTAGGGTTTTGACCCATTTGGAATCGATTTAGGAGACCAAAAGTGACCATAGGCGGCGCCTAATGCTTTGCCTATGCTTGGCATAGGCGGCGCCTAATGCTTTGCCTATGCTTGGCATAGGCGGCGCCTTTTGCAAAGCATTGTTGAGAATAGGCGGATCCTATGCTATGGCATTGTTAGGCATAGGCGGCGCCTATGCCATGGCATACTAGATTCAGAGACAAAAGGGTTTTGCATACGCGGCGCCTATGCTATGGCATTGTTGAGCATAGGCGGTGCCTATTCCATTGCATTGTAGAATCCGAGAGCTTAGGCCATAGCATAGGCCTTGCCTTGTTCGTGGCCTAGATTTACATAGGCCTTACCTTATTCTTTGCCTATATTTTCATAGGCAATGCCTAACCCATAGCCTTTTGCTTCTTCATTCCAACTTACCACCTTCAACATGCAATACTTCCAAATCAAAATTTGAAACCAATCTCCACCTTTACACCTCTTGCACCTACATTTACTCAAAAACAAAAAAAAACAATTAGAACGATGGGTTGCCTCCCATCAAGAACCTTAGTTTTTGTCGTGGCTCGACAAAATCCTAGGAAAACAAAAACAACAAAAGCAATTAAAAACGATGGGTTGCCTCCCATCAAGCGCTTGATTTATTATCGCGGCACGACATAGTTACCTCGAGTACTTAGACTTCGTCGAGATACATGGTGGCCATGCATTTTGTTGAGTCAATAGGACCGATGTATGGTTTTACTCATTGGCCATTCACCTTAAAGACAACACCATTATTGTCTTCTAACTCAACTACTCCCGACGAGTAGACTTGGCTAATTTTGTACGGGCCAGACCATTTGGACTTTAGCTTACCTGGGAATAGCTTCAGTCTGGAATTGAAAAGAAGTACCATATCACCCTTTTGAAAGTTTCGTTGAACAATCCACCGATCATGATACTTTTTCACCCGCTCCTTGTAGAGGTCTAATCTTTCATATGCATGTAGACGGAATTCATCCATCTCGTTCAGCTGCTCCAATCTCAAATCCACAGCATCATCCCACTTCAAATTCAGTCGCTTCAACGCCCACAATGCTTTATGCTCGAGCTCAATCGGCAAGAGACAGGCCTTCCCATAAACTAGTTGGTACGGGGACATGACAATTGGCGTTTTAAATGCAGTCCTATAAGCCCATAGTGCATCGTCCAGCTTCCGAGACCAATCTTTCCGATTAGCATTTACAGTCTTAGCAAGGATTTGCTTGATCTGTCGATTGGAAACCTCTACCTGTCCACTAGTTTGAGGGTGATAAGGCGGAGCTACCTTGTGTTGCTTGACCCCATATTTCACCAACACGGCTTTGAATAGCTTGTTGCAAAACTGTGATCCTCCATCGCTTATTATGGTACGTGGTACCCCAAAACGAGAGAAGATATTTCTCTTCAAGAATGCTAAAACACGCTTTCCTTCATTATCGGTCAGTGCTACTGCTTTGACCCATTTGGATACATAGTCGACAACAACTACGATGTATTTCATTCCAAATGAATTTACAAATGGGCCAATGAAATCAATACCCCACACATCAAACAACTCTACTTCAAGAATTTTTAACATGGGCATCTCATGGTGCTTCAAAATCGTGCCTTGTCTCTGACATTGGTCACATCTTTTCACAAATTCGTAAGCATCTCTAAATATCGAAGGCCAATAATAGCCGTTTTTCAATACCTTCCTTGCTGTCCGACCACCTGTATGGTGTCCCCCAACATGGGAAGCATGACTTGCTTCCAAGATACTTGGCACCTCCACATGAGATATGCATCGTCTGATCACACCATCCGCGCATTGTCTAAACAAATATGGCTCATCCCAGTAGTAGTATCTCACATCGTGCAGGAACTTCCTCTTTTGATGAAATGATAGATTTGCAGGCATCACATTCCTTACCACGAAGTTCGCAAAGTCTGCATACCATGGTAACTCTTCCATCATCATGGCTAAGATCTCTTCATCAGGGAATGCATCATCAATCTCAAGATCAGGATGGGCTATATGCTCGTTCTCGAGTCTAGATAGACGATCAGCCACTTGGTTTTCGCAACCTCTTCTATCTTTTACCTCAAAATCAAATTCTTGCAGCAACAATACCCATCGAATTAGCCTTGGTTTCGCATCTTTCTTTGTCATCAAATATCTCAGAGCTGCATGGTCTGTATGAACTACCACTTTGGTTCCCAATAGATAAGCACGAAACTTTTCAAAAGCATACACAACTGCTAAAAGCTCTTGTTCCGTGACAATATAGTTCTTCTGGGCTCCGTTCAAGACCTTGCTCGCATAGTAGATTGGATGGAATAACTTTTCTCTTCTCTGGCCAAGTACAGCACCCAAAGCTACCCCGCTAGCATCACACATGACTTCAAACGGTAGAGACCAATCGGGCGCTACAATGATAGGAGCTTCAATTAGCTTCCCTTTGAGGCATTCAAATGGCTTCAAGCACTCTTCACTGAAGTCGAACTTTGCATCCTTCTCCAAGAGCTTGCATAATTGACTAGAAATCTTGGAAAAGTCTTTAATGAACCTTCGGTAGAAACCTGCATGCCCGAGGAAACTACGAACTCCTTTGATCGAAATTAGGGGTGGTAGTTTCTCGATGACTTCGATTTTAGCTTGATCCACCTCAATTCCTCTTTCGGAGATTTTATGCCCAAGAACAATAACTTCTTTCACCATGAAGTGGCACTTCTCCCAGTTCAGCACCAGGTTGAATTCAACACATCTCTGCAAATGCCATACTTAGATTTTCCAAGCACGATTTAAACGACTCACCCACAACTGAAAAATCGTCCATGAATACCTCCAGAGTGTCTTCCACCATATCAAAAAAAAATGGACATCATACAACGTTGAAAATTGGCGGGTGCATTACATAGCCCAAATGGCATACATTTAAAGGCAAACTTACCATATGGGCATGTAAACGTTGTCTTCTCTTGATCCTCGGGAGCAATACAAATCTGATTATAGCCGGAATACCTATCTAAAAAACAAAACCATCCTTTCCCTGCCAAAGATCGAGCATTTGGTCTATAAATGGCATTGGAAAGTGATCTTTAAGTGTCCACGAATTCAGCTTCCGGTAGTCCATGCATACTCTCCACCCTTTGACAGGTCTGAGTGGAATTAACTCATTCTTTTCATTCGCAACTACCGTCATGCCACCTTTCTTGGGTACACATTGTAATGGGCTTACCCATTTACTGTCGGAGATTGGATAAACAACCCCTGCATCTAACCACTTAATAATTTCTTTCTTCACCACCTCTTGCATAGGTGGATTTAGACGCCTTTGATGCTCAATAGTGGGTATGCAATTTTCTTCAAGCTGAATCTTGTGTGTACAAATCCCAGGCAGAATACCAATGATATCAGCGAAGGTCCAACCGATGGCTCTCATGTACTTCTGTAGAACCACGATGAGAGCTGTAACTTGCTACTCACCCAAATCTGCTGCCACAATAACCGGGAGTGTGTTTCCGTTTCCCAAGAATGCATACTTTAAATGACTAGGAAGCTCCTTTAATTCTAACGTGGGTGGCTCTTCAATAGATGGTTTAACTGGTGGTGTAGGTCTGTTTTTGAGATCAAGGTCCAGTTTCTTGGGAGCATGAGGATATGACCCTAATACTGTTAGAGCACAAATGGTTTCTTCATAATTTTCAGCATTCTTACGCTCAACATTCATAAGCACAATCTCCAATGGGTCATCAATAAGCTGCTCCTCTACAGATAATTCTTTCTCATCATCAAAATAAACATCAGCTACCGAGAACACGTTCAGATCTTTGGGTTGCTTTATTGATTTACACACATCAAAGCGGACTACTTCGTCATTCATTCGGAATAAAAGCTCATTGGCTCTTAAATCAATAAGCACACTTCCTGTTGCAAGGAAAGGGCGCCCCAAGATTATAGGAACTTCTGAGTCCACCTCACAATCCAAGATAACGAAGTCTGCCGGAAAGATGAATGAGGACACCTTCACCAATACATCACATAAAATACCAACAGGTCATTTTACCGACCTATCTGCCATTACAAGCCTCATATTGGTTGTAGTAGGATCCCCCAACCCTAACTTGTTATAAATAGATAGTGGCATTAAGTTGATGCTGGCTCGTAAATCACATAATGCCTTGGCAAAATTCAAAGGTCCGACAGTGCAAGGTATAGTGAAGGCACCGGGATCGGCCTTCTTCTGAACTAGTGATCTGGTAGCGATTGCACTACAATGATGAACAGTATCTATCAACTCATAACCTGCTGCCCGCTTCTTTGTCAGAAGATCCTTCATAAATTTTGCGTAGCCAGGTATCTGTTCTAGTGCTTCTACCAACGGAACATTAATGGTCAGCTATTTCAACATTGCCATGAATTTATTGAACTTGGTATCATCAGCTCTCTTTTTTAATCTTTGAGGAAAAGGTGGTGGTGGAAGGGGAATAGTTTTTTCCACGAATTTCTTTTCCTCTTGCTTCAGATTGGCGATCTTTTCGGGCTATGGACGTTGAGGGGTAACGTCATTGATGCCTTCTTCAGCTTTTTCGGTGTCTTCTGCATTATTTGTGATATGATCGGCCACTTGCTTGCTTTGGGCTGAATTTTCCAGCACCTTACCACTCCAGGTAGTAATGGCCATGCATGTTCCATCGTTCCTTGGGTTTTGCACTGTGTCGCAAGGTAAGGTGCCATCTTTTCGTTGATTTAATGTGGCTGAAATTTGACTTAATTGTTGCTCCAGTTGTTTTATTGAAGTGGAATGCGAGTCAACCAATTTCTTCATTGAGGCCAAATCATTTATTACCTCAGTTACTCCCGTGTTGGTTTCCTCCACTCCTTTCCACAGCTTCGCCATCATATCTTCCATTGACATCTTACCAGAGCCAGATGCACCGGTGTCACGACTTCCAGGAGGAACATACAAACCACTCCTGTCAGTCTTATTCTTCCAACTACCTTGATCACGGTCCTTGTTTCCAGATTTATCATAATAGTTCCGACCTTGGTTTCCTTGGGCAGTGCCTCGGAAACCCCCCTGATTGTTCAAGTAGTTTGCTTCTTCTTCAGAATCGGATTCCTCTATTCCTTTTGACGCAACCGCTTTGACTTTTTCGGTCTTCCCTGATAATAGATGCTTTGTAAGAAGATCCATCTGTGTTTTCATGTGCGCCATATCTTGGTCGCATTCCTCCTCTCTTCGCCTTTGTTCTGCAGTCATGCCAATAGATATAGTGGGACTTGTCACCTCAGAATCTCTGGTATGCCAAGTCCTACTTTGCTTTGTCATCCGGTCTAGCATATCTCTTGCCTGCACAAAGGTGAGGTCCATAAATGATCCTCCAGCCGCATTATCCACCACTGGTTTAGTTACTGAATTCAAGGATCTGTATAGTATCTCCATCAGGTGGACATTGGTCATGTGATGGTTTGGGCACCTCATAAGCTTCTTCTTGAATCTCTCCCATATTTCGTGGAGGGCTTCAGTTGGAAGCTGTTGAAAGTTGCTAATTTCATCTCTCAATTGTGCTCTTTTGGATGGCGGAAAGAATCTTTCTAGGAAAGCGTCTTTCAATTGCCTCCAATTTGTAATAGAATCAGGAGTCAGCTCGTTCAACCATAGAGTTGCCTCCCCAGATAGAGACAATGGGAATAAACGCAGCCGAATTATATTCTGTCCAACGCCTGGATTGTCGAATGACTTGCATGTAGAGATAAAGTTGACCAGATGCATATTCGAATCATCACCTGCAAGTCCACCGAATAATCCCTTAAGTTGCAATAACTGAATCATGGTGCTAGTGATGTTGAACTTGGCTCCGGGTGCCAATGGCGGAGGAATTATAGCTCCTGTGGCGCCAGCTCCATCCAAATCGTTATCATCATCATCAAAAGGCATCTGCATAGCGCGGCGTTCAGGCCTAAATCTGGCTTAACGATCTCTTCTATTTGCAGGTGTCGCCACCTCAGTATCACACCTAGGGTTTAGTAGCTCGTCATCACCTAAGTCCTCATCATCAGGATCTGCTGCTCGCCCTGGGTTATCAATATTCTGTTGATTCACTTGAGCCGCAGCCAACACAGCTAGTCTAGCCTGCTCTTGTTGAGCAGCCCTTCTCTCAATGTCACGTTTTGCATCCATCCTTCCAATAAGTTGCAGTTCAGGGTTTATGGGTAATAATGGTTGTCCCGAACTTCGAGTATTTAGCATGTACTGAACAAAAACCTGCAGAAAACAAAAACAATAACTAAAAGTAAAGTACGAGAATCTTTGACCAAAGGGTCTAGTAATTATCACAAACTTAGTTGACAACCGTATTCCTCGGCAACGGCGCCAAAATATGATAACGCTCAAACTATAGCTCTCGTAAGAGTGTAAGCGGTCGTTGTCAAATATAGAACCCAACTGGGTTCGGTGTCGAATCCCACAGGGAATACTTGGTCACTAAGTAAGCAACGATTATTAGACTTTTGATGAAAGTTTTGCAAATAAAGGGGGGATTTTGTGCGTGCAAATGATGTAAACAAAATAGTGGAGTAAAAACGGAAAATACAAGAGTAAAACGGAGTACTTGGTAGGTTTTAATCAATGAGAATTGAGAGTTAGAGTTATGTCCACCTTATGAGTTATACGTATCTATCGACTATGAGTTGTGCGGAATTCAGACATGCATGTGCTTATAGAGAATCGTATTCTATGGTAAATCCAAGCGTCTTTCGACCATCAAAGACTATTTCACTTTAACTCTTTTGAGCTTAAAGCGTATATAATGGTACAAATTCTCCAAGTGGTTAATCCAGTTATGGCACTAACTTTTAAACAGGGGTTGGTGCCCTATTTACTTTACATTCTCTCTTTTCCAGACATGTAAATTTTCTTTCGAACAAGTTAATGCTATACTGGCGTATTCTATATGTTTGCAACCACAAGAATTTATATTAAGATGAAGAGAAGAATGATATAAGCAGCATACGTATCAAGAATTCACAAACTCATAGCAATAGATAGTATCTCGTAAGGCTTCCATAACCCTAACAGAGAAATTTAGCTATTCATGAGTGCAACAGAAATCAGAATAGACATTATCATTATACCAAAATAAAAATCTTACGTGAAGTATGCTTTGGTAGTGCTTGTGGCGTGAATTCCTTGCAAATAGCGTTTCTCTTGTCGTGAAATTTAAAAGTCGAATAGATGAAAGAAAATTGTCAGAAATAAGAATTAATTGAAAGAGAATGAATGCTGAAAAGTTCAACAAAATAGGGTTTTTATAACACCCATATCCTATTCCTACTAAGCTACTGCATACTTATCCTAATCCTACTAGGTTACTGAATTCTTTTCCTAATCCTACTAAGTTACTGCTGGTCCCCAAGTCTTTGGAAATGCTGTTTTTGCCCGGGACAAGTTTTCCATGCGTCACTTTCAGTCCATAGGCATCCAAACGCTGCTTTCCTTCTTTCGTGAAGCTTCCTTTGGCGTCAAGTTATCCATAAAATGCTGAAATCTTCATTATTTATACCTGAAAACTTGCTAATCACGTTGGTTAGCTCACTTATAGGAAAAAGGACTAAAAGTGCATGAATTATATATTTTGTCCTTAAAACTTAGCTAAAATATGGGTAAATTAAGGCGCTTTAGGCGTGTAAATATGCCTAACATCACTAGACTCGCGGGAAAATCTAACTCATAGGCAAAGTTATCTCTTGGGAAGTGCCACCCGGTCTCAAATATTCTACCTTGACTTGTTGACAATTCATACACTTAGAAATAAAATTAGCCACATCGTTTTTCATATTATTCTACCAATAGATAGCCTTAAGGTCATGATACATTTTTGTAGATCCTGGGTGAACAACATACCTTGAAGTGTGAGCTTCATCTAGAATGCTATCTCGCAAACCATCCAAGTTCGATACATATAGCCTACCCTAATACCTCTAAATCTCATCACCTCCAATTTCAAATTCCATCACTTTCTGTTGACCAACATCTTTCTTAATCTGCATCAAGATAGGGTCTTCGACCTACTTTTCCTTAACTTCAGCACATAAGGAAGATTTAGCTATCTCATGAACGAATACTTTCACATCTTCAGAATCCAGAAGTCCAACTCCCAAATTTATAAGTCGGTGAATATCCTTCACCATCTCTCTCTAACATTTCTTAACATAAGTAAGACTGCCTATTGACAATCCGCTAAGGGCATCAGCTACCACGTTCGTCTTTCCCAAATGATAATACAGGCTCATGCCATAATCCTTCAATAGTTCCAACCGATGCCTCTGCCCAAGATTCAGTTCTTTCTGTGGGAAAACATATTGAAAACTTTTGTGATCGGTGAATATATATACATGCACCCCATATAGATAACACTGCCAGATTTTAACTGGAAACACCACAACCGCTAACTCTATGTCATGGGTGGGATAATTTCACTTGGGCACCTTCAACTGCATACATGCATAAGCTACCACCTTACCATGCTGCATAAGCACACACCCAAGTCCCACTCGGGATATATCACAACACATAATAAAACTCTCTATACCCTTGGGAAGGGTCAAACTGGTACGGTGTTCAACTTGTCTTTCAGTTTCTCAAAACTATTCTCACAGGAGTCAGAGCACAAGAATTTCACCTTTTTCTACATCAATTTGGTAAGTTGAGAAGCTATGGAGGAAAAAATCTCTATGAACCTTCTTCTATACCCTGCCAAACCCAAGAAGCTCCGGATATTGGTTGGAGTCATGGGTTTGGACCATTTTCTCACTGCCTCAACCTTTTAGGGGTCAAACTTAATCCCCTCACTAGAAACGATATGCCCCAGCAAAGCACTAGCACTAAGCCAGAATTCACATTTGGAAACCTTTGCATATAGTTCATGATCTTTGAGGGTCTGAAGGATAATTCAGAGGTGGATGACATGATCCTCCTCACTCTTAGAGTAAACTAGAATATCATAAATGAAAATTATAACAAATAAATCTAGAAACTGATGGAACACCCTTTACATTAGGTCCATAAAATCTGCAGGGGCATTAGTCAGTCCGAAGGACATAACCAAGAATTCATAATGGCCATATCAGGTTTGGAACGCAGTTTTGGGAATATCAGCCTCCCGAACCTTCAATGGATGATACCTCGAATGAAGGTCTATCTTTGAGAAACATTTGGCACCTTGGAGTTGATCAAATAAATCATCGAGTCTGGGAAGAGGGTAATTTTTCTTGACAGTAACCTTATTAAGTTGACGGTAGTCTATACACATACGGAGTGAACCATATGTCTTATGCACAAAGAGAACTGGAGCACTCAAGGGAGAAACACTTGGATAAATAAAGACTTTATCATGAAGGTCCTTTAACTGTTCTTTCAGCTATTTCAATTCTGTAGGAGCCATTCTGTATGGTGAAATAGAGATAGAACCAGTGTCCAAAAACAAGTCGATACCAAAACCTATCTCCCTATCAGTTGGTATCCCTGGGAAATCATTGGGAAAGACTTTTAGGAATTCATTAACTATAGGGACAAGATGGAGGGAAGGACTTTAAGTACTAGAATCTTTGACCCGAATAAGATGATACAAACAACCTTTAGATATAAGTTTACGGGCTATGAGATAAGATATGAAATTTTCCCTAGGTGATATAGAATACCCCTCTCAATTTATCACTGGTTTATTTGGAAAATAGAAAGTGACTATTCTGGTTCTACAGTCTAGTATGGCATAACACGAATGGAGACATTACATTCCTTAAATAGCATCAAAGTTAATCATATCTAGCTCTACTAGATTCGCCACAGTATCACGATTATAGATAGACACAACACAATTTCTATACACCCTTGTAGCCACAATAGAGTCGCCAACATAAGTGGAAATAGAGAAAGGTTCTAAAATAATTTTAGGCTCAAAATCAAAACTAACAGCCACATACGGGGTCAGATAAGACAAGGTAGACCCTGGATCAACCAACACACATACACTACGAAAGAAAATTTATAACGTACCCATCATAATATCTAGTGAAGCCTCTACATCCTGGAGGTTTGATAAAGCATATAAGTGATTATGACTGCCCCCGATAGTTAAAGTGGTACCCTTGGGTAGTGGTGGTGGTGCTAAGGAATTTTCTTTGGCCTTGGAACCACTAAAATTCCCTCTAGATGAAGCATAGTCCCTCTGAATATGGCCTACTTAGCCGTACGAATAACATGTCCGAATCTCAGAATAACACTTCTCTGAATGGTTCCCTCCACAATTACCACAACAAGGATGCTGCCTAAATGATTAAGTCACACTCACCTGAGACTGAGTACCCTGCACCCTTGAGCTATTGTTTGGATAAAAATTCTGAAATTATCGATCAACTGGAGGTATGGGTACTGGGGCACTGACTGAGATTGAGCATTACTCTAAAACTTTTTCTTCGACCACTTGTTACCTCAGTTACCACCTTGGTGCTGACTGTTATTCTAGTTTGTAGACCTAGCTCTCTTGGCATGGCTGTCTTTCTCCCTCACCTCTGCCAGTCTTTTCTTCTACTCTTCAACCTGCTACATGTGAATGAATAATTGATAGAAATCTATATCCTTATTCAGTATTTCTCCCTTTCATTCTAACACCAGATCATCCGAGAGGTCGGATGTAAACTTTCTCATTCGGGCTCTTATGTTACCTACTAATTTTGGGGCATAACAGAACAGCAGGGTAAACTTCAACGTATATTCCTTAACACTCATTTTCCCTTGTGTCAAGTTCATGAATTCTTCAGCCTTTGATTTCTTCAATTCTTGGGGAAAGAAACAATCCAGGAAAGCTTCCATAAACTCACCCCATACCGAAGGCTCAGTGTCTCTACCCTTCGAATCCTCTCATTCATTATACCACTGATTGGCTATATCTTTCAACTTATAGGCTACCGGTTTAACCTATTCAACCTCATTCACATGTATAACCCTAAACATTTTCTCCAGTTTATCAATGAACCCTTGGGGTTCCTCATCAACCTTCATACCAGTAAACATAGGTGGGTTTAGCCTCATGAATTGGCCAACCCGAGTAATCTCAGATGAACCAGACACAGACCCCACATCTTTAGACCAACGGGTCTTAGAAGCCACCAACTGAGCTATCATATGCATAGACTGTTGGAACTTATCATTAGATACTTTTCTTTGGGAAGGTTGAGTGTGGTTAGCTCCAGATCGAGGAGCTCTAAGTGGAATAATCTCAACATCAGAAACTCTCAGAGTAGCAACAAACTCTGAAGTACGAGCTCTATTATGGGTCCATATCCCATGGGTAGGGAGTATATCCTCAGCTTGGCCATTCTATTCGTTGGATCGACATAGAGGAAAGATAACGTTTTAAACTACAAGAAATCATTGATTAGATAACATTCAGACTCTATAGAATGAACTAAATCATGAAAAGGAGAGAGACATTTCTAAATGCCTTATTGCCTTCTTATAAGTGTGGCACACTACATACCCATAAATATGACTCTACCCGACATTATTTTCAGACATCCTGGGACCATGAACAGTGCTTTGATACCAAGTTTGTCATGACCCGAGCCGATACCATGTCCACAACGAGCATCCGAAACCATAGAGGCCCAGGTGACCTTATCTATCTGGAAATCATGCAAAACATTCATGCAATATAAAGAAATACGAAAAATATTCATACGAAAACATGGTCAATGTCATAATTAAGCTAGACAGTTCGAAAGGAATCCTTAATGTTCAAAACACATAACACCCGTCTGAGAAATTTCTAACATTACAAGATTTAATATATGTCCAAAAAAAAAACTGGGACAAGGCCCCTAGTCAGACCATGAATCAAATAAATAACAATGTTTTATATGCTCGGCCTTCCGAAAAAGGGGAGGCTCACCAATTGCAAATCTCAGACACACAAATTTACTGCTTAGTAAAACCCCAGGACTAGGCCTCAGATCTTGAAATATAGGGAGTCAATACAATTGTACTGGTATGTGAAACACCCCCAAAATAACGTGTTTTTATACAACATAAATGAGAGCATTTTAAAAAATAATGAGCATAATCCATAAGTGAAAAACACATAGGCATACGAATAAGGATATCAATAATTCTTGGAAATCGTGGCTTATTCTCTATTTATTTATGATCTAGATGGTACACCCTACAATCCTAATCATCCCACGGGCTATATGGAATCCTTATTTAACTCGGTGGCGAAGCCCCTAATCTAATTTTTCCACAAGGATTGGTGTGTTTGTAAAAGAGACATGCAAGACCACACAACATGGTGTCATATTCCAAATCAAATCGAGATGGCATGGTAGTGCACCAATCCATAAAGTAGGGATCCTAACCTTAATCCCAAGTTGGGACGACACAAATCAAGGTACACCAGACCACAAAGCAGGGTACCGTAACCCTATGTCGGCAAATCACGATTTCCAGCATTGAGTCTCACGACTCGTGCTTTCTTCAGGTAACTACAAACCTTTTCTATACCCAAATTTCATTTCCTTAAAACCATGTTTTCATTCCTTTACAACATTCAACACATATTCCATTACGGGCGCACCATCACCGGGTATCGCCATACCCATACTTGCAAGTCATTCATACCAATTCCACAGGATTTCTAATTCCAAACAAGCAAATAACCACCCAAAAGATTTATGACTTAAGCATGTGATGGTCATGTCAATTATTTAATCTTGCAATACTTCATTTTCATGCAAAGGGTTTAGTGAAGGTAAAAAGACTCCCTCTCATAAATCTACAAACATCCTTAACCCAAGTTTTGATAACCATCAACTAACAATGAAGTTTAAAACATGAAAATGAATGCATATATCACATAAATCATATAAAATCCACATTTGAGAGGGAGATCTCATAAATCATGCTCTCCATTAAACTTTTCATTACAAACGAAATTATATATATACATAATAACATTTAAGTTTCATGAAAATCTGTTCAAGACATCACGTGCTTTCATTAAAACAATTCCAAGATACCTGCTTTTTGAAATAATATCAAACATGCTTTGTAAACAAAGTTATAGATTCTTTGAGCTTGGTAAAAACAAGAAAACTTATACCCATAGAGTTTAGGGTAGTCCGAAATACCTTAGATTAATTTTTTCGAAGAGTAGAACCCAAATCTTGATTCATTTCTTAGAAATCTTGAACTTAAAGATTGAACTTTTGATCTTTGGGGAAGGGTTAGGGCTTTGTTTTTGAGAAAAACTGATCACTTTTGATCCTATAATGCTCTATAAATGTTTTAATCTTCTATTTTCACAACTTGGGGCTATAGGGAAAAGATGAGACTGCCCCTCGGTTTTAAAACTTTGAGTAGAAAATCGATTTGGGGCTTGCCGCGACGTGCCTAGTGGCTTACTGCTATAGGCACCGCGACACAGTGCAATTGTGGTGGCCTACTAGTTTGGAAATCCAAACATGTCTCAAACCTCTTTCGAAAAATCCAAAACTCCCTCGAGACATTTCCTTTACACCCTCAAACATGAATCACCTCAAAAATCTATGTCTTGGGGTCGGAAAAGTTAATTTAAAAATCATTGAAGTTAAGAGCTCAAAATATGACTGTGTCCTTTTTGGGCCAAATTGGGCCAAATGGATAAAAAAGGGTATTAAATTGGGCTGACAGACTTAAGTTGTCCACCTTTTCGATTATAGGTCAATTTATTTAAAAGTGGCTAGCCCATGGTCCTTTTCCCTTTATTTTTTCCTTACAACTTGTTATGTATAGTTTCAAAATGTATTTTATTGTTTTGATAATAGTTAATGGTAGATCTTGATTGTTCTACATCTGCAAAATCTATTTTAGTTATTTATGGCATTCAATTAATAAATAAGTTTGAATCCACAAATAATTAAAATGGGTTTTGCAGATACAGTAAAATCAAGATCTACCATTAACTATTATCAAAACAAAAAATACATTATAAAATGATAAATAACAAGTTGTAAGGAGAAAATAAAAGCAAAAACAAACAAAAATAATAGACCTAAATTCATATAACAGTAATACCTTCATCATTTTTCTCTTATTTTCTATCAAAAGAGGAACTCTATTCTTCAACTCGCTGAATTTCTCCTTATAGTAAGCTTCTTTTTCACTTTTCACATTTTTTAATTCATCAAATTTCTCATATAGCAAATCGTTTTTCTCTTTATAGTCCTTAAGACACTCTTTTATTACCTTTTTTATACTTCTCTTCGATAGTCCTTTTTTCTTCCTTAAAACTGTTTTCACAATCGATCAAAATTTCTTGCACAAAAGAAAAATGCTTTTCTTGAACTAAATAATTTTTTCTTTCAGACTAAAAGAACTACTGAAATCGATGTCTTATTCAATGAATATAATATCAAAGATGTGATAGGAGATTTTTTTGAAACAACAAAAAAATGCGGAACAACTAAAACTGGAAAAAAAAAATAAACTTCCTAGTAAAAATGATGGTGTGAAGCTTTTTTCATGTGAGGGAATTTTGTGAAGCAGAAAAAGACACAGGGAGGGTTATTGCTAATTTATTTTTCAAGGGAAAATCTATATATATGCTAGTATTTGGTCAAGATCTCACGAATACAAGAATAATTAGTATATGTTATTATTTGACCACATTATACCTTGCTATTTAGGTAAAAACGTTTAAACAAGTAAAACGTGAAAAAACATATCTAAAAACAATAATTAGTATTTGCTCAAGCTTTCAAGAGTACAAGAATAATTAATGTGGACTATAATCCACACTATATCTTGAAGTTTGGTCAGAAAAGTTTAAAAAAGTGAAACATGAAAAAGCACATCTAAAAATAATAATTAATATTTGCTCAAGATTTCAAGAATAATTAATGCTGACCATTATTTAGCCACACTATATCTTGAGATTTGAGCGGACTATTATTT
The DNA here is from genome assembly GCA_030864225.1 of Capsicum baccatum var. pendulum. Lineage (NCBI taxonomy): Eukaryota > Viridiplantae > Streptophyta > Magnoliopsida > Solanales > Solanaceae > Capsicum > Capsicum baccatum. The sequence continues at coordinate 21,829,074 of CM061559.1, read as the reverse complement.
GACCAGACTATATCTTGTGATTTGGTCAGAAAAATTTTAAAAAATAAAACGTGAAAAACTCATTTAAAAATAATAATTAATATTTGATCAGAATGTCAATAATACAATATAGGCTATTATATAACCACAATAAATGTACTTTACAAATAATTTATGTTATCTTTTCTATATATACTCTATGATAAAGGGGAATAAGCACACACCTAGTCGACATGTGCACTTAGAGTAATAAATTTATTGTTAAGGATTTTCTGGTCATTTTATTTAAATTTTTATGCCATATCTTGTTTAAACATTTGGCTTAATAATAACATAATATTATTGGCAACCAAGAATTTTATTGTAGCTTTCATGTTAAACTTTTATATGTTTATACCAATTTACCCTCTTGTTTATATTATCAATCATCATCTTCATTCACACCACCTCATTATTCATTTACCAAGAGCTACTATTTTATAATTTACATGTTTAACTGTTTGATTTTACAAAGAGAGAGTGTTTTAATTTTTGGTGATTTTAATTTAGTAATGAAAAAGATTGTCGCCAAAAAATAAGGAAAAATATTCAAGTTTATTTACAATTCTCAGTGTATTGGTCTTAGACAAATCTATTATTTACAAAGTAATTGCTTATCAATTAAGTTACCTTTGTGAGCTGATCAAGAGGAGCTCGTCGCTAAATCGATCTCCGACAAGATTAATAACCCAAAACCGGAGCAAAGAAAAGCTATCAGTGAAATGAGCTTCCAGCGGCGGCATTTGTGGATGTTGCTGGACGATTCTCATTCTAAAAACCCTACTTTAGGTCATATTTATAGAGGGTTAAGATAGACCGAGTCTTGACCCACAAAATCTTAATTTGTTTTTCCTTTTTGGGCTCAATTGAGTTTGTTTTGTCCAGCCTTTTTTTAATTATTAATAAAATGGGCCCTGTCCAAAGTTAGTCTTAAAAAAAAAACCTTATCAATTTTTACTAATTTAACATTATCTCTCTTAATTTGAGTTTATTATTTGAGCGACATTTTTTTTTAAGTTGGATATCTACAAATTAAATATGATAAACCTTTAGTTTTTTCGTAAAAAGGGGGATAGAAAGAATAACATATACTAATATAATTTTTTTAAAAAAAATTATAAATTACAGTAATTAATAATTTAAATATTTTTTAAAAATATATAGTATAAAACTTAGTTAATTCCAAATGTCACCATAAATGGGGACAATCCCTCTGTCTATTTTTACTTGTTTACTATATTTTTTTAAAAAAAAAATACATGTCCAACTATACTTGGCCAATTTGAAAAATCAATAGATAATTTATCCCTTTCTACATATTTAACCATTAATATTAAATACGATTAATTATCCAATATATTTTAAAGCATTAAATTTATCATATTCAGAAAAATGATATGTAACATTATCCTATCATTTATGATTTCTTAACCTCTGTGCCAAGTTAATCGTGGACAACTATTAATGAATAAAAGAAATAACATATATTTGGTCCGTGCTAGCGTGGATTCTTTGGTATCTAATGTTATAATAAGTATGAAAGGAACATCTTACTCACATATAACCTCATGAAATATATAGGACTATATTCCTTTTTGTTTTAGGAGTTCATATACACATTGTACTAATTTTATGTACATTTATTTTTGAAGAATTTAACAGTATAATTTTTTTACGTTATTAATATAATATAAGTTGTTACAAATAGATTTAAGCACGAGAAGAATATTTATTTGTTCTTTTTAGCATATGCTAATTAAAGGGTATTTGTATTCGGACACTTTTGTTTGTTGTCGGTTGAGGAAAAGGCGAATAATACATAGAGGAAAGGTGTGATTTTCGTCGTGATGTGATACACTACTAAAATGATATTACGATTTAGGAAGGAATTGGAGTAGCCTAAAGAGAAAATTAGGAAGAATTGCTCTTGAACAGCTTAGAACTCAATTGAGTTGTTATGGAAAGAGAAAAGAGAGAAACTTGCTTATTGATCTTGAGTCAATGTTCTGATGATTATAACCCTTCAATACTACAACTATTTAATGAGGAAAAAAGATGAAAAGACTGAAATAGGGGTTCTAAAAGTTAGTAACAACTAACTCTAGTAGTAACCAACCTTAACAGACCGTAATAGTCTTAACAGTTGTTGGGACCAGGTGCAGCTCATGTAACTGACTGATTTTAACAATTAATTACAAACCTAAATATAAAAATGGAAATACTACTCAATTATGGAAAATCATTACAAATGGATCATATCAAATACCCCATCTTAAATCATCTTTGTCCTCAAGGAAGGATCTAGGTGGGGATACTCGGCTCTGACAAAGTCCAAATCCTCCCAGGTGCTATCCTCACCAGTTGTATTCATCCATTTGATGAGAATCTGTACAATGTCTTGAAAATTTTGGGATCTAAAAGTCCATAAAGAATAGCCTCAGGAACTCACAAAATAGGATTCGAGTTAGTTTGCACCACAAGCAATGTAACAGAGGCAGTGTTGGAACCTAACTTCTTCTTTAACTGGGAAATGTGAAAACTGGGGTGGATTTTTAAGGTTGCAGAGAGATCTAGTATGTAAGAAACCTTGCCAAATCTATCCACAATTTGAAAAGGACCAAAGTATTTGGCTGAGAGTTTTTGAAAATCATGATATCTGAGAGAGTTTTGTCTATAAGGTTGTAATTTTAAATACTCTCAATCCCTAATGGAGTAGTTCCTGTTAGTCCTTTACCATCAGCAATAGTCTTCATCATAGCTTGAGCTTTAGACAAATTTGCTTTGAGGACTCGCATGGTAGGTTCCTTAGACTGCAAACTTCTATCAACTGTATCAATGTGAGAGTCAAAAGCCATGTAAGGCAATAGAGGAGGAGGTTTTAGTCTAAAGACCCCCTCATAAGGTGTCAATTTTAGTGCTGAGTGGAAAGAGGTGTTATACCATCATTCTACCAGTGGAAGCCAATAAGGCCAAGCTTTAGGTCATTCAAAGCTCATGCACCGGAGGTAGCATTCTAAATATCTATTGACAACTTCAGTTTGACAATTTGTTTGGGGGTAGTAAGCCGTGGAAGTGAAACGAGATACCTTTTGTATTTTAAAGTGTTCCCGCCAAAACTTGCTTGTAAATACTATATCCTTATAAGAAAAAATTGAGCTGGGCATGCCATAGAGTTTAAAAACTCCATCCATAAACAATTGAGCTACCTCCAATGTTGTATAAGGGTGACTAAGAGACATAAAGTGTGTGGCTTTGCTCAGCCTGTCCACAACCACAAAGATGACATTTTGCCAGCAGCTCTCAGTAGGACCTCTATTAAAACCATTGAGATGTCCTTCCATACCTCGATATGAATAGGAAGGGGTTTCATTAAGCCAGGATAAGCCATAGTCTCACCCTTGGATTTTGACATACTTCACAGTTCCTATAAAAATTATACACATCTTGCTTCATTCTCTTCCAGTAGAGGTCTTGTCTCATTCTTTGTAAGGTAGCTTGAATACCTGTATGCCCCTTAATTGAGATGGCATTATAAAAATCCAACTTGTTCCTAAGATTAGGATCATTACAAATTATGAACTTCTATTTTCTACTAAGAACACCAGACAAGTATGTATAATATGGTTTAGGAGCTTATGTAATCTGAATAGTCTGAATAAGTTTATGTAGATCGGGGTCCTGAGTCCACAAGTGCTTAATTTGATCCAATAAAACAGAGTGAAATCCTGAGAAGCTGCAGAGATGGATCATTTCTTCCCTCTTAGATAATGCATCTGCCACAATAATCTCATTTTTCTTCTTGTAAACAATGGTATAATCATAACCAAGCAACTTGACCAACCATTTTTGTTGACAAAGGGTAGTGATTCTTTGTTCCAACAAGAACTTTAAGATGTGATGATCAGTTTTCACTACAAAATGTCTACCAAGGAGAAAAGATCTCCACTTCTGAACAACACTTACGAATGACAACAAGTCCCTTTTATAAACAGACAGTTCTTTGTTTTTGTCACACAATTCTTGGCTGAAAACTGTAATAAAACAATTATCTTAAGCCAGTACTGCTCTAGTAGTTTTACCAGATGCATCAGTTTCAATAGCAAATTCCTTTGAAAAATCGGGAAGAGCCAACATAGGGGCTGAAGTGATGGCTATCTTTAGTGTTTCAAAAGCAGTGGTGGCAGTGGAACTCCAAGCAAAGTTGTTCTATTTAATAGATTATGCAAGGGTCTGGAAATTACTCCATAATTCTAGATAAATCTTTGGTAGTAACCGGCTAAGCATAGGAAACCCTTCAAACTATTAAGTGTACCGGGTTGTGGCCAATTCAAGACACACTCAACCTTCTGCTGATCTATTGCCACCCCTAATTCAGAAATCACATGTCCCAAGTAATCAATTTGTATCATCCTAAAAGCATATTTGCTTTGCTTTAAAAAGAGAACATGATATCTTAAGATCTAAAAGGTTGTTTCAAGATGCATTAAGTGATCAAACTGGTTTGAGTTATATACCCAAATATCATCAAAGAACACCAAAGTGAACTTCCTCAACTAATCATAAAAAATTTGATTCATCAAACTTTGAAAAGTGGAAGGGGCATTTGTCAAACCAAAAGGCATTACTAGAAATTCAAAGTGACCGTGATGAGTACTATATGAAGTTTGAGGAATATCAGGTTCAAACATTCTAATTTGATGGTACCCTGACCTTATATCCAACTTGGAAAAGTATTTTGTTCCATGTAATTCATCCAGAAGTTCTTGAATCACATGAAAAGGAAACGTTTCATTTACTGTGTGATGTTTTAGTTCCCTATAATCCACTCAAAGTCTCCATGACCCATCTTTTTATTTTACCATCCTAATTTGTGAAGAATAAGAACTAGTGCTGCTCCTAATGACCCCACTGCTGAGCATCTCATTTACCATTTTCTCTATTTCATCTTTTTGAATAGTAGGGTACCTATATGGACTAATATTGACTGTATGTGTGCCCTCATTGAGTACAATATTGTGTCCATGCATCCTAGAAGGAGGAAATTCAGTAGGGACTTCCCCAAAGTCCTTGTAATTCCGAAGCACCACCTGCAGATCAGCTTCTTTATCTGTATTTTTAGAAATTTTCATAGAACATAAACTAACTGGCGTTGCATCCACTATTACACTCAGAGATATCGTTCATAATTTAGAGGGTTGAGCCAACAATTTCTCAATACTGTTCTGTTGAATTATCTTAGTCTTTGTTGGTTGCATTCCCCTAACGGAAATATTATGTCCTTTAATGTTGAAATCCATTTTAAACTTTTTGAAATTCCACATAATTTCCCTAAAGGATATTAACCACTAAATACCTAAAACTATGTTACATCCACCAATAGGCAGCATTAACACATCAGAATCAAATGTCATACCCTGTATTTTCCAATCCAGTTTCCTGCAAACATAGTTACTTTGGATCTTCTTACCATCAACTACAGACACTCCAAAGGGTGTAATAGTTGTCAACATGCATCCCAACCTCTTATCAGTGTTTAAATCTAAAAAATTATGAGTGCTTTCAGTTTCTATCAACATATGAACAACCTTTCCTTTCACAAAAGTTGTAATGGTCCTAAAGTCATGAATCCTATTCATGGCATGTACTGACACATGAGGAAAAATGGATCCATTTTTATCAGTTTCCAATTCCTAGCGTATCATAGTCAAAAATTCAGATCCATCATTAATTCTTCTATTTCCTCAGACTCATCCTCCCCTTATTCTACTTCCATGAAAAAGAACTTTTTTTTCTTAAAAACATTCCCAAATGAGTATTTCTCATCATGGTTAAAGCATAATCCCTTGCTTCTTCTTTCGCCCATTTTCAGAAGGGGTTAAAATTGTAGCATTTTTCAGATTTGGTTTGGATATACTGGTAGTTTGTGGTGTCTTAGAAAATTTTGTGTTGGCTTTGGTACCTAATTTGAAGGTTGTGAGAAAGAAATAGAAAGGTTATTGTTGTTGTTATGGAACTTAGGATTGGTTCTAAGAGTTGGTAGAATAGCTTAACCAGTAAAGGATTTCTTCTGGACTAACAAATTTCGCTCTTGTATCTTAGTTAAACTCATTGCTCTAGCTAAAGTTCTTCGGCCTAACATTTTTATAGGAAGACCAATCTTTAGTTTTAACCCTCTAATAAATAAATTTACCACATAATGTTCAGGTGATTCTACCCTGGTCAGGAATTCATCAAACATATCTATGTATTCTTAAACAGAGTTTACCTAACGTAGGTCTTTGAAATCCCCATGGGGTCATCGAACAAATCTGTTCCAAATCTCGCATACAAATAACTCACGTATTCCTCCCGTAGATGCTATTCTCTGGATAATATCTACTTTATATACGATTGATATCATTGAAGAGCTTTGCCTTCAATCTTACAGGAAGCCAACTTCACCTTGGATCCTTCCGATGTTTCATCAGCTTCAAAAAATTAATCACATTTATAAAGCCAATCCTTTAAACTCTGACCATCAAACATAGGAAATTCCACATGATAATACCTCATTGGTAGTTGGTAACCTCCATTTCTAGGTCTCTCATGTTTCGGAGGATCATTATCTTCCAAATTCACAGGCTGATAATTTCTCCCATTATTAGGGTTCTGATTTACTCTTCCCCCAGCATTCAGATTTTGATTCTCATTCTCGAGCAATAATTGCTTACTCTCATCCATTGCTTGCACGACTCTCCCATCCACAACATCACGTATTTCAACCACGAATTCACTATTCCCTCCATCAATCCCCTCAAACTATCGACCTCTTGACATAGTTTTGCATCCTCGTATTATGATCCTCCATCAAAATCGACCAAAGAATCGATGGCTCTGATAATACTGATACGCTGCTAAAATGATATTATGAAGAGTTAGTTATAACTAATTGTAGTAGTAACCGACCTTAACAGTCTTAACAACTGCTGGAACCACGTGCAGCTCACGTGACTAACTGATTTTTACAACTATTTACAAACCTAAATCTGAAAATGAAAATACTACTCTATTATTGAAAATCATTACAAATGGATAATATCATGATGAAGTATCAAACGAGATTGTCTTTTTAATTTTCATTGAGATAAAGAGATGATTCTAATCATATCTTACATAGTAAACATGCTTAGGAAAATTGATTTATTGTGACTTGTTTGTTGTCGGCAGAGGAAAAGGCGAATAATACATAAAGGAAATGTATGATTTTCATCGTGACGAATTATAGAATGAGATGGTCTTTTTAATTTTTATTGAACCAAAAAGATGATTTTAATCATATCTTACGCAGTAAACATGCTTTGAAAAATTGAATTATCTAATTATTTAACTAATTTAATTAGTTGATACGATTTAATTACTTTTTTTACAATAACTACACCCTTCTCTTGATATATTACATCGATCAGATAGCAAAGAAAGAATTAACCATACAAAATAGTAGGCCATGACAAAAAGATTATTTAAAAAATGAAGCAAGGCATAAACAAATCATAAATTGATTTTTTTTTTCAATCATATGAAGAAAAAAATATATGGAAATTAATTCCTCAACCCCACTTTAATTTGTCTCATTTTCAAGATATCAATGCACGGGCCCAAAATATGTTTTTTTAGGGAAAATGCTTTATTTCCATCTTGAACTATACGCGAAAAGGCTGAGACACACCCGAACTTTAAGAGGATCCTATTACCCTCCTGAACTAATTAAAACTGTATTTTTGACAACCTTAGTGTCTACGTGGCACACACGTGTGCCTACGTGGACCCTTCAGTGTGTTGTGACACGTACGTGCCACATAGGCACTAAGGATGTCAAAAATACAGTTTTAATTAGTCCAGACGGGTAATAGGACCCTCTTAAAGTTCGGGTGTGTCTCAGACTTTTCGTGTATAGTTCAAGGTGAAAATAGAGCATTATCTCTTTTTTTTAATCTCAATTTATGTGACAGAAATAGAATTTAGATAATTAGTCATTAAAATTATTTAAGTTTTTAATTTTTGTGATTTATAATACTTTTTGTTCTATTTTAATTTAAGTGACGCTAATATAATTTCGAGAGTCATCCAAATATTTTATATCTTTTAAATATTTTAAGTTGTTAATTATGTGATTTATAATGTTCTTTTACATAATTTTTCACTAAGACTCTCTTCGTCCTAGTTTATGCGGCACAAATAAAATTTGACTGCCAATCAATATATATATATATATATATACATATATATATATATATATATACATATATATATATATATATATATTAGATTCTTAATATTGTTATTTGAAATACATTTTATCTCATTTTCAAATAATATATGTTACTTTATGTCTTCCTTTGTCCCATCTTAATTTATGTAGCATTAATATAACTTCGATAGTCAATCAAATTTTTTATGTTGGAATAGCATTTTGTGTCTATTTTACCTTTTTTTAAGAAATATTATTAATTTTTTAATGCTTAGATGATCATAATAATTATTAGGGGTGATATAGTAAAATCACGATTGAAGCAGCGAAGCAGACATGTCTTAAATGACTCATAATAACATGTCAAAAATACCTTTCAAGTCTTGAAATTGGTTCAAAAATACCCTCCATTAACCTATTGTGCCAGAAATATCCTTCAGGTATTGAAATTGGTTCAAAAGTACCCCTCCATCCACATTTATGGCTCAAAAATATCCTTGCAACTATTTTTTTTCTAAATCATAATTAGAAATTTGAAAAGGGACCAAAAATACCCTTCAAATTTTGAAATTGATTCAAAAATACCCTCGGTTAACCTATTGGGACAAAAATATCCCTTTATCCACTTTTATAGCTCAAAAATACCCTTACAACTAATCATTTTTTAAATCACAATTAAAATTTTTATTAAATATGTGGCAACTTTATATTGATTGAAACTAAATTAATTAAAATGTTAAACACAATCCGAACTCAACTCAAACTACCTAATCCAAACCGTACAAAATTTGCTCTAACTAAAATTACTTGGTAGTATGAGTAATTTTTGCTATCAAATGCAAGAACTTTGTTGACTTAGAACCTGTCAGTCTAATGTAATCTTGTGAATAATTATATCCCCTAATTATAATGTTAGTTTGGTATTTCATTGTAATGTATATTTCTTTGTGTTAGCTAGCAAAACTAATTGAAATGTCGTTATGCGATGTCTTAGGCAACACTATCTTGTTACTTCCTCCGTTTCATTTTGCATGACACGTTTAATATTTATCAAAAAAATACTACATTCTTTCCTAAATAGTTGTCACTATTTTGGTTTATATACATCAAATTGTCTTGTCACCACTGGCAAGTTCATTTTCCATGCGAGACCACTTTACGCCACACACTTCACATCATTCACCTATCAAAATTATGATTAATTTTGTAGGATTTGGATCGGGTAGTTTTAGTTGATTCCATATTGGGCTTAACATTTTAATAGTTTAGTTTCGATAAATAGAAAATTATCATGCATTTAGTAAATTTTTTAATTATGATTTAAGAGAATTGTTAGTTGCAAAAGTATTTTTGAGCCATAAAGGTGGATGAAGGGGTATTTTTGGCCCAATGGTTAACAAAGGATATTTTTGAATCAATTTCAATATTTGAAGGATATTTTTGACCCTTTTTAAAAATTATAATTATGGTTTAAAAAATCATTAGTTGCGAGGGTGTTGTTGAGCCAATAAAGTTGGATGGAGGGGTACTTTTGAACTAATTTCAATATTTCAAGGGTATTTCTGGCCCAATAGGTTACCGGGGGTACTTTCAAACTAATTTCAATACTTGAAAGATTTTTCTAACCCTTTTCCGAAAAAAATTAAGTGGGTCTTACATAAGATATCAAGTTAATTTAAAACATCAATATTTAATTTATTATTATTTTTATTTATTTTATCTTTTTATTAAATATTATTAAATTTTTAATACTTAGATGATTTATAATAATTAACTAGGAATAAAATAGTAAAATTACGGTTGAAAAAACTGAAGCAGACATGTCATAAATGTCTATTTTAATTTTTTATTAAATATTATTAATTTTTTAATACATAAATGACACATAATAATTAATTAGCAGTGATATGGTAAAATCACGAAGGAAGCAGGCATATCGACCATCACCTACTTCCTTCTCTCTTCTATTTATTAGAATCTATTTTATTTTTTATTAAATATTATTATTTTTAATATATAAATGACATATAATAATTAATTAGGCGTGATATGATAAAATCACGAAGGAAGCAGACACGACAACCTTCACCTGCTTCCTTCACTCTTCTATATGTTAGAATATAGCCATGTTCTTCTATTGGTGCATTCATTTAGAGGCATTTGGTATATGCAATTGTCATCAAATAATAGCTTGATGCAAGAGAAATAATGTATATATTGTGATAACTTTAGGTATAGATGTAAGAGAAACTAGAGTGCCCATCTAATTTTTTTAATTTGTTAGATGTTTTATTAAATCTCAAATTAATTTTTATGTATTTTTTATTTAATTATATCTAATTTTTATCAAATTTAATGGATATCGAAGTATTCTAAAATTAGCCTTAAGTCTGCCCCTGTCAGTAGCTTGAAGGGTTGTAGCCATCTCTAAATCTATAGCCAATTTTAAAAAGCAACACACATCATGATAGAGAATTTTCTAAAAAAAAAAAGGAAAAAGTCATTGTTTCCACTTCAATGTAATGCCCCGAGACTACACCATGGGCGTCACACAGTGCTTACGGCCCCGAAGGACCTCAAACTAACCCTTGACTGGTACCTTCTGTGAGCACTGAATTATAATCATGAACATATGCGGAAGAAAACTGAAAATGCCATAAGATTCTCAAAATGTTGAAATGATAATTGAGTATACTGATGGTTACATTTGAAAAACTGGATAGATGACTAAGCTAATCTGAAAGCCTCTGACTGTCTGAATATGGAGTTGATGGAACAAACCCCCAACTAACTTTGACTAAAATAACTACTGAACTGCTAAAGATACTTAAATTAATAAACTCTGTCCTCAAAATATGAGGACTCACCACTATAAATATTGTTGATAGCCTGAGCTGCTAAGTATGATCAGGAACCAGAGTGTCCAAACCTATGATATGAGACATCATAGCGCAAAGAGAGTATGCGCTAGTACATATAATGTACTGGTGTGCTAGATGAGATAAGGCTAATATGCATGGGTTCATATGCATGAACAACCAATGTATAAGAGTACATGGGGAACTGAAACTGCGATAAACAGTGAGTATGCAATATTGTGCATATACATATATAGAGTTCGTGTATCTAAAGTTATACTATAACCGAGTACTAAGTTCTGTTGGTTGAATGACTGATAAATGAGTAATTGATAACTGATAACCGAGTAACTGATAACTAAGTAGCTGATGTCTGACAGCCATGGTTTTATAGAACTAAACTGAGTTCTATACTGGAGACTAAAACTGAGACTGTGGGAGTGTTTATTTAATCGACATACCTCGATGTAAATTGATTTGGTGTCCAACCTATGACCCAGTTGGAAGGGTGTTAGTACCTTGCTACGAGATACTAACAATGGTTGTGTCAATCCTAGTCTGGTAGGAAGACTCATGAAATATATATACATGATTATGTCAACTCTAGTCTGGGAGAAGGACGACTTACCCTACGCTGGCTACGTAGTTCTGTAACTCAGGGATTGCTACTAAGGGTCAAACCCAATGCTGATAGGAATGCCCCCATCCCTGGGTTCGCTCGGTGCTGAATCCTACTCCCAACTGAAATGACACTAGAACTGATCATTACTGGACTGGCTTGACTGAACTCACGGTGTAAGTGAAGACTGACTGAATACTACTTTCTTGGCCTTACTGAGACTATTTTTTAACTACTGTGATCTAAGTAAACAACTTGATTTCGGGTATTAAATTCACCCAGGACTCGTAGCATAAATAGTAAAACATAACACAATCTTGAAAGCATAATAGATAGTAACTTAGTCACAATTCATTCATTGAGGCATTTTATCAAACACTTGGGGAGCATGACTATTTCACATACTAATAAACACCTATAAACATCATGGCTACAATATTCAAGTTGCAAATATCAAGATTTTTAACATGAGAATTCACTTAACTCAACATACATGCTAATTGGTTTACATGAAACATGTGGTAAATCCTGAATTAAAACCCATACAACAAACATACATGAACACAAACTAATTCAAGCATGTAAATCATGAAAATAAAAACTTGTATTTTGAAATAGGGTTCTTGAACTCCAAGGGTGAAAGGGACCCAAGGATGAACATCTAACATACCTGAATAGTTGAATTCTCAGGGTTTCTTGGTGGATTCCTTGAGAATTGAACTTGATTCTTGAAGGCTAGGTTTACTATTTGAAAGAGAATGTTCTTGATTTGAGCGAATTTTAATAAAATAATGACTAATTAGGATATTAGGGCATTAATCTCGTGTTTTGGACTAAATAAGGTCATGGAAAAAAATCCAACTGCCCCTGGAAAAAATTAAATTTTCTTTATTGAAAATCCTAATTTTGGACAACACCGCGATGTTGTGCCATCGTGGTGATCCACTAGAATTTGGCTGAGAGTGTATTCCACAAGTGCAAAAATGCACTTTAGCGCGGCGCAGTGGTACCACATTGCTTCACTGGAAATTGACGAGTGCGAATTGGCACTCCTCCGTGACGTGATGCTTATCGCGGTGCTTCAATGGAAAATGTCAATTAAGAATTGGGCCTTCACTGTTAGCGGTACTATCACGGTGATTCACTGGAAACTGATGAGTGCCATTTGGCCTTTCACTGCGATGCGGTGCTACTCATATTGAGCTATTGCTTTCACTAAATATGCCATAACTTCTCACCCGAGTATCGGATTTGGGCAAAATTGGTATCGTTGGAAAGCTAATTAAATTTCCTATAATTTGGTGGATCTTGAGCTGGAAAATTATGATTATATCAAAAGTTATGCTTATTTGAATTTGACTAAAGCAATATTCTTATCGAAAACTCAATCGGTATGAGATAATTTAATTCATCAAATAGCTGCGAGTTATTGGGACCTTAATATACATCAAACTAACTCATAAAACTATCAAGGAACCATAATGTACTAAGAGTGAGCTTTATACATGACTCTATTATTGGTTTTGATTTTTGGGGTATTACACCCAAACTATACGAAAAAAGTCTAGGCCATACCTAAACTATAGAAGTGACTTATTACACACCTAAACTATATAAAAGTGATTCTATTACCTCCCCGCGACACCCATGCCAAGTTAAATGAGTGGAGTGAACTCCATTCGCCTTCTTGTTATGCCACGTGTCTAATCTAATTTTCTTATTTTATTAAAAAACCTAACTCGACCTTTCTATTTTAACCCATCTAACCCGACCCGACCCAACCCTAATATGTTACCCTACCTAGATGAAAATGAAAGGCCAAATGAAAAGTCCCAATATGATGAGAGCAAAAATTGAAACCCGATAGAAGATTCTTCACCTCTATTTTTTTTTTCATTTTTTAGCAAATTTAAAATCCGATAGAAGAGATAAACAATAATTTTGCTGTGTTTTTCATTGTTGACAAACAAAAATTGTTTTTATTACTTTTCATTTGAAGTTCATTTGGTTGATTTCAACGGAGATGGTACGATCTAGGATAAACACTAAGGTTTACTATCGTTTATCTTGGAACTACTGATTTTTAGTTAAAAGTTTACCTTTTTTTGTTCCTAAATATAGTAGATCTAGGATCTATTTTTGTTCCTAAATTAGATCTAGGGTTTTTTGAGTTAGGGTTTTGCCATCTTTAGTTTGTCCAAATTAATTTGTTTTAGTTTATTTATATGCTCAATATGTGATAATATAACCCGTGACGTTTATAATTGTTCGATTTTACTAGGGTTTTGAATTAGGGGTTTTTGTTGTCTTTAATTTATCTTCAAAATTAATGCTTTATAGTTTGTTTATGTGCTTCAATATGTAACAATATAAGCTTTGAGGCTTATTTGTGTATATGGTTCAAGATGTGATAATATAACCCTTGAGACTTGTAATTGTTGCATAAATACTATAATTTTTTGCTTCTGTACTATGAGACTTGTATTTTTATTATGTTTTTATGGTCAATGATTTTAGGTTTATAAAATAAGTTTTCAACTGATCACTTTGAGATTTTACCATGCTGGAGTTCTTGATAAGGGTAAAGTAAAGGAAAAAAAAGGAAAAAGATATGAGGGTTGACAAGTTACTGAATTTTTAGATGTTTATGTAGATAGGCTATCTTATTATCAATTTAGGGATTATGTAAGGTGTTTAGGGTATGATACGGGATAATGCATACTATATGTTGGACTGCCTAAGTGTTCTAATTTAAAATAAATTAGGTCATACAAGGACACAACTGAGATTTAAAAGAAATTGGGTAATGGGAAAATTTTGGAAGCTTTTGTGTGTCACATGGTTGTTGACCCTGAGTTGGCCCCACCTTTTTTTGAATATATAAGTTATGGGGAAAGGCATGCGGAGGGGGAAAGTGGTGTGTCTTTTAATAAAGACAATGAAAATGACATTGGGAGTGTTGACAGGGCATCTAAAAATAGTGAAGATGCCTCTTCTTTTGTCCAACCTACTGCTCATACTTCTGCTCCTCCCACTGTCCAACCTACGACTCATAGCTCTTCTCTTTTTTTTTGTCCAACCTACTTCTCATACTTTTTCTCCTCCTACTGTCCAACCTACTGCTCATGTATCTTCTCTTATAGCTGTTGGTCTTAGTAGTTCTACTGCTGCTCCTACTAGTTCTACTGATGCTCCTACTAGTTCTACTGCAACACCTTCTAAATATGTTATAGATTGAGATGTAGAATCTTATAAAGCCCTGAGTCTGCACCCCAGAAGCTACACGGTACTTATAACCCCGAAGGACTACAAGCTAACCCATGACTAGTACATGTTGTGACCACTGAATAATAATACTGAAATAAATGCGGAAGGTAGACTGAAGTTGCCATAAGGTTCATAACTGAAAAAGAAATACTGAATACTGATAAATATAAATTGAAAACTGAGCATCATTTTGAAATAATCTAGTCTAAAAGCCTCTAACTGTCTAAATATAGAGTTGATAGGACAGGTTCCCAACTAACTTCGATTACTGCATATACTGAATTACTAAAATACTGAAATGATAACTCTGTCCTAGAACTATAAGGACTCACCACTAAATCTGTTGTTGATAGTCTAGGCTGCTAAGTATAGTCAGGAGCCCATGAGTCCGAACCTATGATACAAGACATCATAGCGCAAACGAAAGAGTATACATCAGCACTTTGAATGTACTGGTATGCTAAGTGAGGTAGGATGATATGCAAGGCTTCATATGCATGAACAATAACTGGCTAAATAACATAAATATAACTGAATGAGAGTACATGAATGTCTGAAACTGCTGAAATACTGATTATGTAATACTATGCATATAATTATGCATACTGTAACTGAGATCATATTAAAACTAGATATTGAGTTCTGATAACTGATTAACTGATATCTGAGTTTACTAATAACTGTACTACTGATAACTGAGTGACTATTTATGATAGTCCTGATCTTGTAGAACTAAATTGAGTTCTATACTAAGCTGGGTGACTATGTCTAACAGTCCTAATTTTGTAAAACTAAACTGAGTTCTCTACTGAGTTTGAAGCTGAAACTGGAACTATGAGAGAGTTCATCTAACTAACATACCCCAGATATCAACTGATTTGGGTCTAACTTGTGACCCCATTTGGAAGGGTGTTACCATCTTTCCAAGGGATACTAACAATTGTTATGAGTGAACCCTATTTGGCAGAAAGACATTTCGTCAACCCTCACTGGCAGAAAAACTCGTACGAGATGTAACAACCCTTATTTGGTAGGAATATGTCTCAACCTGCACTGGCTACGTAGTTCTGTAACTTAGGGATTGCTAATAAGGGTCAAACCCTTCACTAACAATTCTCTTAGTGCTGATTCCTACTCCCAACAGAATAGACACCGAACTGATTTCTAGACTGTACTAGGCTTGACTGAACTGTTACTGATCTTGTTGTCTTACTGAACTATACTGAGTTCACTAAGCTCTTTTAACTGGCTGAATATACTGAGGTCTATAACTGACTGAGTACTACTGATCGTGATACTAATAAGGCTATCATTTAACTAGTGTAGCTATAGGTAAACAACTAGATTTTTGGATATTCAATACCCCCAGGGCTCGATAGCATTGAAAGCAAAGCATGGTGTAATCTTGAAAGCATAACGATATTACTTTCTTGTTAGCAATGCATCCATCTTGACATTTTGTCAAACACTTGGTATACATAAGCTTGTACATGTTTGAGACCATATAATGGCATTCCATGATTCAACTATTTACTTCACATATACATTTTAGCAAACACTTGGGGAGCACGGATTATTTCACATAATAATAGTCAACACATGAACATCATGGATACAATAATCAATTATAATTTCAAGGGCTTAATATGCTAATCATATAATTCACCACACATCCTATATTAATTTCATTAAACTTACAGTAAATCATAGATAGAAACCCAACTAATACCATGAACATGAATACAATCAAATTCAACATGATATTCATAAAAGTAATTAACTTGTAGTTTTAAAAGAAGTTCTTGAAATCCAAGGGTGGAAGGAAACCCTTAGATGGACATCTAACATACCTTGATTGTTAATTCTCTGAAAGTTGTGGTGAATTCCATGGGACATGAATCTTGAATTTTAGGGGTTAGGGTTTGTTCTTTAGAGAATTTGTGAATAATGAGTGAATTTTACCTTTATAAAGGCTTAATCTCGTGTTTTGGGGCTGATATGAGGGTGGGAAAATGATTTATTTACCCTTCTGGATACGGAATTAAAAGAGCAGAAATTGTGCCTAGTGACGCATAGACCGATGCGCATGTTGATGCCATCAACACGATGACCAAATCACCGCTTCGAGTTTGCATTGGTTCACTAGAAATTACACAGGCACTAAAGGCTGATGATACTGTCAGTGCGATGGACGATGCGATGTGTTGAGATCGCGTCGACCCACTATTTCGGTCACTCAAATACGTTTCAAACGTGGTTTGAAAAATCCAAAATTCACCCAAAGTGACCTATTCACCCACCTGATCATGATTCAATTTAAGGATCGATATCTTAAGGTCATAAGGGTCGTGAAGTAAGATTGCCAAATCATGAAGGCTAATAAATAATTCTAAGTGTAAACACTTAGCTGAAATTTCTAAGTCTGAGACCCTTTTTCATGCTCTAAGCGACTGAGTTAATCTAGGATTTTGTGAGGTCTCACAATATTTTCCTTTTTGGAATATTCATCTTCGAATGAGATTGACTAAGCTGAGAATATTGATAGACTGAATTTACATATTGAACATGCACAACTGAAGCATGATTACATGACTGAAACTACTGATATAATGAGTTTTCATACTAAACATGCATAACTAAAGCATGAATGAATCCTAATGACATGACATATGACCGATCTATTTGATGAAGGTATGCTTTATATGAGAATGTTATGCAATTAAACTGATATCAAACTCATAAAAGAAATCTGAACATAGAACTGAGTAAATCTAAGGAAAACAACCTTGAGCTGAATTTGAGTTTGCGGAGAAGAGGTGAGGATACTTGGTATGCATATCTTCTTCTGATTCCCAAGTATCTCCCTCACTAGACTGATCCCGCCAAAAAATATTAACTAAAGGAACTTCTTTGTTCCTCAATTTGCGAATCTGATGATCAAGAATTTCGACTGGGACTTCTTCATAAGAGAGACTGTTCTGAACATCAATACCCTCTATAGGGACTATAACTACTGGGTCATCTATTCATTTCTTAAGAAAGGAGACATGAAACACTAGGTGTACTAAAGTTAAGTCTAAAGGCAACTTAAGCTCGTAAGATACCTTTCTAAAACGACTGAGGATTCGGTAAGGATCGACATATTGGGGATTGATCTTCCCCTTCTTGCCAAACCTCTTCACTTCCTTTATAGGAGAGATTTTAAAATATACATAATCACCAATCTCAAACTCGAGATCCTTTCTCTACACATCTATATATGATTTTTGTCGGCTCTGAGTTGTCTTTAGCCTTTCCCTGATCAACTAAAATTTCTATAAGGTATCAAATACCAAGTTAGGCCCTCCTACTACGGCCTTACCCACTCCAAACCAACCAATAGGAGATCTACACCTATTCCCATAAAGTGCCTCAAATGGAGCCATCTGATGATGGAATGATAGATGTTATTATACGCTAACTTAATCAAAGGCAAGTGGTCATCCCAACTACCCTTAAAGTTAATGGCACACACTCTTAAAATATCTTCTAGAGTCTGAATGCTCCTTTCTGCTTGACCATCTGTCTGAGGGTGGAAGATTATGCTGAGGTGAACTTGGTACCAAGACCCTTTTAGAAGGATTTTCAAAAATAAGAGGTGAACTGCGTACCTCTATCTGAAATGATGGAAAACAAAACTCCGTGCAATCTCACCAACTCTCTAACATAGATCTTGGCATAATCCTCGGCTAAAAAAGAGGTTTGAACTGGTAATAAATGAACTATTTTGTTCATCCTATCCACAATGACCCAAATCAAATCATGCTGACGACGAGTACAGGGAAAACCCATCACAAAATCCATGTTCACCTCCTCCCACTTCCAAGTAGGAATAATGAACTCTTGTATAGATCCATTTATCTTTTGATGCTCGATCTTAACCTACTGACATGTTGAGCACTTCGCTATAAATTTTGTAATGTCTCTCTTCATCCCACTCTACCAATAAACTTCTCAAAAGTCGCGGTACATCTCGGTGTCCCCTGGGTAAATCAAGTAGCGCGCACCATGCACTTCTGTAAGAATTTGTTGTCTTATGCCATCATACATGGCACACATAGTCTACCATGGCAGTGCAACACACCATCTCCTCCTTGGAAGAAAACCTCTATTTTCTGATCTCTGAATGACTCTTTTAGTTTAAATAAACTTGGATCTCTATCCTATTTTTCCTTTACTTTGTAAACCAGGGATGATTTTGAACTATCTATACCCATACGCTACCCTCTACTGAATCGACTAAGAGGACACCTAGCCGGGAAAGCTTATGAACTTCCTGAACTAACTTCTTCTTACCATCCTCCACGTGAGCAACACTGCCCATAGACATCCTACTGAGAGCATCAGCCATTACATTGGCCTTGCTCGGATGATACATGACACTCATGTCATAGTCTTTCAACAACTCTAACCAGCTTCTCTAACGTAGGTTTAGGTCTTTCTAAGAAAACACATACTGCAGGCTTTTATGGTTTGTGAACACATCAACATGTACACCATACAAATAATGCCTCTAAATATTTAAGGTAAACACTACAACTGCTGGCTCAAGATTGTGAGTGGGATAGTTCTTTTCATGAGACTTAAGTTGTCTAGAGGCATAGGCTATGATCTTACCTGTCTACATAAAAAAACACCCCAAGCCAACTTTAGAAGCATCACAATATACCACAAATCCATATGAACCATCAAGTAAAGTCAAAACTAGAGCTGAAGTGAGTCGAGTCTTCAACTTTTGAAAACTCTTCTCACAAGAATCTAACCACTGGAACTTGACTTTCTTCTGAGTCAATCTGGACATGGGGGATGCAATAGACAAAATCCCTTCTACCAACCATCCGTAATAGCCAGCCAAACCAAAGAAAATCTTGATATCAGATAGAGAGATAGGTCTGCACCAATTTCTCACTACTTTGGTCTTTTGAGGGTCAACTCTAATGTCATCATCGAAAATGATATGACCAAGAAAAGCTACTGACCTTAGACAAAATTCGTGTTTGCTAAATTTGGTAAATAATTGATAGGCTCTAAGAGTCTGTAACACAATTCTGAGATGGTTTTCATGATCATGTTTAATGCGGGAGTAGACAAGAATGTCATCAATGAAGACTATGATGTACATGTCCAACTACTTCTTTAATAGATGGTTCATCAAGTCCATGAAAGCTGCTGGGGTATTGGTAAGACCAAATGACATGATTAGAAATTCAAATTGACCATAATGAGTTCTAAAATCTATTTTTGCAATGTCACATTCTCTGACTCTAAGATGATGATAGCCTCATTTGAGGTCTATCTTAGAAAAGTAACTGGAACTCTGAAGTTGGTCAAATAAGTCATCGATTTTGGGAAGTGGATGTTTGTTCTTGATCGTGACTTTGTTCAACTAACGATAGTCAGTACATATTCTGAGAGAACCATCCTTCTTATGCTCGAATAAAACTGGTGAACCCCAAGGAGATACGCTGGGTTTGATGAATCCCTTATCTAGTAGATCCTTTAACTATTCCTTTAACTCTTTGATTTATGTTGGATCCATTCAATATGGCGGGATAGAGATATGCTGAGTATCAGGAATAAAGTCTATTTTGGAGTTAATTTTCCTCTCGGGAGGAACTCTGGGAAGATCTTCAGGAAACATATCTAGAAATTCACATGCTGCTAGAACTGACTCAAGACTAGGAGTCTCAGAACTAAAATCCTTAACTTGGACAAGATAGTAAACACACCCCTAGGATATAATTTTCCTCGCGCTTAGTTAGGAAACAAGCTGACCCCTAAGTGCTGAAGTACTACCCCGCCATTCTAGGACAGGTTCATTTGGAAACTAAAAATGGACAATTTTGTTTCCGCAGTCAACTGAAGCATAGCATGAATGAACCCAATCCATGCTGAGAATGATGTCAAAATCTGGCATCTCTAGCTCTACTAAGTTTGCTAATATAACTTTCTGAGATACCATAATTAGACAGTTCCTATATACCCATTGGGATATGATGGATTTATCCACTGAAGTAGTGACTGAGAAGGGATCTGCTAGGAATTCAGAACTGACTCTGAAGTCAACAACTATATAAGGAGTTACAAAAGACAAGGAAGCTTATAGATCTAGCAAAGCATAAACATGTAAATGATAAACTTGTAACGTACCAGTGACCACATCAGGAGACCTTTCCTGATCCTGTCGAGAATGAAGTGCATATAGTATATTTAGGCGTTGCCCACTGGTGGCACTGGAAGTGGAACCCTACTGATTCAGGCGACCGAAATGACCTAGGAGATGATTATACTGACTCTGCGAACCTACCTGAGGACACTCTCTGACCCTATGGCATGGCTTGCCATATCCAAAACATACATCACTTCCAGCTCGATAGATACCCTAATGGTTTATTATACACTTTTGGCAAAGAGGATTCATTCGGGAATTGCTAATACTACCTTAGGGTTTAGGGCCTGTGCCATATCTTTATTGCCATTTATAAATTTTTCACTGGAGCACTTGCTGAGGATGGAGCTGGAACTGAAGATTTTAGGTAGAATTGAGAACGATTACCACCCTTTGACTTAGGATGAGTGAAGTTGAAGCTACCTATTCTAGCTGTCTTATTCTCCCTCTCCTTCTCCTTATTCTTAACCTCCTCTATCTACTGATCATGGACCATGAGCCTGGATTTGTCCATCTCTTTAATCAACATTGTGGTCCTACACTCCTTGACTACACTGTTAGACACACCCAACACAAACTTACTCATCTTAGATCTGCTATCTACTACCACATAAGGGGCCTATTTAGCTAACTGAGTTAACTTGAGAGAATACTCTTTTACTGTCATGTTGCCCAATTTTAGATTAATAAGCTCCAAAACCTTAGCTTCCCTCAACTCTAGTAGGAAGAACCTATCAAGAAAAGCAGTAGCAAATTTCTCCATTCTACGGGCCCTGCATCTGCGCCCCTATCTGCCCTCCATTACTTATGCCATGTATAAGACATATTCTGCAATTGATATGCAGCTAAATCAGCACTCTCACTAGAAGTCACCTGTAATACCTCACAAATTTTTTGAGTTGTTAAAGCTCTTTTAAGCTTGCCAGGAGAAGCTTAGTACTCAAAAATTTGGCTAAGTGTTGAAACTTTTCCATTCCACAAGCCTTCAAAAATTTGATGAATTATTTTGTGACCTTGTCGACCTTTGATTCTTGATTTTCTTGTTGTGTTACGATGGGACAAGTCAAGACTACGACTCGGGTAGGTTTCAGAATTTTTCAGATAGCGTAAGGGGGTGTTTGGATTTCAAAAACAATAGCAAAAGACATTTTACCCGCGTTGCCCAGGGTTCAGCATCGCTATAGGCGGGGCGCCGCCCTGGCTTCCCTACCGCTATAGCAAGGTGCTGCCTTAGGTACTCCGCTGGTCTAGGCAGGCGACGCCCTGCGGATCGCCCAGGGCCAAAAGTGTTGCATTCCAATTTGTGTTTCCAAGGAAAATTCGGTAATTTTCCAACCCTTATATATATATATCCTTTAACACGGGATTCAACTACTATTAACCCAAATTATATTATTTCTCTCAATTTTCTTCAAAGGACAAGACCTAGGGTTCATAGTTCAAGACCCAAATCATCATGGTTCCTCCGTGTATCTTTCAAAAATCATATACTAAGGTATGCAGATGTTGATTATTGGGTTCCTTCCACCCAAGAAGTTTAAGAATCCCTTTTGAAGTTCAAATATTATATTTTTATAAAATTCTCATGATTTATGTGGTTTAAGGTTGAAGTTCATGTTGATATTGAGTTCTAATTCATGTTTTGATTATAAAGATGCAAACTTTGACCCTAGTATGTGTAGATTATGTGATGTCCATGATAAAGTCCCTCCAAGAAGCATGTTGAATTATTTAATTATGTTAAATTTGTGTATTAAATATTTTATGACCGAAGTGTGCCTCCCACAAGTTTGATAAATTGCTTATGTGATGAAAATAGTGTCATTGTAACATGTTAAGTATGAAACCCCCAATTATGTGTCAACTAGTGCATTCTAAGTGATTGCTGAAAGGTCTAAATGAATGAATTATGATATGTGCATATATCCCTATTCATGTGAACTCCTTATTGAATGAGTTAGGCGAAGATAGCATGCCTCCCTATACAATTACATGTTTAAGATTCCCCAGTTCTTGAAATAATACTTCATTGGTTATGTTGCGAATGATAGTCTTTTGTCATGATTGTTACCTGTCTTATTTATTTATGTTATCGAGTCCCAGGGGTATTTATACCTGAAAACTTAGATTCTTGTCAAGAGATGATTCAATCTCAAGATAATCTCAGTCGTGCTATGATCAATAACACTTAGTTGGTGACAGAACATTAAGAAAACTCAGTAATCTCAGTATTCAGTCTAATCCAGCTCAACACTCAGTTCAGACCTCAATAGTAGTCAGTATTCTATTCAGGTTTCAATAAAGTTCAATAAGTTATAGAACTCAATAGTATTCAGATAGTAAGTGGAATTCAGAAGTATTCCATCAGATAATGGAACCAAGCAGATTCAGTCAGATTATTCAAGTAATATGATCAATAATAGATTCAGCTCAGTCTAAGTTCAGTTACGAATCAGTTCAGAGTCTTTCAGTTGGGTGTAGGAACTAGCACCTAGTGAGTGCAGGGATGATTTCTTCTCTGTTAGAGAGGCAGAGTCGTTAGTAGCAATCTCTGTACTCCAAAACTGTGTAGCCAGTGAGGACCAGGAGTCACCCGTTAGATTAAGGCTTGTCTAGAGTACTGCCTTAGGCTTGACTTCCTGTTCAGTTCACCCATTAGACAGGCTTGACCATAGAAATATCCTTACCTGTGGAACAATACTGACACCCTTCCAGCTGGGATTACAGGTTGGACCCCACTAGTTTAGATTCTGGGTATGTCGTTTAAGTGATAACTCCCACAATTACAGTTTTGGCTTCAAATTCAGTCTCAGTCAAGATCTTAAATAGTCTTCAGATTTTGGACCGTCAGATATGGTCATGCAATTTAGTAAGGAACTTAGATAGTTCCACAGATTTAGAGATCACCCACTAGATAGGCTTGATCTTAAACTCAGTCAGTTATTAGCATCCATATCAGTATCAGAAGATTCATATATCACCCCGCTAGGTAGGCTTGATCTCAAACTCAATTAACCATTATCATTATTAGTGGTTCAGAGATCACCTATTGGATTGGCCTGATCTCAGATACAGTAAATCAGTATTAGAAAGCTCAAAATTTAGTTATTAGTAAATTCAGTTATTCAGTATTCTAGTTATAGTAAATTCAGATCTTAGTAGTAATAAGCTCAGTTGTTAGAAGTTCAAGTATTCAGAAGTTAGTATTCAGTGTTCTATAATTTCAGCTTCGATTTACACATTCATGCATGTATCCTTATTTAGTATATTCAGATTATTCAGTCAGTTTAATTTATGCATAAGCCCTTGAATTTAGCCTTACCTCATCTTGCATAATAGTATATTCAATCGTACTAACACATTTGCGATATGGTGTTTTACTTTACGCCATAGGTACAGAGGCACGAGATCCAGAGCAGCCACAGTAGACCAGATCCAGTCAACATCAGTAGACCTAGCAGTGAGTCCTCATCATTCGAGGATGGTTCTTATTTTATTTTATTACTAGGTTCAGTATTTCAGTAGTTGGAGATAGTTGGGGACATATCCCATCAACTCCACAGCTCAAACAATTTAGAGGCTTTCATACTACAATATTTTTCAGAAGGATGTATTAGTATTCAGTTTTCAGCATTGTGCATTTTTAGACGTTTGAACCCTATGGTAATTTCTGCCAGTTTTTTGCATTATTCAGTATTTTTATATAGTTATTGCAGCAGGTACCATAAAGGGTTAGCTTGTGGTCCTCCGGGATTATGAGCATGTGTGACATTCCAGTTATAGAAAATTGGGGCGTTACATCACCCTATCATATCTGTGACTTTCTACACCATGTTAAGTAATTCCTATGAGTCTTCCTCAAGCTTAAACCTTGTAAATAATGGAGGGTGCATTCAGGTGAAGTCTTGCATTCTAGTTGCAGCAGTATTGGCTGCTGGATTGGCCTAAACGACAGCTGGGCATTTATTCAGAATAGAACAGACTGCTAAGTATGGCCAGGAGCCTATACGTCTAAACCTATGATATAAAACATCATATCATGAAAGAAAGAGTATGTGCCAGTACTTTGAATGTACTGGTATGCTAAGTGAGGTAGGCTGATATGCAAGGCTTCATATGCATGAACAATAATTGGCTGAATAACATGAATATAACTGAATGAGAGTACATAAATGTCTAAAACTGCTGAAACACTAATTATGCAATACTATGCACATAACTACTCATACTGTAACTAAGATCATATTAACACTGGATACTGAGTTCTGATAACTAATTAACTGATATCTGAATTTACTGATCTTTGTACTACTGATAACTAAGTGACTATTTTTTATACTTCTAATCCTGTCGAACTGAACTGAGTTTTATACTGAGCGTGGTGACTATGTCTGACAGTCCTGATTCTGTAGAACTGAACTAATTTCTATACTGAGTCTGAAGTTGAAATTAAAACTGTGAGAGTGTTCATCTAACCAAAATACACCGGATATGAACTGAGTTGGGTTCCAACCTTTGAACCCAGTTGGAAAGGTGTTATCACCTCGCCAAGGGGTACTAACAATGGTTGTGAGTTAACCCTATCTAGCAAAAAGATATTTTGTCAACCCTCACTAGTAGAAAAACTCATACAAGATGTATCAATCCTTATCTGGTAAGAAGATATATCAACCTACACTGGCTACGTAGTTCTGTAACACAGGGATTGCTAATAAGGGTCAAACCCTTCATTGACAGGAATGCACCCATCCCTGAGTTCGTTCGATGTTGATTCCTACCCCTAAATAAATATACACTGAACTAATTTCTAGACTGTACCAGGCTTGATTAAACTATTACTGATAGTGTTGTCTAACTGAACTGTAGTGAGTTCACTGAGTTCTATTAACTGACTGAATACACTGAGGTCTGTAACTGACTGAGTACTACTGATCATGACAATACTGGTGCTATCATTTAACTACTCTAGCTCTAGGTAAAAATCTAGATCTTCGGGTATTGACTACCCCCAGAACTCGATAGCATTGAAAGTAAAGCATGGCATAATCTTGAAAGCCTAATGATATTACTTTATTGTTAATGATACATCCATCAGGACATTCTATAAAACACTTGATATACATGAGCTTGTACATGTTTGTGACCATATAATGACATGCCATGATTCAACTATTTACTTCATATAGGCATTTTAGCAAATACTTGGGGAGCATGGATTATTTCACATAATAATAGCCAACACATGAACATCATGAACATCATGGATACAATAATAAATTGTAATTTCAAGGGTTAAACATGCTAATCATATAATTCACCAGACATGCTATATTAATTTCATTAAACTTGTTGTAAATCATAGATAGAAACCCAAATAATACCATGAACATGAATACAATCAAATTCAATATGAGATTCGTGAAAGAAATTAACTTATAGTTTTAAAAGAGGTTCTTGAAATCTAAGAGTGGAAGGAAAACCTTAGATGAACACCTAAAATACGTTGATTGTTAAGTCTCTGAAAGTTATGGTGAATTCCTTGGGACTTGAATCTTGAATTTAATGGGTTAGGGTTTGTTCTTGAGACAATTTGTGAATGATGAGTGGATTTTGCATTTAGAAAGGCTTAATCTAGTGTTTTTTGGGCTGATATGAGGGCGTAAAATGACATATTTACCCCTCTAGATGCGGAATTAAAAGAGCAGAAATTGTGCCTAGTGATGTAAAGACTGACGCACCGCGTCAATGGCATCAGTTCGATGACCAATGCACCACATTGAGTTCGCATTGGTTCACTAGAAATTTCATAGTCACTGAAGGCTGACGATACTGTTGACACGATGGACAGCGCAATGCATTTAGATTATATTGACCTACTATTTCTGTAATGCCCTAGAACTGGTACTCGAAATGCTACATGGTGCCCACGATCCCGAAGGACCACAAACTAACCTATGACTGATATTTGTACCTACACACTGAATAATATACTGAAAGAATATATGTGGAATATGAGTTGAAAGACTATAAGGTTCAAAATTAAATAAACATCTAACAAAATAATGTTTGAAAAATTGTATAACAATACCTAAAACTGATAATGACTGTCTGACATGCTATAGTCTGAAAGCCTCTAACTGTACTGAATAAAGAGTTGAAGAAACATGTCTCCAACTAACTCTATCTACTGAAAACTGACTAAAATAATGAAATAATAAATAATCATATCATTATCAAATAATGAGGATTCACCGCTAATCTACTACTGCAAGAGTCTGGAATGCTAGAGACACTCTGGATCTCGTCCTGCTGAACCTATGGTATAAAAACACCATAGTGCGAATACGTTAGTACGACTGAAAGTACTAGTATGCAAGTGAGGTAGGCTGAATGCTTGGGGTTCATATTCATAAACAATACTAACTGACTGACTAACATGAATGGGAAAATATATGCATGAATACTTAACGGTAACTAAAGTTATAATAGAACTGAAAACCGAATTCTGACTACAAAGTCTACTGATAACATGGATTTACTGATATATGAGTTTACTGATATTGATAACTGAGTGACAATTTTTGATAGTTTTGATTATGAAGAACTGATCTGATTGACTATATCTGATAGTCCTAAATCTAAATACTGATAACATGAGTTTCCTGTAACTAATAACATAAGTGACTATATTTGAAAGTCCTAATATTGATGGAACTATTTGAGTTCTGTTCTGAGCTGAGTTGACTGTATCTAATAGTCCTGAAATCTGAAAATTATTTGAGTTCTTTAACTTAGATTGAGACTGAGACAAAAACTATGGGAGGTAGTCATCTAACCGATATGCCCTGGAGATGGACTGGTGGGGTCCAACCTTTAACCACACCTGGAAGGGTGTCAATACTGTGCCACAGGTAAAGACAAACTGTGAGTGACCTTTATCTGGCAGTATCCCCAAATAAGAATGGTGGGACCCTTATCTGGTAGTATTGATCCACCTCATCAACACTCAACCTGGCAGTGTTGATGTCTCAACCTATGCTGCTACATAGTTTTGGAATGCAAGGATTTTTTCTAGGAATCTCACCCTAAATCCGGCAATGCGGATTCCCATTCCTGGGTTCGCTCGGTGCTGAATCCTACTTTCAACTGAATAGATGCTAAACATGATTAACTACACTGAACTAGACTGAGTTTACTAAATTACGTTGAGTGATGCAATACTACTAAATTCTGATAACTGACTGAGATTACTGAAATCACTAAGATTACTGAGATTACCGAGTTTTCCTGAGTCATGAGACTGACTGATTTCTAGTGAACATGGCTTGACTGAGAGTATCTTGAAAACTGACACAGGCTCTAGGCTCAAAGCTATAATTTATGGGTACAAGTACCCCCAGGACTCGATAGCATAAAACTGACACTTCTTGACACATGACCATAGTCAACAACTCATAATTCCATCATTGAGAGATTTCATAAAGCACTTGAAAGTCATGAACTTGTACATAAATAGTCATGCATGTTTACATATCATAATATTACAAGTCCAATCTCATAAGCATTTCATCAAACATATGTAAAGCACAACTTTAACATAGGAGTCATTTGAACATATAGTGTTAACATGAATTCATTATATAGATCTCAAATGGGTCTCAAGGCACATTTTCTTCACTTAAATATTTTTACAAACACATGAGAGGCAAAATCTTATACTTGTGCATGAACAACATGCTAATACATATTGACCACAACAATCAATTCACCATTCAAAGACTTCAACATGATAGGGTCATAGTTCAACAAACATAGGAAGCATAAGTATTTCATACATCAATTAACATGTAACAATATCATGGATACAATATCGAACTTGCAAATTCAAGAAATCAATATGAAGTTCATATAATCATACCACTGTTAATTAGTTTTAATGATTCTTGAGATAACTCATGGAATTAAAACTCAGGTTAACATCATAAGCAACATTAAACTTAGATCCACATAAGATCTATAAAATCAACTAAATTGTAGTTTAAAAGAGATTCTTGAACTCCAAGGGTGGAAGGATACCCAAGGATGAACACTTAACATACCTGGGATGATAATCCTTGAAGTTTCTTGGAGGAATTCTAGGGGTTTGATCTTGATTTTCTTCAAGCTAGAGTTTAACCCCTTTGGGAGAGAATATTCTTGTTATTGAGAAGAATGTCAAAATAATGGGACAATAGCCTTCTCAAGTCTTTAATACCATGTTTAGAGTGAGGGAAAAGACCAAAATACCCCTATGGAATCATTTCCCAGTTGCTTATATTCTTGGCTGACGACCAAGGTTGATAAGCCGTCAGATCTGTGATAGCCCGTTATCCCAGGTCGTTACTTGGGATCTAAAGTTGATGGGTTTATATCTATGCCTAATGACCTGGGATGATAAGCCGTCAGATCTATGATAAGCCGTCAGCTCATGTTGTAACTTAGTTTCCAGGTTGACATGCTGGAGTAAAATGGGTATAACTTTTTGCTTCGATATCGAATTTGGGTAAAATTGGTATAATTGGAAAGTTAATTCAATTATCTATATGTTGGTGGGTCATTATCTAAAAAAGTCATAGTATAATGAAAGATACTCTCATTTGAAGTTGACTATAGTAATATCCTTCCCAAGAATTCAATCGATAAGGAATGTTTTAATCCGTCTGATAGCTGTGAGTTATTTGAAGCGTTAATATACATCTAATTACTCATATAACTATAAAATAATCACGATGTACTATGCATAATCTTTAAACATGGTGCTAATATTAGTTTGAATTTTTTTTGGGGGTATTACAATTTCTCCCCCTTGGGAACATTCATCCTCGAATGAGACTGACTGAGATGGAAGAAAAGATCAACAGAAGTATGTACAAGATATACACTACTGAAACATCATTTCATGATTGACATGACTGATTAGCTGAATACATCATATTGAACATGCATTTCTAATGCATGAGTAACTAATTCATGATTGCATGACTGAGTGTTCTGATGAACTGAGTTTCTCACAACAAGAATGCATATCTATTGCATGATTACTTGGCTAAAATGATACATGAATGAATAATGAAATGCAATGGTAATTAGTACCAAGTTTATAATGGAATTCTAAATAGGATTAAGGAGAACTGTTACCTTGAGCTGAGTCTGAGTTAGCAGAGAAGAGGTGAGGGTACTTGGTTTGCATATTTTATTCTGCTTCCCAAGTAGGTCCCTCAAAAGACTGATTTCACCAAAGAACTTTTACTAGATGGACTTCTTTGTTCCTCAGTCTATGAATTTGATAGTTGAGGATTTCAACTGGAATCTCTTCATAAGAGAGGTTATTCTAAACATCTATGCTCTGAGTAGGGACTACAACTTTTGGGTCACCTATGCACTTCTTGATCAAAGAGACATGGAAACCGGATGAAATGATGCTAGATCTGAAGGCAACTAGAGCTCATATGCTACTTTACCGAAGCGACTGAGAATTTTGAAGGGACTGACATATAGGGGACTGAGTTTTCCCTTCTTACCGAATCTCTTCACTCCCTTCATGGGAGAGATCTTGAGGTATACATGGTCACCAATCTCAGACTCGAGATCCTTTACTGAATACGTATGAATAGAAATATGAGAATGTGGCTGAGTCTGAAACATGATGTATGAACTGAATACTATGAACTGGATATCGTGAACTGAACCGAGTCCCAAAATATATGGCTCACGAATGAGATTAAAACTTGATGGTGAACTTATGAGTACCTCTTACTCTAAACTGGATTCATTATGTGAAGAAAAATGGGATGTTATGTTATGAAAATTCGAGGGTTTATAGTGTATCTCCCTCTTAGGACTCTATGTACCTTGAAGAATGCTGATTTCACTGAGATACTGAGGGAAAACTGAGGTGGTGTGCAAGGCACCTATGAACTGAATCATGATTGAATGTCTAGGATCTAAAATAGAGGCATGATACATAACTGGGTTGAGCTTGGATCTATCTAGTTGGTTCCTCTTAGAATGGTTACATTCATGAGGCTTCAGATAGCACTTCTAGATGGAAGGGACGGGAGTCCAAACCATAGTAACTTATCCGCCTGACTACTAAAATGAATTACTGGTTTTGCAGACTAATTCATGTTATAAACTTACAGACGACTGGAGCATTTCTATGACACTCTTTCTATAGAGTTCTAGTGGCTTTAAGGAATAAGGAAATCTTAGTATGGTCTGAATAAGACAACTGAATAAGAAACTTCATTACCCGACTAAAGTTTGGTAGGATGATTTGAGGCCTACAAACATCATTTAAGACGAAGTGACTAAGCCTCCTGCACTATAATTGAAACTACTCAAAAGATTCACGTGGGTGATGAGCACGAGTGCAAAATATATTAACGTATCTAATTAAATGAAT
The DNA here is from genome assembly GCA_030864225.1 of Capsicum baccatum var. pendulum. NCBI lineage: Eukaryota > Viridiplantae > Streptophyta > Magnoliopsida > Solanales > Solanaceae > Capsicum > Capsicum baccatum. The sequence goes on along the minus strand of CM061559.1, from coordinate 21,797,433 downwards.
AACTAGTAGCTGAATACTGGGTCTGCTAGGCTGAACTGTACTTAGTCAGAATAAATAGACTGAGACTATAGAGTATTATACATAGGAGGTAAGGACTAACTAAGTAATATGAGGTGGCTGAGCATGGATTCATGAAGTCTGAATTATTTGTGAATGCAAGACTAAGCGTATGACATGGTTCTGATGTATTCTATTGACTGAGGTACTGGAATACAAATGACTGAGTAACTAATAACTATATGTTATGGGTCAACAAAGTCTAAAATTGAACTAAGGTTCTGATCTGGTTATTGAACTGAAGCTGACATTATAACTAAGACTATAACTGGGACTCATAATGGAACTAATTGTTGAGTTCTACTAACTGAATACTGATTGCGGAGTGCTGAATACTAAAACTGTGACTGAGATGGTGACTGAGTTTTGATAGCTATGCAATAGGGGCTGACATAAGTCAAGGATCTGAACGTACACTCATACTCTGTACTTTCCTAACTTCTAAGGACAACCTCTTGCTAGCCATTTACCTACATACTAATCATGACATTCAAGCCTATCTTCATAACTATACCCTTGTGTAAAACAAGCATACAACAATCTTCTCATACCATAAAACATTTACCCTCTCCCATCTAGCAACTACTCATCACTATACTATTTTCACAAAAAGAGCTCACTGAAGGGTTATATTATGATGACTTGAAGCATGAATGGACACTAACTGAACTTGACACATGACTAAAACCTGAGGAATAGTATGTCAACAATATGGATTTACCAAAAAGGTTTGAACTGAGGATAGACATGACATAGTTTGAATTTATCTGATCAGTGGGGGCATAGCATGAGTCATGGAAGTTGAGTATACTTGTAAAGCATGATATATGTACATGAGTAATGAACTGCATAACCTAAGGTTGGAGTTTCTGTGTTCATAAGACATGATTTGTAATATTGAGTGAGCTGGAACTCCTTATGCAGAGAATTGGAAGTGCACACGATTCTATGTTACGTGTGTGAATATAATATGTGTTCATAGAACTGAGTTATAAAACAAGTGTAGGCATTATACCGACTGAAGTACAAAACTTGTACTAATATAAGGATGGATCGAGAATCGTCTTCCCTTACTGCTTTTTTCCTATACATACTAGCACTATTGTTGGAATTCTGAGATCCTGACTTGGTTACTTGATCTATCATCCCTCCTTAACTGACTGCAGGGACTATCTGAGAAATCCCTATCTCTAGGACTTGAGCTTCACTATTTCTATCACCCTGGAAGTAAGGTGGAGTTGACATGAGTAAATCATGATGAGAATCTGCGTGAATTTCTTAAAGAACCTTTCTATAGCACGATCTGAGTCATGAAAGAAGGGGAACTCCTCCTGCACATAAGTGTGGTGCATAACACACCCATTTATAAGACTCTATTAGATGTGGCTTTCAGACTTCCTAGGATACTGTTGGATATTAGGCTCTGATACTAAGTTTGTAATGCCCCAAAACTGGTACTCAGAATGCTACATGGTGCCCACGACCCCAAAGGACTACTAGCTAACCCATGACTGATATCTGTACCTGTACACTGAATAATATATTGAAAGAGTATATGCGAAATATGACATGTAAGGCCATAAGGTTCAAAACTAAATAAACATATGATAAAACAATGTCAGAAAATGGTATAACAATACCAAAAACTAATAATAACTGTCTGACATGCTATAGTCTGAAAGCCTCTAACTGTACTGAATAAGGAGTTAAAGGAACATGTCTCCAACTAACTCCATCTTATGAAAGCTAATTAAAATAATAAAATAATAAATAATCATATCATCCTCGAATGATAAGGACTCATCGCTAATCTACTGCTGCTGGAGTCTGGAATGCTACTGATGCTCTGGATCTCGTGCTGCTAAACCTATGGTATAAAAACACTATAACATAAATGCATCAGTACAATTGAATGTACTGGTATACAAGTGACGTAGGCTTAATACTTGGGGTTCATATGCATGAACAATAATAACTGACTCACTAACATGACCGGGAGAATAAATACATAAAAACATAATTGTAACTGAAGTCATAATAAAACTGAATACCGAATTCTGACTACTGAGTCTATTGATAACATGGATTTACTGATATCTTAGTTTACTGATATTGATAACTAAGTGACTATTTATGAAAGATTTAATTATAAAGAACTATTCTGATTGACTGTATCTAACAGTCCTAAATATGAATACTGATAATATAAGTTTCATGTAACTGATAACGTGAGTGATTGTATCTTAAGTCCTGATACTGATGGAACTATCTGAGTATCATGCTGAGCTTGAGTTGGTTGTATCTGGAAGTATTGAAATATGAAGAACTATATAAGTTCTTTTACTGACATTGAGACTAAGACTAAAACTTTAGGAGGTAACATCTAATCGACATGCCTCAGAACTGAATTGGTGGGGTTCAATCTGTAACCCCAGTTGAAAGGGTGTCAATTCTATGCCATGAGTAAAGACAAGCTTTCAGTGGCCCTTATCTGGCAGTGTCCTCAAATGAAAATGATGGGACCCTTATCTAACAGTGTTGATCCACCTCATCAACCCTCAATCTGGCAGTGTTGATGTCTCAACTTGTGTTGGCTACATAGTTCCGGAATGCAAGGATTGCATCTAGGAATATCACCATAAATCTGGCATTGTGGATTCCCATCCTTAGGTTGTCTAGATGTTGAATCCTTCTCTCAACTGAATAGACACTAAACATGATTAACTGAACTGAACTAGACTTAGTTTACTGAATTCCATTGAGTGATGGAAAACTACTAAATTTTGATAATTGTCTGAGATTACTGAAATCATTGAGATTACTGAGATTACTAAGTTTTCCTAAGTCATGAGACTGACCGATTTCTAGTGAACATGGCTTGACTGAGAGTATCTTAAAAACTAACACAGGCTCTAGGCACACAGCTATAATTTTTTGGTACAAGTACCCCCAGGACTTGATAGTGTGAAACTGACACTTCTTGAAACATGACCATAGTCAACAAATCATAATTCCATCATTGAGAGATTTCATAAAGCACTTGAAAGTCATGAACTTGTACATAAATAGGCATGCATGTTAACATATCATACTATTACAAGTCCAATCTCATGAGCATTTCATCAAACACTTGTAAGGCACAAATTTAACATAGGAGTCATTTGAACATGTAGTGTTAGCATGAATTTATTATTTAGATCTCCAATAGGTCACAAGGCACATTTACTTCACTTAAACATTTTTACAAACACATGAGAGGAAAAATCTTATACCTGGGCATGAACAACATGCTAATGCAGATTGGCCACAACAGTCAATTCACCATTCAAAGACTTCAACATGAGAGGGTCATAGTTCAACACACATAGGAAGAATGGGTATTTCATACATCAATTAACATGTTACAATATCATGGACACTATATCCAACTTACAAATTCAAGAATTCAATATGAAGTTCATATAAACATACCACAATTAATTAGTTTTCATGATTCTTGAGATAACTAATGGAATTAAAACTCAATTTAACATCATAAGCAAGATTAAACTTAGATCCACACATTATCTATAAAATTAACTAACTTGTAGTTTAAAAGATATTCTTGATCTCCAAGGATGGAAGGATACCCAAGGATGAACACTTGACATACCTGGGATGATAATCCTCTAAGGTTCTAGGAGGGATTCTAGGGCTTGTTCTTAATTTTCTTCAAGCTAAGGTTTAACCCCTATGGGAGAGAATATTCTTGTTCTTGAGGACAATGAGAAAATAATTGGATAATAGCCTTCTCAAGTCTTTAATCCCGTGTTTAGAGTGGGAAAAAATACCAAAATACCCTCATGGAACAACTTCCCAGTTGCTGAAATTCTCGACTGACGACCAAGGCTGATAAGTCATCAGATTCGTGATAGCCCGTCAGCCCAGATCATCACCTGGGAGCTGAGTTTGATGGGTTTTACGTCTGATGACATGGGCTGATAAAACATTAGATTTGTTATAAGCTGTCAGCTCTTGTCGTCACTTAGTTGCCAGGCTGACATGCTGGAGTGAAATTGGTATAACCTTTTGCTCCGATATCGGATTTGGGGAAAATTGATATCATTAGAAAGATAATTCAATTATCTATATTTTGGTGGGTCATGAGCTCAAATATTCATAGTATAACTGTAATACCTCGGAAAAATTTTCATTGAAATTTTATGCGTAAACGTGTTGGGCTCTATCTTTTAGAATGAGTTATAAAATTTTTTTGCGGAATGTCTTAGATTATGACCCACAATTGCGTAGAGTATCAAATAATCTTTCCAACGACATATGGATCATCCAAAACAGACACCCGAGCAGCGAGTTATGAACATTCCGATCGAACCGTGAATAGTAGTGAACAGTAAAATGTGCAGGAAAAAGTACTGAGGCCTGGCATATTTTTGCTCCTACTTTAAATGATCATAACTCCTTGTACATACTGATCTGGGTGATCTACTATATGTCAACGGAAAGCTTTGCGAGTCCTCTTTCTAATGAAATTAGTTTCATCTAATTTGTCTGTCGGAGCAAAACGTTATGGTCGATCTACTTCATCCTATCAAAAGCAAATTTTTGGGTCAACTTCAAACAATCATAAATCCTTGCACACAATGATCTGGGTGAGATACTATATATCGATGGAAATATATGAGAGTCCTCTTTCTAATGAAATTGGCTTCATCTAATTTGTAAATCAGAGCAAAACGTTATGGCTGATCTACTTCAGAGTATCAAAATAGTCCACCAAAGGACAGATTTGAGAATTATATGATTTTTAGGGGCATTTTGGTCATTTCCCATCACCCAAAATCCATCCAAACCCTATTTTAAAGCCTATTAGAAGCATTATATGTTATATTTCATCAAATTCCCTCAAAAAGAAAACCCTAAGCTCCTACATCCAACTTCAAGAACCTCCAAAGTTCACCATTAATTCTGTAAATTTATTCAAGATTCAAAGTTCCTAGTTCAAGAACTCCAAGAACCATCATTCAAAGGCACGATTAACATCTCAAAAATGAGTATCGATCTAAAGTTCATCATTCAAGGTATGTGGGGTTTTTCAACAAGAACTCTCTTTCGTTCTTGTGCCCAAAAGTAATTTTCTTTACAAAGGCATGATTTTTATTTGATTTTTACAAATTCGAAGCATGAACCCATATCTTATGATGATTATTATGAAATCTTGATGTTTATGATTTGGAAAGATGAATTTATATGTGTGGATATATAAAGCATGAATCTTGAACGATATGTATCATGATTTTGATATTTCGATTATGAATCCCCATTGGAAATTGTGTTTTTTTGAGAAAGTGTGTGTTATAAGCACGTTGATGTTGAATATTTGAGATATTTTGAATGATTTGACCTTTTGGTCTTAATGGAGTTTTTTTTGAACTCAAGTGTGAAAGAAATCCACAACGTGGTTAATTTTGATAGATGGGAAGCACGATGGCTCCCGATGTATATTTATATATTACTAAAATTATTTTGTTATGGATTGTATTTGAAATGATCTGAGCTTAGTCCAGGAGAAATCTTTAGCACCGAGTGGGAGGTATAAAGAGACATTATTTCCCTAGAACTACGTGCCCCCATAGGAGTGAGCCTGAGGCTGATTTATATAGTGATCACTAGTTTGTATGAATTTGATATCGATAGCCCTACTCCAATGGCAAGGATAGAATAGCACTCCCCAACGTGGGTTGTACGTTGGACTCTATGTAGCTCACATGGTTTATGTCAGTTATAGGATCTCCCAGTGTGTGTGTGTTTCCTTGTGTCTATGGTGAATGGTGAAGTTACTTGAAAGTGGAATTGTGAAAGTTATTCTTTCAAAAGATTTAAATGCTATTTACATTATGAGAATTGATATTCTTGATGAACTGAAAGTGATTGACAATTTATATGATGACTCACATGTGTTATTGTACTTATTTTATCCTCTTATGATTATGATGATTTTCTTTGGACTATGTGAGTCTTTCATACATCCTGTATATTTCTTATAAATATTTATGATGATAATGTTTATACAACTGCATACACCCTCATATACTCGGTTCCTTTCCATGGTACTGACCCACATCTTCGGATGTGGGCTGCATTTTCTCGGAATGTAGGTTCAGGTGCTCAGTTCCAAGTTCGACAGTGATTCTTCGGGCACGCTGTTCTACATCCTCTGTTGTGGTGAGTCCTCATGTTCCAAGGACGTGATGTCTGATGTTGGTTTCACAGAATTGTTTACATTTGATAACTGAGTCAGTTGGGGCATGTCTCAATGGCTCGCTGATTTTATTGATTTTCTTAGAGGCTTGTCAGACTAGTATAAATGTTGGGAGTTGACTAATAAGTCGTATTTTGTTATCTTTCTAAAATTCTTTTATTCTTAGATGATGATTACTCTATTGATATTTGAGGGTTATTTATGGAAACCCCATTGATTTGTGTTGAACTAAATAAAAATAGCTCAAAGGGTTAGCTTGGGGCTACTCATAGCCTCAAGCACCGTGTGATGCTCCGAGACACGTTTTTTAGGGAGTTACAAACTTGGTATCAGAGCCAGGTTTTAAGGTGTCCTAGGGAGTCTGACAAGCCACGTTAAGTAGAGTCTTGATCTTCTGTGTGTAGCGCACCACATCTATGAGCAAGAGGCTACAAGACGTTTTAGGAAAAACTATGATTCTTTCTTTCAGAAGTTTATTGTGCTTAAACTGTCTCTCTCTGCTATTGATTCGTGCTCTTCTCTTTCAAAAATATTCCTCCAGGTCGAGCGAGAAGAAATAATGATGGTCAGCAACCTCAACCCGCTGACCCATTGAATGAAAATGTGTCTCATGCTGAATTTTGGGCAGCCTTTCAGGCACTGGCCAAAGCCTGTTACTGCAAATGTTCAGGCCAACCCGGCCCCGGCTCCACAATAGTAGGAATATGATTTAGCTGCTTCCAGGATCCGTGACTTTATGCGGATGAATCTACCAAAATTCTTTGGGTCCAAGTCTGATGAGGATCCATGATTGTTTTTAGAGAAAATGCAGAAGATTACTCAGGTGATGCATGTATCTGAGGAACATAGTGTGGAGTTGGCTGCGTATAGGTTGAAAGACCTTGCTTATGACTGGGTTGTTGCTTGGAGGAAAGGTAGAGATGAGGGAGCTATCCCTACAACTTGGCAAGAGTTCCAGGATGTATTCCTGGATAAGTTATTCCCATTGGAGATGAGGGAGGAGAAGGTGGAAGAGTTTATGAACCTGTGATAGGGCTCTATGACTGTTAGGGAGTACTGTCTAAAGTTCAATCAATTGGCCAAGTATGCTCCTGACTTAGTGGTTGATAATCGGGCTAGTATGAGTAAGTTTGTGACTGGAGTGTCTAGTTATGTAGTTAAGGAGTGTCGGTATACTATGCTGAATAGTGAGATGAATCTTTCTACGCTGATGACTCATGCCCAATAGATTGAGGCAGACAAGATTAAGGAGAAAGATAGAATGAGAGGGAATAAGAGATCTAGGTCCAAGCAGCACAAACAGGGTCAGACTAGATCACAGGGAGGGAGTCACCCTCAGTATCAGGATGATTCATCTATGCCAGCACTGTCATCTGCTAGTGCTCCCGTGCCTGGAGGTAGGCTGGAGCAATGTAGCAGGTCATATGCATCCAGGTCCCAGTACAGTGTTGGTAGTAAGCCAAATCGTCCCCTATGTCCTAAGTGTGGTAGGGCTCATTCGGGTGAGTGTTAGGGTAAGAAGAGGGGTTGTTTTCGGTATGGTGACATAGGTCACAGAGTTAGAGATTTTCCACAGGATGGACAAGGGTGTCGTGACTATTGACCTCAGACCTAGATTTAGACTGTTAGTGCTCCATTTCTAGCCACTCGCCCAGCCCCAGCTCAGGGTACCTCTTCTAGCAATGCTGGCGGGCAGCGCCAGAATAGATTCTATGCTTTACCGTCCCGCCAGGAATAACAGGACTCTCCCGATGTTGTTACTAATATGCTTCGTATATTTCAGTTTGATGTGTATGCTTTTTTGGATCCTAGATCTAGTTTCTCATATGTTACACCTTTGATGGCTGTGAATTTTGAAATGAGTCCTAAGATTATTCCTGAGCCTATCCTAGTTTCTACCCAAGTGGGGGATTCGATTATAGCCCATAAAGTGTATAAAAAGTGTCCTATTACTGTTCTTCATAGAGTCTTGTTGGATGATCTGATTGAGTTAGACATGGTAGATTTTGATGTGATTCTGGGTATGGACTGGCTGTATTCTTCTTATGCCTCTATTAATTGTCAAACCCGAGTGGTCAAGTTTCAGTTTCCGGGTGCATCCATGTTTGAGTGGTTTGGGAATTGTGTGTCACCCAAGAATTATTTTATCTCTTACCTCAAAGCTAGAAATCTTATTTTCAAGGGGCGTATTTACCATTTGGTTAGAGTCAAAGACACTAAGTTTGAGACTCCAACTCTCCAGTCTATTAACGTCGTCAATGAGTTTTCTGATGTCTTTTTGGATGATCTCCCAGGGATACCTCCTGATAGAGAGATAGAGTTCGGGATTAAGTTTTTTCCCAATACTCAGCCCATTTCTATTCCTCCTTACCGTATGGCCCCTACAGAACTTAAGGAGTTGAAAGAGAAACTCAAAGATCTACTAGATAAGGGTTTCATATGGACTAGTGTTTCTCCTTGGGGTTCTCCTATGTTGTTTGTAAGAAAGAAAGATGGGTCTTTGCGTATATGCATTGGTTACTGCTAACTGAATAAAGTCACAATCAAAAATAAGTACCCCCTTTCGAGAATAGATGATTTGTTTGACCAATTGCAAGGTGCAAGTTATTTCTCAAAGATAGACCTTTGTTCCGACTATCATCAACTCAAAGTTAGGGAGTGTGGCATCCCAAAAAAACACTTTCCGAACTTGTTATAGCCATTTTGAGTTTCTTGTTATGTCTTTTGGGTTAACTAATGCCCCAACAACTTTCATGGACCTCATGAATTGAGTGTTCAGACTATATCTGGATATGTTTGTCATAGTGTTCATTGATGATATACTGGTGTACTCTCGTAGTGAGGATAAACATTCTGATCATCTCCGAACTATCTTGCAAACCCTTAGAGATCATAAGTTGTTTGCCAAGTTCAGTAAGTGTGAGTTTTGGCTAAGGTCAGTTGCTTTTCTGGGTCATATCATTTCTTCCGAGGGTATTAGAATTGATCCCCAAAAGTCCGAAGCTGTCAGAAATTGTCCTAGACCTATTTCTCCGATTCATATTCAAAGTTTCTTGGGTTTAGATGGCTATTACCACCGTTTTTTTGAGGGTTTCTCCTCTATAGAATCTTCTATGACTCAGTTGACCCAAAAGAAAGTAAAGTTCTTGTGGTCTGAATCTTATGAGAAGAGTTTTCAGGAGTTGAAGACTCGACTCACTTCAGCCCCTATTTTAACTTTGCCTAATGTTGTTGATGGTTTTGTGGTGTACTATGATTCTTTAAGAGTTGGGTTGGGTTGCGTATTGATGCAGAAGGGTAAGGTGATAGCTTATGCTTCTAGACAGTTGAAACCCCTTGAGAAAAATTACCCCACCCATGACCTTGAGTTGGCTGCTGTTGTGTTTGCTTTGAAAATTTGGAGACACTATTTGTATGGTGTCCATGTTGATGTTTTCGCTGATCATAAGAGTTTGCAGTATGTTTTTATCCAGAGAGAATTAAATTTTAGGCAGAGACGATGGTTAGAATTATTAAAGGACTATGATATGAGTGTGTTGTACCATCCGAGCAAGGCCAATGTTGTGGCGGATGCCCTAAGTAGAGTGTCCATGGGTAGTGTTTCGCATGTGGTAGAAGGTAAGAAAGAGTTGGCTCGTGATGTACATCGTTTGTCTAGATTGGGGGTTAGGTTGTTTGACTCTGCTGAAGGTAGTATAGGAGTTCAGAGTAGTTCCGAATCCTCCTTGGTTTTGGAAGTAAAGGAAAAGCAATACTTAGATGCTAGTTTGGTCAGACTGAAGGAGTCAGTCAAGGACCAAAAAGTAGAGGTTTTCTCCCAAGGGGGAGATGGTGTGTTGAGATTGCAGGGTAGATTGTGTGTTCCGAATATTGATGATATGAGACAGAGGATTATGGCTGAAGCACACGGGGCGCGATATTCTATTCATCCTGGTGCCACCAATATGTATCGAGACTTACGGGAAATCTATTGGTGGAGTGGCATGAAGAAAGATATAGCAGCGTTTATAGCTAAGTTTGTAACATGCCAACAGGTTAAGGTTGAACACCAAAGACCTGGTGGTATGATGCAAGAATTTAGTATTCCCACCTGGAAGTGGGAAGAGATAAATATGGACTTCGTGATTGGTTTACCTCCTTCCCGACTCATCATGATTCCATTTGGGTTGTGGTTGATAGGTTGGCTAAGTCTGCTCATTTCTTGCCTGTTCATACTTCATATACTACTGAGGATTACGCTAGATTGTATATCCGAGAGTTAGTCAGACTGCATGGAGTTCCCTTGTCATTCATTTTGGATAGGGGTACTCAGTTCACTTTGCAATTTTGGATAGTGTATCTGAAAATTTCACCCATAAGGGGGGTAAAGAGATTTGGAAATAAGGGGAAGCTTAGTCCCCGTTATGTTGGTGCAACTTGGGATGCTGAGGCGGATATGCGATCCAAGTACCCACACCTATTTTCCCCGAACTCCGATCAAGCCAAAGGTACCATTTTCTCCTAAATCATGCACTTTCGATAAAAGTTACAGCAGTTCATCTGTCATTTATTATGTGTTCATCTGTAGTTTCTTGAATTTATGCATTCTATGTTGCATTCGGAGTGAGAAATGATGTGGTGATGAGTCTAACGAATGGTTTCAGTTGTATGATCTATTCCCTATCTAATCTTGGCATGTCTAGCGTCATTCGAGGACGAATGTTTCCAAGGGGGGATGATGTAATACCCCAGAAAATTTTTCGTTGAAATTTTGTGTGTAAACATGTTGGGTTCTATCTTCTATAATGAATTATAAATTTTTCGTGTGGAATGTCTTAGATTATGACCCACCATTGTGTAGAGTATCAAATAAGCTTTCCAAAAATATATGGATCATCCAAAACGGATACCCGAGCGACGAGTTATGAACATTCCGATCGAACCGTGAATAGTAGTGAACAGTAAAATGTGCAGGAAAAAGTACCGATGCCTGGCATATTTTTTCTCCAACTTTAAACAATCATAACTCCTTGTACATAATGATCTGGGTGATCTACTATATTTCAACGAAAAGCTCTGCGAGTCCTCTTTCCAATGAAATTGGTTTCATCCAATTTTTCTCTCGGAGTGAAAAAGTTATGGTCAATCTACTTCAGCCTACTAAAAGCAAATTTTTGAGTCAACTTCAAACGATCATAACTCCTCGTACACAATGATCTGGGTGAGATAATATATATCAAAGGAAAGATATGAGAGTCCTCTTTCTAATGAAATTGGTTTTATCCAATTTGGATATCGGAGTAAAATGTTATGGTTGATTTACTTCACACTATCAAAATAGTCCACTAAAGGACAGATTCGAGAATTATTTGATTTTTAGGGGCGTTTTGGTCATTCCACCTCACCCAAAATCCATCCAAACCCTATATTAAAGCTTACTAGAAGCATTATATGTTATATTTCTTCAAATTCCCTCAAAAAGAAGACCCTAGGCTCCTACATCCAACTTCAAGAACCTCCAAAGTTCACCATTAATTCTGCAAATTTATTCAATATTCGAAGTTCCTAGTTTAAGAACTCCAAGAACCATCATTCAAAGGCACGATTAACATCTCAAAAATGAGTATCGATCTAAAGTTCATTATTCAAGGTATGTGGGGTTTTTCAACAAGAACTCTCTTTCGTTCTTGTGCCCAAAGGTAATTTTCTTTACAAAGGCATGATTTTTATTTGATTTTTACGAATTTGAAGCATGAACCCATATCTTATGATGATTATTATGAAATCTTGATGTTTATGATTTTGAAATATGAATATACATGTTTGGAGATATAAAGCATGAATCTTGAATGATATTTATCATGATTTTGATATTTGGGTTGTGAATCCCCATTAAAAATTGTGTTTTTTTAGAAAGTGTGTGTTATAAGCACGTTGATGTTGAATATTTGAGATATTTTGAATGATATGACCTTTTGGTCTTAATGGAGTTATTTTGAACTAGAGTGTGAAAGAAATCCACAACATGGTTGATTTTGATAGATGGGAAGCATGATGGCTCCCGATATATATTTATATATTACTGAATTTTTTTGTTGTGGATTGTCTTTGAAATGATCTGAGCTAAGTCCGGGAGAAATCTTTAGCACGGAGTGGGAGATATAAAGCGACCTTACTTTCCTAGAACTACGTGCCCCTATAGGAGTGAGCTTTAGGCTGATTTCTATAGTAATCACTAGTTTGTGTAGATTTGATATCGATAGTTTGTGTAGTTGTGCGTTGGACTCCATGTAGCTCACATGATTTATGTCAGTTATAGGATCTCCCAGTGTGTGTGTTTCCTTGTGTCTATAGTGAATGGTGAAGTAATTTGAAAGTGAAATTGTGAAAGTTATTCTTTTGAAAGATTTAAATGATATTTATATTATGAGAATTGATATTCTTGATGAACTGAAAGTGATTGACAAATTATATGATGACTCATATATGTTATTGTACTTATTTCATCCTTTCATGATTATGATGATTTTCTTTGGACTATGTGAGTCTTTCATACATCCTGCATATTTCTTATAAATATTTATGATGATGATGTTTATACAATTGCATACACCCCCATATACTCAGTTTCTTTCCATGGTATTGACCCACATCATCGGATGTGGGCTGCATTTTCTCGGAATGTAGGTTCAGGTGCTCAGTTCCAGGTTCGACAGTGATTCTTTGGGCATGCTATTCTACATCCTCTGTTATGGTGAGTCCTCATATTCTGAGGACGTGATGTCTGATGTTGGTTTCACGGAATTGCTTACATTTGATAACTGAGTATGAGTCAGTTGGGGCGTGTATCAATGGCTCGCTGATTTTTCATGATTTTCTTAGAGGCTTGTCAGACTAGTATAGATGTTGGGAGTTGACTAATAAGTCATATTTTTTTATCTTTCTGAAATTCTTTTATTCTTGGATGATGATTACTCTGTTGATATCTGAGGGTTATTTATGGAAACCCCATTGATTGAGTTGAACTGAATGAAAATGGCTCAAAGGGTTAGCTTGGGGCTACTCGTAGCCTCAAGCACCGTGTGACTCTTTGAGACCCATTTTTTGAGGCGTTACAATAACGAGAGATATGCTCATTTGAAGTAGACTATAGCAATATCCTTCCTAAAAATTCAATTGGTATGAAATGTTTTGATTCATCTGATAGCTGGGAGTTATTTGAAGTCTTAGTATGAATCTAACTTACTCATAAATGTACTATTCATGAGCTTGAAACATGGCGCTAATATTGGTTTGGATTATTTTTTGGGGTATTACAGTTTCGGTCGCCTAATATGTTTCGAACGTGGTCCAAAAAATCTGAAACTCACCCAAGTGATCTATTGACACACCTGATCATGATTCAATCCAAGAATTGATATCTTAAGGTCATAAGGGTTGTGAAGTAAGATTTCCAAATCATGAAGGATAAAAAATAATTCTAAGTGCAAACACTTAGCAGTTTCTAAGTTTGGGACCTCTTTTCATGCTATAAGGGACTGAGCTAAGCTAGAATTTTGTAGGGTTTCACAAATCTATTGATTGAGGTGTAGATATTGGGAGTGATATGGATCAATATGTGGATAAAGAATTAATAGGTCTTTTGGAAGAAAAGAGGAAAAGAAAGAGGGGAGAGAGACCAGTAATTCCTAAACATGTTAAGTTAGGAACTGGAAAAAAGGGACCAAATACTGGCTATGACTAATCTGTAAGTAGTGATAGAAATAGTTTCGAGGGTAAGTTAGTTGGTGATGAACCTTTTTACCCATCAAATAAAGCTTCCAGCTTTGAAAATAATTCAAATAATGTAATTGATAAAGAAGATGAAGCTGAACAGGCTAGGCAACAAGGAGGAAAAAAAGTTAATAAAGTTGTATAAAGTTCAGACTGTAAGAAGTTTGTGTGGGAGTTAGGACTATTTTTTGAAAGTGTTAATAAATTTAGAGTTTTTGTTACTAAATATGTTATTGCTGAACATGTTGTAATTGAAAAATGTGTTAATGAACCTACAAGGGTGAGGGTTAGGTGGACAATTGGTTGTATATGGCTTCTTTATGGTAGCATTGATTCTAGGTCCGTGAAACTTTTTTTGAAGACCTACAATCCAGTTCATAAGTGTGATCCTTCCAATAGGAACAAACTTTGTAATACCAAGTTCTTAAACAGCCACTTCAATGAGAGGATAAAGAAACAACCAGATATTAGAATTTTTGAGTTTCAACTGCTTATTAAGAAGGAACTGAATTTACATGTTTGAAGAAGAGTGTGTAGGAGAGCGAAAAATAAGGTGATTATAGAACTGATGGTTTGGATGGATGTTTTTTAAAAGGAGTGACAAAAGGGTAGTTATTAGTTGTTGTACGTAAAGATGGTAACAATAAAATATTGCCACTGGCATGGGAAGTGGTTGAGATTGAAAGTAGGACCACTTAGAGTTGGTTTATCAGGATTATAAAAGAAGATCTTCTTCTGGGAGATGGGATAGATTTGACACTGATAATAGACATGCAAAGGTAAGAAATTGTTGTTTTTGCTTCTGTTTTTGTTTTTGTTTATGTTCTGTTGTAACTGTTTCTGTTTCTATTTTTCTTATAGGGATGAGAAATTGTTGTAACTGAATATTTACCAAATGCTGAATATATAATGTGTGCAAGGCATGTCCTTGCAAACTAGTCAAAAGATGCTATATATAGAGGTATTGAGAAGAAAAAATATTTTTGGAGGTGTGCAAGATCTACCTTTGAGGCTAAGCTTAGGGACAACATTAGTTATATAAAGAAAGGGGGGATAGAAATACTAGATAAGTTGATGTATTTTAATCTAGAGATATGGAGCAAGGTTTACTTTAGCATTGAAACAAAGAGTGATATTGTAGAAAATAACATGGTAGAATGTTTTAATGGATGGATATTAGAAGCTAGGAATAAGATAATAATTACAATATTAGAAGAGATAAGGGTAAAAATAATGAAAAAAAGTGGGCCAGATGAGGGAATTTTGCGATACATAGATCAGTGACATTTCTCCAATGGCTATGAAAGCAGTAAATGATAATACAACAAGGTCTATGAAGTGCAACATGGAATGAAATTCTAATATAGGGTATGAGGTACTTGATAGGGGATATAGGCATATTGTGGATCTTTCTAGACAATATTGTACTTGTAGAGCATGGATGTTGAAGGGTATACCCTGTCCTCACGCAGTGGCTGCTCTTCACCACAAAAAATTTGATGATTTATTTTGCGACCTTCCCGACCTCCCTTTCTTAAAATTTATGTTGCATTGTGATGGGGCAAGTCAATAGAACATCTCAAGTGAGTTTTGGAATTTTTGGACCTCGTTTAGGGTGCGTTTGATTTTTGAAATAGTAGCACCATGTGATTTGTGTACGTCACATGGTGCATCTCAACCTAGGAACCATGCGATGGAGCATGCGATGTATGCTTCAGTCCAGTGGGATAGAGCATGCGATGTATGCTCTGCTACGCATGCTTGGGAATTTCAGTAATTTAACCCATCTCATTAAGGGTAATATGGTATTTTTCCACCCCTCTATCCTCTTTAACATGGGATTTAATCCCAAGAGCACCAAAATAAGAGTATTTTTATCAAAATCTCTCGAGAAACTCCATTAGGGTTTCAAACTAAAAATCCTAATATCTGAAGATTCAACCGTGGAAATTCGATAATTCTTTCACATTTGAATTCCCCGTTACGAGAGCTACAAGAGACCCCCAATAGTTCGTGAATAGCACTCCGAGATTTAAGAGTTCATCCCAAGGCTCCAAGTTTAAGGTATGTGGGTTTTGAACAAGGATACTCTTTCGTTCTTGTGCCCAAAAGTTTTAGTTTTTCTTAAAGAATTTCATATTTCCACGATGAATTCATATTATTTTGCTATATTTTGAGTTTATGAGATTATAATTTGCCCAAGTATTGAGTTGTATTATTATTTTACATATTTATGATTTAAATTGACAAGTCATGCTATAAGTTGCACATTCCTATATTCATGTCATACTTTCAAGAATTCCTAAGACTTGTTGTTTTGAATTGAGCCTTATTGTTTAATTATGAGTTTCTGAGAATAAATTGTTGATACTCTTTTAAGTGTTTCAAGAAGTGTACTTAAATTCTCTTGTTGTGAAGTTCCAAAGTTATTCATGTAAAGCCTATCAAAATTTCAAGAAAAGAAGTGAGTTTCGATCCAAGTTAAGAAAGAAATCCACATCCTTGATTTTGAGATAAAGGGGATGCATCTTGGCTCCTATCACATGTTGTTGAAATGTTTTAAGGTGGATTTTCTTAAAGTTCTAAGCTAAGTAAGGGAGTAGTATTTAGCATCGAGTTGGTATGATTCTGAGGTCTCATACCTCATAACTACATTCCACTGTAGGATTGAGATTTGTGGGCCTAAGGCCGCGACAGTGAACACTAGAAGGTTAAGGTTCTACTCCGATGACAAGGTTAGAACATCTCTCCCCAACGTGGGTAAGACGTTGGTCTCCATGTAGCTCACATGGTTTATGTCGGTTATAAGAAACTCCCTAACCAGTTCCCTACTCTAATTAAGATAAAAGTATATATGTTGAAAGTTTGATTATTTTAAGATTTCCAAGTTTTAAGTCTCAAAATATCTAAAAGTGTTACAGTCTTAAAGATCCCAAGTTTTGAAGTTCCTAAAGTTCTAAGTCCTTAAGTTTTCAAAGAAGTTGTACCCTCCTCAAGATAAATTCATGAGTTTGAAAAGTACTCTTTAAAGATTTCTTTGGCTTACAAGTTTTGAGAATAAGAAGAGAGTACAAGTTTTAAGCTAAGTATAATGACTCACGAGAATTATATTATATATTTCATGATTCATAATTTATGAGCATTGTATTTCAGATGTATTAAAGATAAGTGAGTCATTCATATTTGCATGCATGGTTTCTCCAAAAGAATAATGACATTTTTTATTTAAATGCAAAGTTCTAATCCACGTATACATCTGTGTGAGACATTGTCTTATAATGTAGGTACAAGACTTAGTACCTCGGGTCATGATAAAATGGTATTAAAGTCGCTCCTGTGTCCGTCCTGTAGATGTGGGCCAGAGTTCAAACTAAGTGTAGGTGAATACCGATAAGGTGGGGAAAACCTTAGTCCTGAGTATAGAAAAATCCCATTTAGTAGGATAAACCTCAGCGAGGATGCTGAGTCCATAAGGGGGGGTGTATGTAACACCCCAACTTGGGAAGGAGTCTCACATCGACAAAACATATGAGGGATGTTGGATTTATAAGTAAGAAAGCCTTGATCCCTAGTATCTTCCTCATTATTCTTTTAGATTTATTCATTTTATTCAATTGCTTATGAGTTATGCCAGTAGAAGGGTTAGCTTGGGGTCACTTGTTACCCTAAGCACCGTGTGACGTCTCGAGACCCATTTTTGGGGCATTACAAACTTGGTATCAGAACACAAGGTCCAAGATTTCTAGAATATCTGTGAAGTCGTGTCTAGTAGATTCTTGGGGAACGGTACGGAGACGTTTGCACTTTTCTTCGAGAGGCTACAAGGCATTTAGGAAATGTCTCCATTCTTTCAAGTCTCATATCGTGCTATAGAAAGGTTCTCTAAGAAAACTTATACAGATTCTCATTTTTCTCTATTTAGGCCATCCCTGCCTTATTCTCAAGGTATCAGAAACAATCAAGATTAAATCTTTACAGATAGTTATGGGATTGTAAGAGAGTTAGAAAGTATTCCATCTGTACTTTTAAGTTTTGAGGATTGAAGTGGTTTATTTATGTTCATAAAAGTCGTGTATTAAGCCCAAGTCAGATGTTCTTTCAGATTCCTCCTCAGAATCCAAAATGTAAACCTATACTTCCCTATTCATGTATTACTCTTGAGATAGCATGATCAGAAAGTTCTAATTCCCTCCCCTAATAATGCTCTCAGACTTGTTAGCAAGAAGTCTCAAAAGTCTCACAAAGTGGCTTAAGAGAAGCCTTCTAGTGTGTTATAAGTCCCTCAAGTTTAAAGTATTCCCTCATTCTTATGAGCCATTTAGTTAAGACAGAGTAAGATGTGTATTCTTAGATCATCGAATATGGTATGCCAAGTTTCTATACCTTGTATTATGTAATCTTGTTATCATGGTATTTTTGAAAATCAAAGTCTAGTGAAGCCGTGTGGGGCTCTTTCGATTCACTAGCATAGTTGCTTTGTTATTTACCTCACTTTCTTGTTCAAATCATAAAATCAAAGTCTAGTGAAGCCGTGTGAGGCCTTTTTCGATTCACTAGCAACTTGTTGTTCATCTTGTTGTTCTTGTGTGATTGGAAGTATGGGTTTAGAGGTGTAGTGGTGAGAAAAACTGATAAGGGCGATTTATTAAATGTATGTTTAGCCGAATATTTTTACATATGATTAAGTTAGTAATGAAGTGATATGCCCTTGTGTGTTAGTTTAGTAGAAGGTAGAGAAGGAGTTACTATTTAAGGTAAATTGTTGTTTGCTTGAAGTATGAAAAGGGTTGTTGATGATATTTGTTATGTTAGAAAAGTATAGGTTATTGATGAAGTACTTGGTGGTTGAGTGTTGTTAAATTAGGCTTCCTTGAAGTTACCAAAAAGGGGGTTTAGCTGAAACTTATAGGGCTATAAAAGAAGTTAGGCGTATATATGGGTGAATAGTAATGATGTGTAGAAGGAGGATGTATTGATGGATTGTGAATGAGATAGACCTATTGATTTTTATTGATACTTATTGTTATGAGGTTTTAGCAGACTTGCATTTTTGGATGTTTGATAGGTAAGAATAGTTTTCAAGATTGTGGTTAGTTATATCTAGAACGAGATACTAAGTTTGAATAGTAGATGATAAGCAAGTTGGATATAATGCTTGATGTGTTGTGAATGTTAGTCGTGTGGAAGTAATCTATTAGGCTTGAACAGTGTACGCTAGGGCTTAAGTTTATTTGGCTGGTAATCAAGTTTAATGTTGTATGTATGATGTAGAAGTATGCCCAAGGTGTTATGGGGCGACATTAATTTCAAGGATCATTACATATGGTGTAGATAGTAGTACCATGGAGTTACTAAGTAGAGGAAGACTAGTTGAATAATATATGATGTTCTCTATAGCTAAGTTAAGGAGTTATGATTGAAGATATTGAGCCTGTTAGGTATTATTTTGATTCTCATGGTTAGAAATATAAGTTTACAGGCGTGATATTGGTAGGCTATGATAGAAGTAGTATAGTACGTCAAAGGCTTGGAGATATTCAAGTTAAGCGTTAGAATTTAAGTTTGAAATTGTAAAGATTGAGATAATAGAAATAAGAGTTGAAGCACTAGATGGTGTGCACTCCGGCTATGGGAATGCTCATGGATATTCTAAGTTAGTAAGTGTTTGAGAATTAGAGTGATGACTATTGGGACTATAGAAAGATAGGGTGTAACTCAGAAGGTGGTGTTAGAAGTTGATTTTATGCTCTTAGGTGTAGTCATTCAGGCTAAGCTTTATTATTATTTATGTGCATTATTATATCCCAGACTCTAGAGTAAAGTGGTTGCAGTAGACCAGAGTATTTATAGTGGTTCACCGATTTAGAGTGATGGCTTAAATCTAAGGGGGAGATGATAGAACAAGTAACCAAGTCAAGCTTTCAGATTCTAGTAGATGTACCAGTAAGTTATAGAATAGCCGTGAGAAAGATTGATGCTTGGCCCAATCTTATTTCAGTATTTTTAGTTGTCCCAATACCTACTCATACCTTATGTTTCAGTTCCCTTATCTTAATTCATGTTCATTCACATGATAGAGAATTATGTACTCTCCTAGTTCCCAAAATGAGGAGTTCTAGTTCTTTCAGCAGTTGGAATCATATTCCATATGTTATGAACTCCAACTTTCGGTCATGCAGCTCATGATTCATGTACTCAAGATCTACAATATATTCAGTTGTGGTACTCAAGAAATACTTTTAATGATTAGTGAAATTCAGATTTATAGCATGCATGTCCTTGGGTTAGACCTCTTTGATAAGTTCATGATGTTAAATACTCTGTTCCCCAAGCCGCCTGGAATTCTTTTTATGTTACAGGTCCTAATGTTCTAACCTTTCAGTGGCCTTTCCTTGAGTTGAGATAGTGGTGATGAACAGTTGTGATGAGAGGAGAGTAAGCAGTCCTTGTTGATGAGGATTGCCATATGCTCATTTTAAATAAGATCGTAAATGTGAAGTGAGATTGAGGCCAAGTCATTGACACATGTCATGTCTAGTTGAAGTTTTATGTGTTATGTTTGGGAAGATTGCGGTGTTCTTGTTTCATGTAAGTCTAGGAGTTTGAAAGAATATCAAGGTGTGTCACTTGGTCAATGGAAAATTTGTTATGTGTATTTTTCTATGGTTAGTATATGGAAGTTGTCCTTGGTAGAGGTTTGTAGGTGGTGACAATAGTGTATTATGGGAGTGTGTTTAGAAGTGCATATGTGGTTATAGAAGTGGGATTGAACATCATGTTTGTATATGTCTGGATGGATGCATAGCACGTTAGTAAATGTCTTGAACGAGGTTGAATGTGGTTGTTGGAGTGGTAATAAGAATTACGCTTGAGATAAGAAGTTGTGAAATGCAAGGTATGTTGAATTTATGGTTTAGACTAAGTATCACAGTGGTATGTGGTATATCTTATGATTTTGAGTTAGGCTTCAACATGGTGAGAGAATTTAGTTTAGTTAGACTTTAGTAGACGAAAGTATCAATGCCATGTGAGAATTATAAATCGAGTCAAGCAAGTATAGTATTTACAGAGAAAATTATCGTTGAGAGAGTGTTTGAGATGTGTTGTTAAGCTTAAAAGTAAGAAGTTGCGCTGCTTGAGGGCTAGTATTTCTATCCTGACTTATGACTTATAGGTCTATGTTGCATGCTTATATTTGGGGCGATATTGTAATTCCTTATTCTGAAGTCTTGTCCAGATCATGCCCTGATTCCCTTATTTCCTTATAGCACTAGAAATTTCTTAGAAATGTGTTGAATAAATACCTTTCTTGGGTGCGAGCATTTAGTATGATTCAGTCCGGGTAACCAGGAATCCAGTTTATCTCAGATAGACAAATCTCTCCAGTTTTTTTTCCCATCTTCTATTTCAGTTTAGTCTTGTTACTTAAAATTTCTTGAGTATGGTTGTTTCAAGAGGTAGTGGTTCGAACCCATGTGAAATTGCTAATTCAACTCAGTATATGTATCAGGCATCAATTTCAGAATTTGGATATCTAGTCATGACTCGATTCGTAAGTATTCACTGAACGATCTTCGTTTCCCAAGTGTTACAGCTCCAACAGTGTAATACCCATTGTGTAACCTTAGCTGTGTGTTCTCACGATTTGTGCCTGCATAAACTATCACTTCACAGTCTATAAGTGCGATCGCACCATGAGCACATCAAGCGAATCGTAAACTCCCATTATGAGTCAGCTTTACATAATTAGTAAAAAGGCAAATTAGCTCAGATTTAGTTCAAGATAATAGTCTTCTTTCATACAGTTCTTTTCCAGTTTCAAATATTCAGCTGCATACCTATTCTTATCATGAGTATATATATTCACCGAAGTATGCCAAAGTTTAGAATGATATAGATTCAGTTTAATAAGTAATTTCAGCTGTGTATCCTTCCTTTTTCTCTCTGTTCTTCACACATCTAGCAACATTCGAGGAAGAATGTTCTCAAGGGGGAGATATTGTAAGATCCCGCAAAGTTCTCACGTCATTAAAGTCATTAGGGTGAGTTAGGAGAAGATTTAACCTTAGAATTTTGCTAAGTGTTCCAACGCTTAGTTTATTTTTAATCCTTGAAACTTCGATGATTTATTTCACGACCTTCTCGATCTCCGTTTCAAAAAAAATTTGTTGCATTGTGATGGGGCAAGTCTATAGAACATCTCGGGTGAGTTTCGAAATTTAAGGACCTCGTTTAGTGCGCGTTTGATTTTCGAAACAGTAGCACCATGTGATTTGCGTGTGTTTCTTGGTGCATCTCAACCTAGGAGCCATACGATGGAGCATGCGACACATGCTCTAGTTCGGTGGGATAGAGCATGCGACGCATGCTTTGCTACGCGTGCTTGGGAATTTCAGCAATTTAACCCATCTTATTAAGGGTAATATGGTATTTTTTTTCACCCCTCTATCCTCTTTAACATAGGATTCAATCCCAAGAGCACCAAAATAAGAGTATTTTCATAAAAATCTCTCAAGAAATTCCACTAGGGTTTCAAACTAAAAATCCCAATATCTTAAGATTCAACCGTGGAAATTGGATAATTCTTTCACATTTGAATTCCCCATTACGAGAACTACAAAAGACACCCAATAGTTCGTGAATAACACTCTAAGATTTAAGATTTCATCCCAAGGATCCAAGTTTAAGGTATGTGGGTATTGAACAACAACACTCTTTCGTTCTTGTGGCCAAAAGTTTTAGTTTTTCTTAAAGAATTTCGTATTTCCATGATGAATTCATATTATTTTGCTATATTTTGAGTTTATGAGATTATAACTTTCCCAAGTGTTGAGTTGCATGATTATTTTACATATTTATAATTTAAATTGCCAAGTCATGCTATAAGTTGCACATTCCTATATTCATGTCATACTTTCAAGAATTCCCAAGACTTGTTGTTATGAATTGAGCCTGATTGTTGAATTATGAGTTTTTTCGAATGAGTCATTGATACTCTTTTTAGTGTTTCAAGAAGTGTAATTAAATTCTCTTGTTGTGAAATTCCAAAGTTATTTATGAAAATTCTATAAAAATTTCAAGAAAAGAAGTGAGTTTTGATCCAAGTTAAGAAAGAAATCCACATCCTTTATTTTGAGATAAAGGGGATGCATCTTGGCTCCCATCACATTTTGTTAAAATGTTTTAAGGTGGATTTTCTTAAAGTTCTAAGCTAAGTAAGGGATTAATACTTAGCACTGAGTTTGGTATGATTCTGAGGTCTCATACCCCAGAATTACGTGTCACTGTAGGATTGAGATTTGTGTGCCTAAGGCCAAGACAGTAATCACTAAGAAGTTAAGGTTCTACTCTGATGGCAAGGATAGAACATCTCTTCCCAATGTAGGTAAGACGTTGGACTCCATGTAGCTCACATAGTTTATGTCGGTTAGAAGAAACTCCCAAAGCAGTCCCCTAATTTAATTAAGATAAAAGTATATATGTTGAAAGTTTGATTATTTTAAAGATTTCCAAGTCTTAAGTATCAAATTATCTAAAAGTGTTACAGTCTTAAAGATCCCAAGTCTTAAATTTCTAAAGTTCTAAGTCCTTAAGTTTTCAAAGAAGTTGCACCCTCCTCAAGATAAAAGCATGAGTTTGAAAAGTACTATTTAAAGATTCCTTTGGCTAACAAGTTTTAAGAATAAGAGGAGAGTACAAGTTTTGTGCTAAGTATAATGACTCATAATATTTATATTATATATTCCATGATTCATGATTTATGAGCATTGTATTTCAGATGTATTCAAGGTATAAGTGAGTCATTCATATTTGCATGCATGATTTCCACAAAAGAATAATGACATTGTTTTTTTAAATGCATACACCCCCATATACTCAGTACATTCTCAAAGTGTTGATTCACATATACGTCTATGTACTACATTGTCTCATAATGTAGGTACAAGACTTAGTACGCACATTCGGATTCAGTCTGTTCGTAGCTTTCAGTCAGTAGGTGATGTGTCCTTTTAATTCGAGGGCTCGATCCAGTTATTCAGTTTGAGATGTATTATATATTCTTTATTCAGTCATATTGAGTTGGGATAGTTAGGAGTCATGACCCGGCTACCTATAGTCAGTATTACTAGAGGCTTCATAGACAGTCAGTAGAAGTTGATGTATTCAGTTTCAGTTTTATTGTAAAAATAGAGTTGAAATCTTGTAAATTCAGTTTTGTATTGAGCAGATTCGTAAAACAGTTATCTTCCGCATAATTCTTTCAGATTTATTCATTTTATTCAGTTGCTTATGAGTTATGCCAGTAGAAGGGTGAACTTGTGGTCATTTGTGACCCTAAGCACCGTGGGACGTCTCGGGACCCTTTTTCTGGGCTTTACAATATCTCTGTTATGCCACCTCCTATTAGAAAGATACCAGGTAGGCCTGGAAAGACTAAAAAGAAAGGAGAAGGTGAAACCAAAAAGAAAACTAAAAAGTTGTCCAAAAGAGGGATTGAGATACTATGCAGAACTTGTCATAGCAAGTATCACAACAAAAGAAAATGTCCAACAAGTGCACCTGCTGCTGGAACTAAGGCAAATCCTGGCCCAAGTTTAAATGATGGTGCAGTACCAAGTGCAGGTCCAAGTGCATCACCTACTATTGGAAAAGGAAGAGGTTTCATTAATTTGTTTGGTTTATTATTTTATCCTGTAGTAATTGTAGAGTTACAAATTTCTGTATAATAATTTATCCTAATTGTACTGTAACGTATATCTAATTCTAGATTTTCTATGTTATTTATTATCTTGTGTTGTTCCTCTCGTAGTGAGTTTTTTAAATTATATAAGCTATCACACGTACTTCTTTCTAAATTTCCTAAGGTTTCTTCTATCCATATTAATTTTTCTTTTAGATTTTCCATTATTTTTCTAATTCGGTTTTTATAACTAATTTCATTATTTAGATTATCTTGATTTTCTCTAGTTTTTCTAATATATTCTAACATCTCTTAGTCTGAATAATATCCTTCTAGGTAAATTTCTTGGTATAACTGTTCTATCCAATTTATGGTTTTTATTACTTTTTCTAATATTACTCTCTTAATATCTATAATCTCTATATCTTTAAGTATATATACGATTAAGACTTTAAGATAATCTAGATGATCTATTTTTTAAAATTGATTTTATTATAATATTTTGTAGTTGTTTATTTTAGCCTTAGTAGTTCTTGTATATTTTTATTAAGAAATTCTATATATTTTATATATTTATTTTCCATGTATTTGTCTATATTTATTTTCATTTGTTTTTCTAGTAACTGTATGTTTCTCATATCTTTTTCTAAAAATTTTATGTAATTTATCATGGTAAGTATTTGTAAGAGTAGTTAGGTAGGTATGGTATATAATTTACTCTAGTCATGTAATATTTACCAAATGTTTTTCTTATATCTACTACTTTTATATCTTTAAGTGCATACAAAATAAATATTTTAAATTTATCTACCATCACATCAGATAAATAGTTATTCATTTTCATAAAATTGCTTTTTTCAAAATATTCCCTTCAACCATGTACATAACAAAATATATTCATCTTAGATTACTATATACTAGATTATTCTTAAATAGCATGTTCTTTGGTCACTATCAGCATGGTAATTTGGATACTTTTTCCCTTAAACAGCGCCTCTACTCTGGTTACTCCCCGTCATGGCTTCTTGCCTCATTGGTTTCACCTTGAGGATGGCATAGTTCTTAGGGATTTTTCTCCGTTTCCAGTTTGCTAATAAACTTCTTAACATATTATTTTTCGAATAATTCTACTATAAAGTAACTAATATGAATTTATTTTATCATATCATGATTGTTGGGAATTATGAATTTAGCTATTCATAATCATAAATAAATATACCTATTTGGGTAGTTTTGATATTTCTGAAGTTTGTTCCTCCATAGCTATTTCTATAGTCAATAACCATCCTAACTTTTTCCTCTTTTTGGTTCACTATGTTTATTTACTATAAATGTTGGGCTATTATATTTACTATTACTATTTTGTATATATTGTTTTTCTAATAATTCATCTATATGCATTTTAAACTCGATACAAATAGGAATTTAATGTTAAAATTAGCAATATGTAATATGTGTTATATAGATGAATATACTTGCGCATTTAAAGAATATTATTATAAAGGAGCATATAGTATAGAAGAAAGTAAAGAGATAAGAAAATTATATTTTAATAAATTACCCGAACCATTTAGTTCAAAGATAATAAAAAGTTAGGAGGAAGAAAAAATAGTAGATACGTTGGGAGCAAGAATAAAATTCTTACAACAATGGTATAGAAACTTATGTGAAAAATATAGAGAAGAATTAAAAATGGAAAAAACATTAATAAGAAATTAGCATGTTGAAAAAATAAAATAGCATCCCAATTTGGATGTGAAGAAAGATATTAGAAGAAAAGAAAAGGACATAAGAAATATAAGAAATATAAAAAATCAAAATATAAATATAAGAAACCGAGAAAAAGATATTATGTAAAAAATTATAAATACAAAAGACCATATAGAAAGAAGAAATCTATAAAAGAATGTACTTGTTATAATTGTAGAAATATAGGCCATTTAGCTAGAGATTGTAAATTACCTAAAAATCTAAAAAATAAACAAATATCAGAAATAAAAATAGATAATACAGAATATATGCAGATAGATTATATAGATTATGAATTAGAAAGTGAATATAGTATATATGAAATTTCAGAAAACGAAACAGATAATGAAATAGATAGTGAAATAGATGAATCAAATAACTGAAGAAGATATAAAAATAATAACAAAGGAAGAATATTTAAATGATGAAGGAACGGAACAAAAAATAATATTTGACAGTAACATATTTGATGAAATAAAAGGAAAAGAATTAGATTTAAGTGTAGAAAAAATATTTAAAATACCAACAATAAAAAATATTTTTACTAGAAAAAAGGATGAATATTATGTAGTATGCCAAAAAGAACATGTAATAGACTGTAGATATGCAAAAGGCAAAGCTAGTATACCACTAGTAACAAAAAGAATAATTAATAAAGAAATAATGATATAAAAAGTAAAGGAGACCCAATAAAATATTACACCTTAGAGGTATAGAGATATTAATAAAAGAATGTTTTAGAGAAGGATAGATACACCAATAGAATTATATTTAGCAGATGATAGAATTATAAAACCTATAGAAAAAAGCATAATAACTGCCTATCTTTTTCTACATCTTGTTCTTCTTCTATTGTTGTCATACAAACAAATTCATCTTTTATAGCTGTTTCATATTTTTTTAATAATTCTATAGGTATTAGTTTAGTTGTTGTTGATGATGTTCCTTCTATAGGTTTATTAGTTCTTAATACTTTCTTGCTATTTTCAGTTAAATTTGAAAACTATAGCTTTACTGATCCTATTAGTGTTCTTTCTATATATTTGGGTGCATCTGTTATGTTTATATTATTATCTAGTAATTGTTTGGTCATATATCCTATCCATAATTGTATTGTTTTTTCTGTATCTATTACACAGTCTAGGTCTAAAAAGTTATAATTTTTATTAACTATTTGTTTTGGTGTCCATTTGTCATAGTCATTACATTTTTTAAACTTACTCTTATAATATATAGGTTTTCTTATTTCTGTTGTTTTAGGTATTATATTTTCATCTTCCTTTTTATTAAGAGTATTTATTTATGTGTTGGTACTTTCTAAGTTTTCCTCATTAATTACTTCTTGTTTTTCATTGATCTCTAATTTTTTGTATTTGTTAATATTTCTGTATATGTTTCACTATCTTCTGAATCATAATTATCTGTCTCTTCAACGTCTATATTATTTATTTCTAATTCTTTGTTTTTTATTTCCAATTTTTCCTTAAATTGATTTATCTCGTTCAGTAATTTTTGTTCTCTATCCTTTTCTTCTTTTTCCTTTTCTCTTTGTTCATACAGATCTTTTAACATTTGTATTTCTTTTTCTAATTCAGCAATTCTATTATTTTTAGTTTCTTCTATTTTTCGTATTTCTTTCGTAGTTTGTTGTTTTATTTTTTCTATTTCCTTTTTTCCTATCTATTTCTTGATTTTCTCTTTCTATTCTTACCATTGCTGTCAATCTATCTTCTAATTTTAATTCTTCTTTTTCTAACTTCAGATATAAATGTTCACCTATTTTCTTATATCTTCTTCCTAGATTAGAAAATACTATTTTTATTTTTAATCCTTCGTAATTTTCATATATTTTTTCATCTATTATAAATTCTTCTTTGTTCATTTTATTGTGAATAGTTCATGTTGGTATATATATTCTAAACTGTCTATTTGTGATTCTAACTTTGATATTTCATCTTTTTGTGTATTTATTAAATTTTACTAACTCCGGCAAATATATTATAATGTAGTCTTTCTATTCTTGTTTTTAATTCTTTACGTTTTTCAGAAATAATTTATTTTAATTCTTTGTATTTTTGTACTTTATTCATTTAAACCACATTTATAATATCTTGGTGGATATCTAAATCTAATTTTATCATAATTAGGTGGTATATGTCTCGTTCTCCTAGATTTTAAATGGATTATTAGGTTTGCTTCAATACTAGATATTAATGTAATTAGGTAGGCTAATCTTTGTGGGTTTTCTTTTGTTTTATTTAGACTTATATATTCTGAATAATTACTAATTAAAGATTCTTTGATTTTTCTAAAAGCTTCTCTGTTCTTAAATGGTCTTCTCATAATTAATTCGATAAACATGGATAAATTCTAACATATCTAACATATATCTCACTACTGCATTTTTTAAATAACTGGGCTCTGATATCATTTGTAGGGGGTGCGGATATAGGCGGATAACTAACTTATGAAATAGATTTATTGTATATCTAATGAATCTATTTTTCTTTGTGCGTGGATATTTCTTAAATTTTGTTTCAATATCTTTTAATGATTTATTCTTTTCGTAAGATGTATTCATTAATTTATTTGATTTATTATTTTATCCTATAGTAATTGTACAGTTACAAATTTCTGTATAATAATTTATCCTAACTGTACTGTAATGTATATCTAATTCTAGATTTTCAATGTTATTTATTAGCTTGTGTTGTTCTTCTCGTAGTGAGTTTTTTAAATTATATAAACTATCAAATGTACGTTTTTCCAAATTTTCTAAGGTTTCTTCTATCCATATTATTTTTTCTTTTAGATTCTCCATTATTTTTCTAATTCTGTTTCTATAATTAATTTCTTTATTTAGATTATCTTGATTTTATCTATTTTTCTAATATATTCTAACATCTCTTAATCTGAATAATATCCTTCTGGGTAAATTTCTTGGTATAACTGTTCTATCCAATTTATGGTTTCAATTTCGTAGTCTATTACCTTTTCTAATATTATATATAAGATTAAAACTTTAAGATAATCTAGATGATCTATCTTTTAAAATTGATTTTATTATAATATTTTGTAGTTGTTTGGTTTAGCCTTAGTAGTTCTTGCATATTTTTATTAAGAAATTCTATACATTTTATATCTTTATTTTTCATGTATTTGTCTATATTTATTTTCATCTGTTTTTCTAGTAACTGTATGTTTCTTATATCTTTTTCTAAAAATTTTATGTAATTTATCATGGTAAGTATTTGTAAGAGTAGTTAGGTAGGTATGGTATATAATTTACTCTAGTCATGTAATATTTACCAAATGTTTTTTCTTATATCTACTACTTTTATATCTTTAAGTGCATACAAAATAAGTATTTTAAATTTATCTACCATCGCATCAGATAAATAATTATTCATTTTCATAAAATTGTTTTTTTCAAAATATTCCCTTCAACCATGTACATAACAAAATATGGTCATCTTAGATTACTATATACTAGATTATTCTTTAATAACATGTTCTTCAGCCACTATCAGCATGGTAATTTGGATACTTTTTCCCTTAAACAGCGCCTCTACTCTGGTTACTCCCCGCCATGGCTTCTTGCCTCATTGGTTTCACCTTTAGGATGGCATAGTTCTTAGGGATTTTTTTTCATTTCCACTTTGCTAATAAACTTCTTAACATATTATTTTTCAAATAATTCTACTATAAAGTAACTAATATGAATTAATTTTATTATATCATGATTGTTGGGAATTATGAATTTAGCTATTCATAATCATAAATAAATATACCTGTTCGGGTAGTTTTGATATTTCTGAAGTTTGTTCTTCCATAGCTTTTTCCATTGAAATATGTTTGTTTTTTAATTAACTGAGCAAAATATTTGTTGTAGACTGGAGAGAGTATTGCTTCAACACATGAAGGCTTGCTTTGCAATGCCTTCGGTTTCTTTCATTTATAGAAAAAATCAATCTTTACAAAGTCCTTACATGAGTCTTTACACGTAAAATAAATTCTAAGACTAGAATCCTAAGTGCCATAGCCTTTTGAAAAGTCAAAAAGGCTAGGAGTCTAAAAAAGAAAAGTCTATAAAACTAGTCTATAAAACTTAGTGCCATAGCCTTTAAAAAAGGCTAGGAGGCTAAAAAAGAAAAGTCTTAGTCTATACAATTCTAACAATTTGACGTAAATAATTTTGTATCTTGTCTTCTTCCATTGGTTTCTTCTCGTCGTATCAGTTTGCTTCTTATCTTATCTTTCCAGCTGGCATTTCATCTTCTTGATTTTATTGTAGGTATACTTCTGGGATAATGTTATCTTCTCCAGTACAGCTTGAACATTGGTGATCTAGATATTTGTGTCCAATTATTTTACAATATCTTGTCAGTAATCCGTCTGAAATAAATCCTTTTTTAACTGCTCTTGCGGTAGATTATTTTTCTGGGTTAAGTAATGTCATTATCCATTGCCTGACATCTTCCATATCTGCTTGTCATAGCTCTTTTGAATTTGAATAAATCATTTGATGGTCTCTCGAATAATAGCTCCATATTGGGTTTCCATTAGTATAATTATTTACTAATTCTTGGATAATCGTAGCTAGTCCAATGAGTCGTTTATTTGCGTAGAAATCGGGTATCTCAATTCTGGGTATCTCTTGTTGCTGTGTAATATCTTCTGGTATGATCATATCTCTGGTTAGTCCTATTTTTACAACTTGTATAACTAGTTTTATTTCGTCGTATAATATCTCTGCTGGTGCAGTATAACACTTTATATAAAATAGATTTCTTTTTGTTATCCTCTTGTAGGTGGTGAATATCTTGTGTAATTCTTCCATAGCTGTTAGTTCTTCTCCATCTTGGGTGTATATAGTGTTTAATAATCCATAGTCAAAACAACTTTTTACTAGGCTTGGGTTAGTTTTGAATAGTGCAATTAGCTTGTTATATCCTTGTAATTTTTGGGTTATATAGTTTGTGTTTGGTTCTTTGATATTTGTAGCTCTGGGGTTAAGGTTTAGAAAAGTTTGTACTCTATAGATATTTTCTATGTATTTTTGGGTTGTATAGTTGTAAACTTTTTTATCTTGGTTTAGGCTATCTCGGTATGTGGTGATTTGTAGGGGTATGAACATAGGGTCTTTTTGTGTTTTCGGTATAAATGGTTTCTCAAATATTTTATTCATATTCATGTTCTGGTATCTCGGTGATGATACGCGAATTTACACGCCTATAGTGCTATATTTTACCCATATTTTAGCCTAGTTTTGAGAACAAATTATATATTTCATGCACTTTTAGTCCTTTTTCCTGTAAGTGAGCTAACGAACATGATTAGCAAAGTTTCAGGTATAAATGATGCAGAATTCAGCATTTTATGGATTACTTGTCGCCAAAGAAAGCTTCACGAAAGGAGAAGAGGGAGTCTTGGACGCCTAAGGACCAAAAGTGATGAATGGAAAATCTGTCCCGGGCTAAAACAGCAATTCTGAAGACTTTGGGGACTAGCAGTAATTTATTTTGATTAGGATAATGATACATTAACCTAGTACAATTGGGTTAAGTATTTCATTAGCTTAGTAGGATTTGGTTAAATATTTCATTAGCTTAGTAGGATTTGGTTAAGTATTTCATTAGCTTAGTAGGAATAGGATATGGGTATTATAAATACCCTATTTTGCTAGAGATTTTATATCTTCTTTCCATCTTTCTATTATACATTCACTACTACTTCTAACTCTTCCATTAATTCTTCTATTCTTCTATTCATCTATTTTTCCACAACAAGAGAAACATTACTTGCTAGGGAAGTTCACGCCTAACGCCTACCACATCATTATTACACGAAACCTTTATTGGGTATAATAACAATGTCAATTGTGATTTCCTTCGCAATTATGGGTAACTAAACTTCTCTGTTGGGGTTATGAAAGCCGAATGAGATACTATCTATTACTATGAGTTTGTGAGTTCGCGACACGTATGCTGCTTATATCATTATTCTCTTCATCTTAATCTAAATTCTTTGTGGTTGCAAATGCAAGAATACGCCAGTATAACATTTACCTTGTTCGAAAGAAAGGTTATCTGTCTGGAAAAGAGATAATGTCAAGGTAGTAGGGTCCCATCCCCTATTAAAAAGTTAGTGCCGTAACTGGATTAACCTCTTGGAGAATTCGTACTGTTAGACACGCTTTAAGCTCGAAAGAGTTAAAGTGAAATAATCCTCGAATAGGTCGAAAGACGCCTGGATTTACCATCGAATACAATTCTCTATAAGCACATGCATGTCGGAATTCAACACACTCATAGCCAATAGAGACGTATAACTCAGAAGGTGGACATAACCCCAACTCCTCAATTCTCATTGTTTTACAACCTACTAAACATTCTTTCTTTTTACGTTGCTATTTTCAGTTTTTACTTTAATATTTTGGTTACACATTACAATCCCCCCCTTTTTACGAGACTTGCACTAAAAGTCTAGTAATCGTTGCTTACTTGTTGACCAAGCTATTCCCTGTGGGATCGATACCCAACCCAGTTGGGTTCTATATTTGCTAGCGACCGCTTTACACTCCTACGAGAGTTGTAGATTGAGCGTTATCAACAATTCGCGCCGTTGCCGGGGAATACGAATGTCAATTAAGTTTGTGATAATTACTAGACCCTTTGGTCAGAGATTCTCGTACTTTTACTTTTAGTTTTTGTTTTTGTTTACTGCAGGTTTTTATTTAGTGCATGCCCCATACTCGAAGTTCTGGTCAACCGTTATTACCTATCAATCCTGAACCACTACGTATTGGCAGAATGGAGGCACAAACGAAAATCGAAAGAATGGCTGCTCAACAGGAGCAGGCGAGATTAGCTGCTCTTGCCGCCGCCCAAGTACACCAACAAAACATTGATAACCCTGAGCGAGCAACAAATCCTGACGATGAGGATTTAGGTGATGACGAGTTACTAAACCCAAGGCATGATGCTGAAATCGCAACACCTGGCAACAGAAGAGGTTGTCAAGCTCGGTTTAGGTATGATCGCCAACCCATGCAACCAGCTTTTGACGACGATGATGATGATCTTGATAGAGCCGGAGCCACTGGAGCCATAATTCCTCCACCATTAGCGCCCGGAGCCAAGTTCAACATCACAAGCACCATGATTCAGTTATTGCAACTCAAGGGATTATTTGGTGGACTAGCAGGCGATGATCCGAATATGCATCACATCAACTTTATTTCTACATGCAAGTCGTTTGACAATACTGGTGTTGGTCAGAATGCAATTCGATTACGTCTATTTCCATTGTCTCTGTCTGGGGAGGCAACTCTATGGTTGAATGGGCTGACTCTTGATTCTATTACAAATTGGAGGCAATTGAGAGACGCTTTCCTAGAAAGATTCTTTCCGCCATCCAAAAGAGCACAATTGAGAGATGAAATCAGCAACTTCCGTCAGCTGCCAACTGAAGCCCTTCATGAAACATGGGAGAGGTTCAAGACAAAGCTAGCGAGATGCCCAAACCATCACATGACTAATGTTCACCTAATGGAAATATTATACAGAGCCTTGAATTCAATAACTAAACCAGTGGTGGATAATGCGGCTGGAGGATCGTTTATGGACCTCACCTTTGGTCAAGCAAGCTATATACTAGATCGTATGACGAAGTAAAGTAGAGCTTGGCATACCAGGGATTCTGAGGTAGCAAGCCCCACTTTATCTATTGGCATGACTGTAGACCAAAGAAGAAAAGAAGAAGAACGTGATCAAGATATGGCGCACATGAAAACACAAGTGGATCTTCTTACAAAGCATTTATTATCAGGGAAGACCGAAAAAGTAAAAGCTATTGCGTCTAAAGGAAGAGACGAATCTGATTCGGAAGAAGAGGCCAACTACTTGAACAATCAGGGGGGTTTCCGAGGTAATACCCAAGGAAACCAAGGTCGGAACTACTATGATAAATCTGGAAACAAAGACCAAGGTAGTTGGAAGAACAAGAATGAAAAGAGTGGTTTGAACGTTCCCCCTGGAAGACGTGACGCCACCACATCTAGCTCTGGAAGTATGGAAGACATACTGGCCAAAATATTGAAAAAAAGGAGTGGAAGCAACAAGCACTGAAGTAACGGAGGTAGTGAATGAGTTTTCCTCTATAAAACAAATAGTTGATTCTCACTCCACTTCAATCAAGCAAATAGAGCAGCAATTGATCCAACTTTCAGCAGCACTCAATCAAAGAAAGGCTGGCACCTTACCTAGCGATACTGTGCAAAACCCAAGGAATGATGGGTCATGCATGGCCATTACTACCCGGAGTGGTAAAGTGTTGGTAACTTCAGCAAAAAGTAAGCAAGTGGATGACGAAGTAGTGGACGTTGATGATAAGGCTATAGAAGATGCACAAAAAGGGCACAATGTCCATGACGTCAATCCTAATGGATTATAACCTGAAAAAGCTGAAAAACGGAAGCAAGAGGAGAAGAAATCCGTGGAAAGAACAATTCCATACCCACCACCACCTTTCCCTCAAATATTGAAGAAGGTGGCGGATGACACAAAGTTCAGCAAATTCATGACTATGTTGAAGCAGCTGACCATTAATGTTCCATTGGTGGAGGCACTTGAACAAATGCCTGGGTATGCGAAATTTATGAAGGATATTTTGACAAAGAAGCGGGCAGCAAGTTATGAGTTGAAAGATAATATTCATCATTGCAGCGCAATCGCTACCCGATCAATAGTTCAGAAGAAGGCTGACCCCGGTTCTTTCACTATTCCTTACACCGTTGGATCTTTGAATTTTACCAAGGCATTATACGACTTAGGAGCCAGCATCAATTTGACGCCATTATCTATCTATAAGAAGTTGGGGTTGGGTGATCCTACTCCAACCAATATGAGGCTCGTAATGGCAGATAGGTTGGTAAAACGACCTGTTGGTATTCTATGTGATGTCTTGGTAAAGGTTTCTTCATTTATCTTTCCGGCAGACTTCGTTATTTTGGATTGTGAGGCAGACTCAGAAGTTTCCATAATCTTGGGGCGTCCTTTCCTTGCTACGGGAAGCGTACTTATTGATTTGAGAGCTAATGAACTTTCGTTCCGAATAAATAACGAAGTAGTTCGCTTTGATGTTTACAAATCAATAAATCAACCCAAAGATCTGAGTGTATTTTCGGTGGCTGATGTTTTCTTTGATGATGAGAAAGAATTACTTGAAGAAGAGCAAATTATAGATGACCCTTTGGAGGTTGTGCTCATGAATGGAGAGAATGAAGATGCTGAAAATTGTGAAGAAGTTATTGGTGCTCTATCAGGATTAGGGACATATCGCTATGCTCCCAAGAAGCTGGACCTTGATCTCAAGAATTGACCCACACCACCAGCTAAGCCATCTATTGAAGAGCCACCCACATTAGAATTAAAGGAGCTGCCAAGACATTTAAAGTATGCATTCCTAGGAAGCGGAAACACACTTCCAGTCATTGTTGCAGCAGATTTGGGTGAGCAATAAGTTGCAGCTCTCATTGCTATTCTACGGAAGTATATTAGAGCCATTGGATGGACCATTGCGGATATTATTGGTATTCCACCTGGGATTTGTACACATAAAATTCAGCTTGAAGAGAATTGCACACCCACCATTGAGCATCAAAGACGTCTAAACCCACCTATGCAAGAAGTGGTGAAGAAAGAAATTACCAAGTGGTTAGATGCGGGGGTTGTGTATCCAATCTCTGATAGTACATGGGTAAGCCCGGTACAATGTGTTCCCAAGAAAGGAGGCATGACGGTGATCGCGAATGCGAAGAATGAGCTTATTCCACTCAGACCCGTCACTGGATGGAGAGTATGCATGGACTACTGAAAGTTGAATTCTTGGACACTCAAAGATCACTTTCCAATGCTATTTATGGACCAAATGCTAGATTGATTAGCGGGGAAAGGATGGTTTTGCTTCTTAGACGGTTATTCAGGCTATAATCAAATTTGTATTGCACCCGAAGACCAAGAGAAGACAACGTTTACATGCCCATATGGTACGTTTGCCTTCAAACGTATGCCATTCGGGCTATGTAACGCACCAGCCACCTTTGAACGTTGTATGATGTCAATTTTTTCTGCTATGGTTGAAGACACTTTGGAGGTATTTATGGATGATTTTTCAGTTGTTGGTGAGACTTTTGAAGCATGCTTGGCAAACCTAAGTATGGCGTTGCAAAGATGTGTAGAATTCAACCTAGTGCTGAATTGGGAGAAGTGCCACTTCATGGTAAAAGAAGGAATCGTTCTTGGGTACAAAATCTCCAAAAGAGGAATTAAGGTTGATCGAGCAAAAATCGAAGTCATTGAGAAGCTACCGCCTCCAATTTCGGTGAAGGGAGTTCGTAGTTTTCTCGGCCATGCAGGTTTCTATCGTCGGTTCATCAAAGACTTCTCTAAAATTGCTAGTCCATTGTGCAAACTCTTGGAGAAAGATGCGAAGTTTGACTTCAATGAAGATTGCTTAAAGGCATTCGAATGCCTCAACGGAAAACTCATTGAAGCCCCTATCATGGTAGCACCAGATTGGTCTCTCCCGTTCGAAGTCATGTGTGATGCTAGTGGTGTAGCCGTTGGAGCTGTGATTGGTCAGATAAAGAAGAAATTATTTCATCCTATCTACTATGCGAGTAAGGTCCTAAATGAAGCCCAAAGGAACTACACTGTGACAGAACAAGAGCTCTTAGCGGTTGTGTATGCCTTTAAGAAGTTTCGTGCCTATCTATTGGGTACTAAGGTGATCGTTCATATAGACCATGCAGCTCTTAGGTATCCAATGACAAAGAAGGATGCAAAACCACGATTAATTCGATGGGTATTGCTGCTGCAAGAGTTTGATTTCGAAGTTAAAGATAGAAGAGGTTGCGAGAACCAAGTGGACGACCATCTATCTAGACTCAAGAATGAGTATGTGGCGCTGCCTGAAATCAAGATTGATGATGCATTCCCTGATGAGGAGATCTTAGCAACAACAATAGAAGGATTACCATGGTATGCCGACTTTGCAAATTTTGTGGTGAGTAATGTGATACCATCCAATTTATCATACCATCAAAAGAGGAAGTTTATGCATGACGTACAACACTACTATTGGGATGAGCCATATTTGTTTCGACGATGTGCGGATGGTATTATTCGATGATGTATATCCCATGTAGAGGTGCCTACTATATTGGAAGCATGCCACACTTCCCAAGTTGGAGGACATCACGCAGGTAATCGGACAACAAGGAAAGTATTGCAAAGTGGATATTATTGGCCTTCGATATTCAGAGATGCCTATGACTTTGTTAGAAGATGCAACCAATGCCAAAGACAAGGTGCTATTTCGAAACACCATGAGATGCCCATGTCGAAAATTCTTGAGGTAGAACTCTTTGATGTGTGGGGCATTGATTTCATGGGTCCATTCGTGAATTCGTTTGGAATGAAGTACATCTTAGTTGCTGTAGATTATGTCTCGAAATGGGTTGAAGTTGTAGCGTTGGTCGACAACGAGGGAAAGCGTGTTGTAGCATTTTTAAAAAGGAATATCTTCTCTCGCTTTGGAGTACCACGTACTATCATAAGTGATGGAGGATCTCACTTTTGCAACAAGTTATTCAAATACGTGTTGGCCAAGTATGGTGTCAAGCAACATAAGGTAGCCACGCCTTATCACCCACAAATGAGTGTACAAGTAGAGGTTTCCAATCAGGAGATCAAGCAAATCCTTATGAAGATGGTAAATGCTAATTGGAAGGATTGGTCTCGGAAGCTAGATGATGCACTATGGGCGTATAGGACTGCATTCAAAACACCTATCGGCATGTCCCCTTATCAACTAGTTTATGGGAAGGCTTGTCATTTACCCATTGAGCTTGAGCATAAGGCATTGTGGGCGTTGAAGCAATTGAATTTGAATTGGGATGATGCAATGAATCTGAGGTTGGAGCAGCTGAACTAATTAGATGAATTCCGTCTTCATGCTTATGAGAGATCGGACATATACAAGGAGCGGATGAAGAAGTATCATGATCAGCGGATTGTTCAATGAAGCTTTCAAAAGGATGATATGGTGCTACTCTTCAACTCTAGATTGAAGAAATTCCCAGGTAAGTTAAAGTCTAAGTGGACTGGTCCATACAAAGTTATCCAAGTCTACTCGTCTGGAGTAGTCGAATTGGAAGACAATAATGGTGTTGTCTTCAAGGTGAATGGCCAACGTGTTAAACATTATATCGGTCCTCTTGACTCGATGAAGGATATTTCCATCACTTATCTCAACGAAGTCTAAGTACTCGAGGTAACTATGTCGAGCCACGAAAATAAATAAGGCGCTAGATGGGAGGCAACCTATCGTTTATCATTTTTCATTTTTTTAGTATATGTTTTGCATTTGATTAATAAAAATCCAAAAATAAGAGTCGTACCACGACCAAAACTAAGGCTCTAGATGGGAGGCAACCCATCGTACTAATCGTTTTAAGTGGTTTAGAGCAAATGTAGGTGCAAGAGGTATTCAACGAGGAGATTGGTTTCAAATGATGATTTGGACGTATTGCACGGTAAAGGTGGTAAGTTTGGAATTAAGATGCATAAGGCTATGGATTGAGCATTGCTCATGACAAATTATGCATCGAGCAAGGCTAGGCCCAGGTAAAACTAGGCCACGAACAAGGCAACGCCTATACTATAGCCTAAGGTCTCGGAATCTAGTGTGCAAAGGCATAGGCGCCGCCCATGCTCAAGTATGCCATAACATAGGCGCCGCCTATGCTAAAGCATTTGGTCTCGGAATCTCATATGCCATGCTAAAGGCGCTGCCTATGGTCACTAAAGGCATTGCACTAGGCGCCGCCTATGCTAGCAAATGCTTTGCATTAGGCGCCGCCTATACCATGCTTAGGCAAAGCTAAAGGCGCCGCCTATGGTCACTTTTTGTCTCCAAAACCGATTTTAAAGGGGTCAAAACCCGACCCATTCTTTTCTTATATAAAGAGGACTTAGTCTTGAAACATAAACACATTGAAATCTTGACCTAGGCGCCGCACATAGCATCCAAATCCTCCCAAAACTTTTCTTTTTGCTCTCCCACTTCACAAGAACATCTCCAAAGGCTTCAATCACGTAAGTACTCTCTTGTTCTTCATCTATTTTTTGTAATTACTATGTTGCTATGTCTATTATAAATTGCTACATCTTGAAGAAATATTGGTGATGTTAATGTGTTTGAATTGTTGATACAACACCATGTGAGTAAACATATACGTTAGAATGATCTTAACTTGTTTCCGACTTGAATTTGATTTTGATGCATTGTTATACTAATTGCGGAATTGATATAGTCATAAACATTGCATAATCTTGTCACTTGAATACTTAAATGTTAGAATATCCCGTTCATCGGAATAAGACTTATAGTTGCCTACCGACATAGGATGTTGTGATTACTAATAGAAACCATACCATGATGTTATCCCTATGTAGTAGTATTGTTATACCTAACATGAAAGTATTGCAAAGGTTGCAAGAAGTGATACATCTCTGATTTTCTTGTCGGAATATAGCTCCTAACAACGTATGTCGACGAAGTCTAAGTATTCGACCACTTTCACTTCACTAATTTGTATCAATAAAACTAAATGTGGGGTGGTACCCCTATGGCTTGTTTATGGATTGTATCCTCAGGAATGTGTTTAAGTCTCAGGTACAATGGCTCCTAAAGCAAGACAAGACAAGGCTACCACTTCCCAAAAGGGCAAGAAAAGAGGTCGCAAGGACCAAGGAGAATCATCCTCAATGCAATTACCACGCCGCATGTTTGGAATAAAATGGGTACTTGAGGAGGAAGCTAAGGAATGGTATAGGAACAACAAGGAAAGAAAATATGTTCATGTCGACTTGATCAACAAGGATAGCCTAGCGAAGAAGGAGCCGCGCATGTTGGCAAATAAATCTGGATTTCATCTTCCGCGACATGGGAGAATGTAATCTTGATTTAACAAGGGAATTTTATGCCAATTGGTCGCCGAAAACCACAGGCAGCGAAGTCAAGATTCGGGGCCAAGTTCTACAACTCAATGCGGATTTGATCAACTCCTTTCTTGGCTTGCCTTCAATCGATCCAGCACCATTCAAAGAGCTGTACAGCAGACCTCCTTATAGAGCAATTCGACACACACTTTGTGGAAGTAGATCCATGGCATGGTGGAGCAGGCAAAAAGACACCGGACGACACAACACCTTCCCATATGCTCCTTTGAATAGGGAATCAAGAATATGGTTGCGTATTGTCAACTCTTGTCTTATTCTTGGGACCCAGTACACCAAAATAACAAGAGATAGAGTGTGTTTGGTCTATGCATTGATGACGAATGTCCCTATCAACATTGGGGCAATCATTCGTTCTACAATGTGGAAGGCCAGACTACACAAGCGGTCCCACTTCACCTTTGGCAACCTGTTGACAGCAATCTTGTGGAAGGAGGACATCGAAGAGGAACCAGCTGATCACAAACTCCCACATAACCCGAAGAAAGTTGACCTCACAAAGGTCAAAGATGCTGAAACAACACATGGCGTCAACCTTACTACTGCGGAGAGACATGCTCGAGATGAGAGTTTCTTCCGTCATCTTTATGGCATGACACGGTTCACCATGATGAGCGGAGGTCGTGTTCCAACTGTTGCAGAGCTCCAATAGCTGGACCATGACTATCCAATGAATATGCATGCGAGGGAGATATGTGGAGTAGGAACATACTTTGAGGAACCTCTTGATGATGATGTGCCGACCGATGATGATCGACGCA
Source organism: Capsicum baccatum var. pendulum (assembly GCA_030864225.1). NCBI lineage: Eukaryota > Viridiplantae > Streptophyta > Magnoliopsida > Solanales > Solanaceae > Capsicum > Capsicum baccatum. The sequence goes on along the minus strand of CM061559.1, from coordinate 21,756,090 downwards.
TGCCAGACTCCGATGTGGAGGAGAATTCTGATGACGACGACTCCTATGATGATTCCAACGAAGGGGGTATGACCCCCGACATAGAGGAGGAGTCCGACTGACCAGGTTCTTCGTATTTATTTTCCACTGAGGGTGGTGGTATTTGCATGCTTTACTTCTCTATCCGCATTTGCATTTATTTTTGTTGTTTTTTGAAATTGGTTTTTGTTGTTTTTTTTTTAATTTTTTTAGTAGTAAAATTTTTCTTACTTAGCTTCACATAAAATCATTCTAATAGGCAGCATGAGATTATAACAAGAGTTTGTGCTAAAATCATGACTATTGATACGTTTAGGCTCTAATTGTGACTCACTACGTGATATTGTGTGGTATAATTCCTTCAGTTGTTGGTCAAGAGTCTATATTACTCCCAATAAAGTCGACCATGTGCCTTGTGTGTGTGAGGATATTGTATATTCTATGTTTGTGGCTGATGCTAGAACTTGCCTAGTATGTATGTAAAGCAAAAATAAAGAGTGTAAGTCTAGGAGATGATTTAGGCATTTCTTTGGCAACCTATGATTGTTTACCTTCTTTTTACCTACCCATGGACATTATCCGAGTTCAACCCTTTTGAGCCTTTAGCCTATTTTTTTTTTTGGCAACCTCATATGTAAGACTAATCCATTTTTGTAAGACCATAATTTGATCCAAATTCCTAAGTGCTTTAAATTATAAAGTCATGTGACAAAATAAGAGGAAATTGGCTGAGTATGATGCTTTAGAATGTATTGGTGCTTGAATTTGTTATGAAAAAGAAAGTGCTATCATAAGAGGTATGTTATGAAAAAAAAAGGAAAGGAAAACTGAAAAGATAGTCATGTTTAAAAATGAACAAAAGAGGAGAAAAAGGGGTGGTAGAATAAAAGAAAGTAGAAAGGTTGTTTGAAAGAAAAGTGTTAATGATACAATGTGATGTATTAAAGCGCTTAGGAACATAGTCACTATATCTGGCCAAAATAGTTCTACCTGTCCCTTAGCCTACATTACAACCCGTAAAAGACCTAGTTGATCCTAAGCTTAGCATTCTGACATTTAGTGGAGCATTACACTAAGGGCAAGACTATGGTCATCAGTTGCTGCATATGAATTCTTTGAGAGAGCGAGAGCAAGGATATTTCTATACCCATGTTTGATAAATATACTATGCTTGAGAGTGATTATGGGTAATATATTGTGAGACACACATGGTTGATGAGTTTTGGATAGTTGTGTATGATTCTTTGTGCCTTAACTTTTGGATATGAATTAACCACCATCACGAGTCTATGATTGGAGGTTGACTTGTTTCTACTAATGAGCAGGAAACTACACTTTGTTGATTCTTGTTGTGCTTGTCTTGATGAATATTTTGTGTTGTTACTGTGAAACCTTAAGTTAATGTTTAGAAGGACATGATAGTTTGTTCGAGGACGAACAAAGCTTCAAGTGTGGGGTGTTGATGATAGGAAAATTTACACGCCTATAGTGGTATATTTTACCCATATTTTAGCCTAGTTTTGAGAACAAATTATATATTTCATGCACTTTTAGTCCTTTTTCCTGTAAGTGAGCTAACGAACATGATTAGCAAAGTTTCAGGTATAAATGATGCAGAATTCAGCATTTTATGGATTACTTGACGCCAAAGAAAGCTTCACAAAAGGAGAAGAGGGAGTCTTGGACGCCTAAGGACCAAAAGTGATGAATGGAAAATCTGTCCCGGGCTAAAACAGCAATTCTGAAGACTTTGGGGACTAGCAGTAATTTATTTTGATTAGGATAATGATACATTAACCTAGTACAATTGGGTTAAGTATTTCATTAGCTTAGTAGGATTTGGTTAAATATTTCATTAGCTTAGTAGGATTTGGTTAAGTATTTCATTAGCTTAGTAGGAATAGGATATGGGTATTATAAATATCCTATTTTGCTAGAGATTTTATATCTTCTTTCCATCTTTCTACTATACATTCACTACTACTTCTAACTCTTCCATTAATTCTTCTATTCATCTATTTTTCCACAACAAGAGAAACGTTACTTGCTAGGGAAGTTCACGCCTAACGCCTACCACATCATTATTACACGAAACCTTTATTGTGGTATAATAACAATGTCAATTGTGATTTCCTTCGCAATCATGGGTAACTAAACTTCTCTGTTGGGGTTATGAAAGCCGAATGAGATACTATCTATTACTATGAGTTTGTGAGTTTGCGATACATATGCTACTTATATCATTATTCTCTTCATCTTAATCTAAATTTTTTGTGGTTGCAAACACAAGAATACGCCAGTATAACATTTAACTTGTTCAAAAGAAAGGTTATCAGTCTGGAAAAGAGATAATGTCAAGGTAGTAGGGTCCCATCCCCTATTAAAAAGTTAGTGTCGTAACTGGATTAACCTCTTGGAGAATTCGTACCGTTAGACACGCTTTAAGCTCGAAAGAGTTAAAGTGAAATAATCCTCGAATAGGTCGAAAGACGCCTAGATTTACCATCGAATACAATTCTCTTTAAGCACATGCATGTCGGAATTCAACACACTCATAGCCAATAGAGACGTATAACTCAGAAGGTGGACATAACCCCAACTCCTCGATTCTCATTGTTTTACAACCTACTAAACATTCTTTCTTTTTACATTGCTATTTTCAGTTTTTACTTTAATATTTTGGTTACACATTACAATCCCCCCTTTTTTACGAGACTTGCACTAAAAGTCTAGTAATCGTTACTTACTTGTTGACCAAGCTATTCCCTGTGGGATAGATACCCAACCCAGTTGGGTTCTATATTTGCTAGCGACTGCTTTACACTCCTACGAGAGCTGTAGATTGAGCGTTATCACTCGGTCGACTAACTCCTTTGCTTGTACCTGCAGAAGTAGATTGATAAATGTTATGGGTTTTATGGAGTGTCCCATCGTCTCCTTCTAGCTCAGGAACTTTAATGTCTTCCGATTGACATAGCTCTGCACACTGCTGAGTTAGCTGATTTGTAGCTATAGACTTCAGTTTATCTTCATTAGTCTTTAGCTTTTCTATCTCATTACCCATACTGTTCACTTTCATTGAAAGCGTAGTTAGGGTGTTGAGTATTTTTTCTAGAGTATCTTCTTCTATTATTTCAGTCTGTGTAGCTTTCTCTTGATATGTAATCTGCAATAACATTTTTGTTAGTACTGATTACTTCAATTATAAATGTGAAATTTAATATATTCAAGACTAATCTCTGAATCTCTTTTGTTGTAACTGAATTTTGTATTTTCTTTGTTAACCACCAGCGTACCTGTGTATTATCTGTTCATACAATAAATTTGTTATATACAATATATGGCTCAAATGCTAACAAACATTTATATAATGAACATAATTCTTTCCTATTTATTTCCCATTTTGTTTCTGTTTCATTGAATGTACCTGAGTAGTATCTACAATGGTGTTCTAATTATTCTGCTTCATATCGATATTTAAGTACTCCTCCATAACTATATTCACTAGCATCTACTTCCACTATATATATAAATTTTCTATTTTCATCTGGAAATTGTAATTTTGGTAATTCTTTACAAAGTAATTTTATTTTTTGAACTTGTTTTTTATCTTCTTCATTATAGTTATATTCTACATCCTTCTTTAATTTTTTCTATAGTGGTTTTAAAGTTTCTGCTAATTTTAGAATATATTCTCTTACTTGGTTTATTAGTCCTAAAAATGATTGTAATTTTTTTTTGTATCTAATTCTTCTTTCGAATTTATTATTTTTTGTACTATATGTTGTTGCATTTTTACTCCGCTTTTATCTATTTGTTTTCCCAAGAATTCTATCTGATTTTTCATAATTTCAGCTTTCTTTTCACTTAGACTTATTCCCGATTTTTCTATTATATCTGTAAACTGTTCCAATAATTTTAAATGTTCTTCTTTAGTTTTTATATATAACAATATATCATCTATGTATACTATATAATTAGATAATTGTTTAAAATAATTATCCATAAAACGTTGATATCTACCTGGTGCATTTTTATATCCAAATGGTAATACGTTCCATTCATAAAATCCTTGTGGTACCATAAATGCGGTTAATTCTTTAGATTCTTCTTCTAACTTTAGATGGTAAAATCCTGATTTACAATCGAATTTGCTAAAATAATTATATCATTGTATTTGCCTTATTTTTAATATCTTATTTGGTATTGGATAATTATATGTTATAGTTTTTGCATTTAAATTCCTATAGTCAATAACCATCCTACTTTTTCCTCTTTTTTGTTCACTATGTTTATTTACTATAAATGCTGGACTATTATGTTTACTATTACTTTTTTGTATATATTGTTTTTCTAATAATTCATCTATATGCATTTTAAATTCTTTTAAATCGTCAAAATTATATGTTAATGGTTTCTGGGTTATTATGCTATTTTTATCTATCAATTCAATTTTTATAGTAGTTTTATGTTTTTCCCATCCTTTTAATGGATCTTCACTATATAATTGTTCTAATTTTTTTCTTAATTATTTCTATCTTATTTATTGAAAATATAGTTATTTCTGTTTTATTTATCGAAAATACTACTAGTTCTATTGCATCTTCAGTATTTTTTATATTTTTTAACTTTTGTATAATTTTTTTACTTCCTTTTATCCAATCAGTTTTCTTTCTTATTTTATTATTAACTATTTTTGCTCTTACTTTCTGTTTACATGGTGTTGTAAACCACCAGTGTGTTCTAGTTATTATATGTGGGTATAATTTATCTAAGAACGACATTCCTAAAAGTATATCTTTGGATGTTAGTTCATAATTATAAATTTCTTCTATTGTTAATATCTCATCTCATACTTGTATTTTTACATTCCTAGCTTTATAAGTAATTAAGCTTCCTTCATTATTGAATCCTTTAACTATTATTGGTGTTTTTAATTTATCCCATTTACCTTCTGGTAAGCAATTATATCTACGTAAATTAGCTTCTGCTCCTGTATCTATCATAGGCATATAATATCTACTATAATATCCTTCTACTACTATCTTCATTAATACATATATTTTCATTTTATGTTAAGGCTCTCCTTAAGAATAATTTTTCTTTGTTATATGTTAAGTTTAATTGTGTATGTTCTATATTATATGGTATTACTTGTTCTAGCCATTATATTCCTAATATTATATCTGCTTTTTCCATTTCTTCCTTTACTTCGAATTTTATTTTTATTTTTCTAACTCCTATTATTATTATTTTTTCTGCTATATTTCAACTATTTATTAAACTTCTTGGTAGATCTGGGCACATATCATTATCAGTTTTTATTTCTTCATTTTTTACTAGATATTTTGTTATATAATTTTCTTCTTGTCCTGTATTTAAGAGTATTAAATATTCTTTTTCATTTATTTTTCCTGTTATGTAATATTGGTTTAAATTACTTATTGAATTTATTTCATAACTTGTTCTTTTTGATGAGCTTGATGATTCTGATTTTTCATCAGCTATTCTTTTCGTTGTATTTATTCTATCATTTACTATTTCTAAATTTTCTTCTATATCTATGTCTCTATAGCTATAATCATTATAATCTATTTTTTTTACAATCTGTTCAAATGGGCTTTCTATTCGTATTTTGTTAATTTTATTTTTTCCTGTTATTTTATGTTTTGTTGTTAATACATATAAATTTTTGCATCTTGCTGTAAATATTTTACTTCCTGGGGTTAATTCTATTCCTGATATTTTCCAATAAAATACTAGTGATTTATCTATATTTTTATCTGTTACTGCTACTGAATAATTTGTACTTATTATAAATTTGAATTTTTGATATATTAGATTTCCTTTTACGGCAGTTATTATGCTTTTTTTCTATAGGTTTTATAATTCTATTATCTGCTAAATACAATTCTATTGATGTATCTATTCCTTCTCTAAAACATGCTTTTATTAATATCTCTGTACCTCCAAGGTGTAAATATTTTATTGGGTCTCCTTTACTTTTTATATCATTTATTTCTTTATTAATTATTCTTTTTGTTACTAGTGGTATACTAGCTTTGCCTTTTGCATATCTACAGTCTATTGCATGTTTCTTTTTGGCATACTACATAATATTCATCTTTTTTCCTAGTAAAAATATTTTTTATTGTTGGTATTTTAAATATTTTTTCTACACTTAAATCTAATTCTTTTCCTTTTATTTCATCAAATATGTTACTGTCAAATATTATTTTTTGTTCCGTTCCTTCATCATTTAAATATTCTTCCTTTGTTATTATTTTTATATCTTCTTTAATCATTTGATTCATCTATTTCACTATCTATTTCATTATCTGTTTCGTTTTCTGAAATTTCATATATACTATCTTCACTTTCTAATTCATAATCTATATAATCTATCTGCATATATTCTGTATTATCTATTTTTATTTCTGATATTTGTTTATTTTTTGGATTTTTAGGTAATTTACAATCTCTAGTTAAATGGCCTATCTTTCCACAATTATAACAAGTACACTCTTTTATAGATTTCTTCTTTCTATATGGTCTTTTGTATTTATAATTTTTTATATAATATCTTTTTCTCGGTTTCTTATATTTATATTTTAATTTTTTATATTTCTTATATTTCTTATGTCTTTTTCTTTTCTTATAATATCTTTCTTCATATCCAAATTGGGGTGCTATTTTATTTTTGCAACATGCTAAATTTCTTATTAATGTTTTTTCCATTTTTAATTCTTCTCTATATTTTTCACATAAGTTTCTATACCATTGTTGTAAGAATTTTATTCTTGCTCCCAACGTATCTACTATTTTTGCTTCCTCCCAACTTTTTATTATCTTTGAACTAAATGGTTCGCGTAATTTATTAAAATAAAATTTTCTTATCTCTTTACTTTCTTCTATACTATATGCTCCTTTATAATAATATTCTTTAAATGCGCAAGTATATTCATCTATATAACACATATTACATATTGCTAATTTTAACATTAAATTTCTATTTGTATCTTTTTCTTCATCTTGTTCTTCTTCTATTGTTGTCATACTATCAAATTCATCTTTTATAGTTGTTTCATATTTTTTTAATAATTCTATAGGTGTTAGTTTAGTTGTTGTTGATGATGTTCCTTCTATAGGTTTATTAGTTCTTAATACTTTCTTGCTATTTTCAGTTAAATTTGAAAACTATAGCTTTACTGATCCTATTAGTGTTCTTTCTATATATTCTGGTGCATCTGTTATGTTTATATTATTATCTAGTAATTGTTTTGTCATATATCATATCCATAATTGTATTGTTTTTTCTGTATCTATTACACAGTCTAGGTCTAAAAAGTTATAATTTTTATTAACTATTTGTTTTGGTGTCCATTTGTCATATTCATTATATTTTTTAAACTTACTCTTATAATATATAGGTTTTCTTATTTCTGTTGTTTTAGGTATTATATTTTCATCTTCCTTTTTATCAAGAGTATTTATTTCTGTGTTGGTACTTTCTAAGTTTTCCTCATTAATTACTTCTTGTTTTTCATTGATCTCTAAATTTTTTGTATTTGTTAATATTTCTGTATATGTTTCACTATCTTCTGAATCATAATTATCTGTCTCTTCAATATCTATATTATTTATTTCTAATTTTTTGTTTTTTATTTCCAATTTTTCCTTAAATTGATTTATCTCATTCAGTAATTTTTGTTCTCTATCCTTTTCTTCTTTTTCTTTTTGTCTTTGTTCATACAAATCTTTTAACATTTATAGTTCTTTTTCTAATTCAGCAATCCTACTATTTTTAGTTTCTTCTATTTTTTGTATTTCTTCTGTAGTTTGTTGTTTAATTTTTTCTATTTCTTTTTTCCTATCTATTTCTTCATTTTCTCTTCCTATTCTCACCATTGCTGTCAATCTATCTTCTAATTTTAATTCTTCTTCTTCTAACATCAGATATAAATTTTCACCTATTTTATTATATCTTCTTCCTAGATTAGAAAATACTATTTTTATTTTTAATCCTTCATGATTTTCATATATTTTTTCATCTATTTTAAATTTTTCTTTGTTCATTTTATTGTGAATAGTTCATGTTGATATATATATTCTGAACTGTCTATTTGTGATTCTAATTTTGATATTTCATCTTTTTGTGTATATGAATTTTCACTAACTCCGGTAAATATATTATAATCTAGTCTTTCTATTCTTATTTTTAATTCTTTACGTTTTTCAGAAATAATTTGTTTTAATTCTTTGTATTTTTGTACTTTATTTATTTAAACCATATTTATAATATCTTGGTGGATATCTAAATCTAATTTTATCATAATTAGGTGGTATATGTCTCCTTCTCCTAGATTTTAAATGGATTATTAATTTTGCTTCAATACTAGATATTAATGTAATTAGGTAGGCTAATCTTTGTAGGTTTTCTTTTGTTTTATTTAGACTTGTATATTCTGAATAATTACTAATTAAAGATTCTTTAATTTTTCTAAAAGCTTCTTTGTTTTTAAATGGTCTTCTCATAATTAATTCAATAAACATATATAACATATTCAATAAATTCAAACATATCTAGCGTATATGCCACACTGCTGTATATTTTAAATAACTGGGCTCTGATACCATTTGTAGGGGGTGCAGATATAGGCGAATAACTAACTTATGAAATAGATTTATCTAGCGGATAACTTATGCAAAAACTATAACATATAATTATCCAATACCAAGTAAGATATTAAAAATAAGGCAAATACAATGATATAATTATTTTAGCAAATTCGATTGTAAATCAGGATTTTACCATCTAAAGTTAGAAGAAGAATCTAAAGAACTAACCGCATTTACGGTACCACAAGGATTTTATGAATGGAACATATTACCATTTGGATATAAAAATGCACCAGGTAGATATCAACATTTTATGGATAATTATTTTAAACAATTATCTAATTGTATAGTATACATAGATGATATATTATTATATACAAAAACTAAAGAAGAACATTTAAAATTATTGGAACAGTTTATAGATAAAATAGAAAAATCGGGAATAAGTCTAAGCGAAAAGAAAGCTAAAATTATGAAAAATCAGATAGAATTTTTAGGAATACAAATAGATAAAAGTGGAGTAAAAATGCAACGACATATAGTACAAAAAATAATAAATTCGAAAGAAGAATTAGATATAAAAAAGAAATTACAATCATTTTTAGGATTAGTAAACCAAGTAAGAGAATACATTCCAAAATTAGCAGAAACTTTAAAACCACTACAGAAAAAAATTAAAAAAGGATATAGAATATAACTATAATGAAGAAGATAAAAAACAAGTTCAAAAAATAAAATTACTTTGTAAAAAACTACCAAAATTACAATTTCCAGATGAAAATAGAAAATTTATATATATAGTAGAAGCAGATGCTAGTGAATATAGTTATGGAGGAGTACTTAAATATCGATATGAAGCAGAAAAAATAGTACACCATTGTAGATACTACTCAGGTAGGTTCAATGAGACAGAAATAAAATGGGAAATAAATAGGAAAGAATTATGTTCATTATATAAATGTTTGTTAGCATTTGAGCCATATATTGTATATAACAAATTTATTGTACGTACAGATAATACACAGGTACGCTGGTGGTTAACAAAGAAAATACAAAATTCAGTTACAACAAAAGAGATTCGGAGATTACTCTTGAATATATTAAATTTCACATTTATAATTGAAGTAATCAGTACTAACAAAAATGTTATTGCAGATTACATATCAAGACAAAGCTACACAGACTAAAATAATAAAAGAAGATACTCTAGAAAAAATACTCAACACCCTAACTACGCTTTCAATGAAAGTGGACAGTATGGGTAATGAGATAGAAAAGCTAAAGACTAATGAAGATAAACTGAAGTCTATAGCTACAAATCAGCTAAGTCAGCAGTGCGCAGAGCTATGTCGATCGGAAGACATTAAAGTTCCAGAGCTAGAAGGAGACGATGGGACACTCCATAAAACCTATAACATTTATCAATCTACTTCTGCAGGTACAAGCAAAGGAGTTAGTCGACCGAGATACCAGAACATGAATATGAATAAAATATTTGAGAAACCATTTCTACCGAAAACACAAAAAGACCCCTTGTTCATACCCCCACAAATCGCCACATACCAAGATAGCCTAAACCAAGATAAAAAAGTTTACAACTATACAACCCAAAAATACATAGAAAATATCTATAGAGTACAAATTTTTCTAAACCTTAACCCCAGAGCTACAAATATCAAAGAACCAAACACAAACTATATAACCCAAAAATTACAAGGATATAACAAGTTAATTGCACTACCCAAAACTAACCCAAGCCTAGTAAAAACTTGTTTTGACTATGGATTATTAAACACCATATACACCCAAGACGGAGAAGAACTAACATCTATGGAAGAAATACATAAGATATTCACCACCTACAAGAGGATAACAAAAGGAAATCTATTTTATATAAAGTGTTATACTGCACCAGTAGAGATATTATACGACAAAATAAAACCAGTTATACAAGTTGTAAAAATAGGACTAACCAGAGATATGATCATACCAGAAGATATTACACAACAACAAAAGATACCCAGAATTGAGATACCCGATTTCTATGCAAATAAACGACTCATTGGACTAGCTACGATTATCCAAGAATTAGCAAATAATTATACTAATGGAAACCCAATATGGAGCTATTATTTGAGAGACCATCAAATGATTTATTCAAATTCAAAAGTGCTAGGACAAGCAGATATGGAAGATGTTAGGCAATGGATAATGACATTACTTAACCCAGAAAAATAATCTATCTCAAGAGCAATTAAAAAAGGATTTATTTCAGACAGACTACTGACAAGATATTGTAAAATAATTGGACATAAATATCCAGATCATCAATGTTCAAGATGTAATGGAGAAGATAACATTATTCCAGAAGTACACCTAGAATAAAAATCAAGAAGATGAAATGTCAGCTGGAAAGATAAGAAGCAAACAGATACGACGAGAAGACACCAATGGAAGAAGACAAGATATAAAATTATTTAGAAATAAGATACAAAAAAAACAAATGGAAATAAGGTCCAAGGTTGCACACTTGAGTCAAGAAAGCTCCAATGTTCAATCTCTATAAGAAGTTAGTGTAGACTGATAGTTTTTCTTGTATAAATATTGGCAGTTGTGAGTGCATTTAAGACTATATTTTTGATAGTTCACTGATGTTGGTAGCCAAGTTTGCAGTTGTGACTGCATTTTAAGACTATGTTTTTGGTAGTTCACTAATGTTGGCAGCTGTGACTGCTTTAAGAATAATTTATTGGTGGCAGCTTTGACTGCATTTTGTAACTGTAATTAGTTTAATAGTAGTTATCTTTTTTTAAATATATTTGGCAACAAGATGTAATTTCACTCACTTTTGGTTAATGATTAATCAGTTATAAGTTTATTGTTGCTGAAATTTGTGTTTGTGCATGTGCAGCAGTTGTGACTGTATTTATTAATGTTTAGTTGGTATTGTGATGTTACTGAAATCTGTGTTTTTGCTTGTGCAGCAGCTATGACTGCATTTAGTGTTGTGATGTTGTATACAAATTGCAAAACAAAGAACTACAGAAAACAAAGCCAAAACTGTCAAGTTCAACCTTGCAATTTCATTACACAACTATTTAATTACATAACTTGGCAGTTTTTATCCAAGGTACCACCTAATAATGATACAAATTTCAGCCTCTTAAAATATAACAAAAAACAAAGCAACTTAGTTTAGGGAAGCCTTCTTAAAGCTCCTTTCAAGAACATGAATTGCAATAGAAAACTCAAACCAAAAATACATACACAAATACGAGTAGTCCAAAGTTGTTTTCCCTTTTCTTGGACTTGGCCAACTTGATCTTCCATTTCTTCTCATTTGCCTTCATCATCTTTAAATAATTCTGAATATTGTCCATTTGAAACTCTATTTTGTTCATGTCTATTTTGCTCTCCACAGATTTGATTGTCCTAGTAGTCTTGTCATCAACTATTTTGGGTTCATAAAATGCACAATTTGCTTAAGATTCAACTCTTTCCTCATGCTCCTCAATTCTTCCCAATAATTTAGGAATAACAAATTTGGATTCCAAAGCCAAAAGTCGCATGATCTAGCATTCTAAAATAAAATCAATTAGATTCGTATACACTACTCAAAATCAATGTTTGATAGGAAAACTCACTTACCCCATAGTAAGGACAAGTCCAATATCGTCTACAAGATTTTCTTGAGGTCCATGAATCATCAAAGGCAAAAGATGTCCATGTTTGCATTGCATCTCATCCAACTCATGATCTTCTTCTTGCTTACAAAGTCTAATCAAACTTATTTTTGTCATTAAAGTACCTTGATTAAGAAAACAAGCTTTAAGAGAGGTTGAACAATCACTTGAGGGAAGAAAAATTATCAAAACAGCAACAAAATTAAATAAAATAATCATCAATATAGCAAGAAATCGAACGATTAAAATATTTAGTTAAAGTTCTTCAAACAAATTATCTTCAATTTCAATTTTGAAAGAAAAACTTGGAAAATAGGGTTCTTGGTTTGGAGCCCCAAATTGGCTTAAATAAGAATTAGGGTTCAATAGATCCATTGGAAATTAAAAGTGCTGTAATTTTAATGTTTTTAGCTGTTTATTTTTGTTATTCAAATGGTTGGACGCGCCTAAAATGAGTGTAAGAAATGCACCTTAGAATGGGTGTCGCGGGGAGGTAATAGTATCACTTTTATATAGTTTAGGTATGTAATTGTAATACCCCGTAAAAGAACGTTGCATTTAAATTCAACTCATTTAGCTCCTTGAAGCTCAATAGAAGGTCCAACACTTCTAAGTGTCCAACACTTAGTCTCACTTTAGACCTTCACACTTCGGTGATTTATTTGATGACCTTCTCGACATTTATTTTTTGATTTTCAAGTTGTGTTGTGATGGGGCAAGTCAATTGTACATTTTGGGTGAGTTTTGGAATTTTCAGAATCCATTTAGGGCATATTTAGATTTTGAAACAGTAGTATCATGCGATTAGAATGCATCGCATGCTCCATCTCAGCAGTCCTATCATGCAACACATGCTCCACTGCAGAGGATTAGAGCATGCAACGCATGCTCCATCGCATGCAGGCAAATTTTTCCAGCTTCCAGCTCAGCGTTCCATGGGTAAAATTGACCTTTTTTCTACACTGTATATACTCATAAACATGGGATTCATGCTCAAAAACACCAAAATGTACTCCTTTTCATAAATTTCTCTCAAGAACAAGGGTTTCAACTTGAAGACCCAAATCATCAAAGTTCCTCCGTGAATCTTCCAAGAATCATATAGCAAGGTATGCATTGTGTTGATTTATGGATTCCTTCTATCCATAAAGCTCAAGAACCCTCTTTTAAATTATGAACCATGTTATTATGTTGTGGGTTGATTTGTTCATGAAATTGATGTTGTAAAAACACCAAGTTATGGTCTTTGTGTGTTTTTATAAATCTATGATATCATATGAGTGGAAACATGTAAAGAAAGTTGTTCATGATGAGTTATTTGATTATTACACCTATGCCTAAGTTGTGCATGTAAGGTGTTTGATAAAATGTCTCATAGACTAGAAATCATGTATTTTAGCTAAATTGTGACATAAATGACAAATGTATGTTATATTATTATGAAAACAATGACTTCTATGATATTGTTGGATATTATGATTGTTGATGGGATGTTCATAAAACTAGCTTAATGAACTTATGGCATGTTGTTGTATGCATTCCCTTCCATGTATAGAATTTTGAGAACTATGTGTAGTATGAAATCCCCAACTTATGGCATTATGAATTGTGGACTTTATTCCTACGATCTAGAAGTGTCATGATGTGTCAGTTTCCTTCTATCGAGTCCTGGGGGTACTTTTACTCAAAAAATATAGTTGTGTGCCTAGAGCCAGTGTCACATTTTCACGATATTCTCAGTCAAGCCATGTTCAGTAGAATTCAGTCAGTCATGTGACTTAGGAAATCTCAGTAATCTCATGAATTCAGTCAGTTAACAGATATCAGTAGTATTCCGCCAGTCAATGGGATTCAGTAAACTCAGTCCATGTATAGTTCGGTCAATTATGTTCAGAGTCTATTTAGATGGGAGTAGAAATTAGAATCGAGTGAACCCAAGAATGGGAACACACACTGTCAGATGAGGGTGTGATTCTTAGAAGTCATCCTTGTGTTCCAGAAACTATGTAGCCATCATAGGTTAAGATATTAACACTGTCAGATGAGGGTTGATGAGATAGATAAGCACTGTCAGATGAGGGCCTCACCGTTCTTTTTTGTGGGACACTGTCAGATGAGGGTTACCCACAGCTTGTCTTTACCAGTGGTGCGGTATTGACACCATTCCAATTAGGGCAAAGATTAGACCCCAACTCAGCTATAATGCATTAATTGGGGCATACCGGTTAGATGACTACTTCCCATAGTTTTAGTATTAGTCTCAGTAAAAGAACTTAGATAGTTCTTCAGATTTCAGGACTATTAGATACAATATAAAACTCATCTAGTTCCATCAGATTCAAGACTGTCATATACAGTCGCCCATGTTATCAGTTATATCAGTTATGTTAGTTATCAGTAAATATATGTTATCAGTATTTAGACTCAATAATCATATTATCATGATCTCAGTTATAATTATGTATGCATGTATTCTCACATTTATGTTAGACAGTCAGTTAGCATAGATCATACATGTGAACCCTCGTATTTAGCCTACCTCATATGCATACTCAGTACATTTAATTGTACTGATGCATTTATGCTATAGTGTTTATTCTTATTTTACACCATAATAGGTTCAGAGATACGAGTTTCAGATCAGCAGTAGCATTCCAATATTCAACAGTGAGTCCTCATTCTTCGAGGACACAATTATTACTTTATTATTTCAGTTCAGTTCTTCTAGATGGAGTTAGTTGGGGACATGTCCCATCAACTCCTTATTCAGATTATTCAGTTATAGAGGCTTTCTAGACTATCATGTTTCAGACAGTTATTTTAGTTGTTTTGGGTATTCGATCCCCCACTCAGATGTTGTGTTTTACTAGTTTTATTACAATATTGACCTTAAGGATTTTCAGTTAATGTTCTTTCATTTATATACATATATTATGCAGTGTACAGGGACAGATATCAGTCATGGGTTAGCTTGTGGTCTTTCGGAGTTATAAGCACCATGTAGTGTTTCGGGGACCAGGATCGGTGTGTTACAAACTTGGTATCAGAGCCTAAGGTTCAAAAGGGTCGTAGGATGTTTGAAAGCCATATCTAGTAGAGTCTTGTACATGGGTGTATTGCGCGCCACATCTTATTTACAGGAGGCTATGGAATGTTTTAGGAACAGTTTCCCTTCTTTTAGTATTCATGTCAAGCCAGTGAGCATAATCTCAAGTTAATCTCTTATTCTATTCCATTTCTCTTCTTGATTTTTAAACATGACTCCCAAGAGAAGAAATCAGCCAGCCCCTCAGCCCGAAGATCCTTTGGGCAAACATGTTTCTCATGCGGAGTTCAGGGCCACATTTATTACTCTTGCTCAGTCAGTTGCTACCCAGAATGAACGAACAGCTATCGTTCTGGCCAACCCAATGGCCAATTCAGCTGCAGCCAGGTTCGAGACTTCACCTGAATGAATTCTCTATCTTTCTTTGGGTCTAAGGTAGATGAAGACCCTCAGGAATATCTTGATCAGATTCAGAAGGTGACAGATATCATGGGGGTGACTACTGTTAAGAGTGCTGAGCTAACCGCATATCAGTTTTAAGATATGGCTCATACTTGGAACAAGCAGTAAAAGTTAGAAAGGTTAGATGATGCAGTTCCTATAGAGTGGGAGGAGTTTGTCATGATATTCTTAGATAAATTCTTTCTCCAAAAGCTGAAGGAGTCTAAGGTGCTGGAGTTTATCAACCTCATGTAGGCTAATATGATGGTGAACGAGTATTCTCTTAAGTTTACTTAATTATCCAGATACGCCCCTCATGTGGTTGCAGATAGCAGAGCCAAAATGAGTAAGTTCATTTTAGGGGTGAATATGGTAAATGAGTGTAGATCCACCATGCTGAACAGTGACATAACATTAGCCAGGATTATGACTCATGCTCAGCAAATAGAGGAGCAGAAGATTAGGATGAGGGAGAGGTAGAAAAAGAGAGCAAGGTCAGGCAGTTTCAACTTTTCTCAGCCCAAATCAGAAGGAGGAAACCGTTCTCAGTTTTGTCCTAAGCCATCAGTTCTATTTCTTTCTTCAGCCAATGCTCTATCTCCTAAGTTCAGAGATAGAGCGCCAGGCTCTAAGTCCTAGGGTAGTGTTAGCAATGCCCAAAATAATCCCTTATGTCAGACTTATGGTTAGAACCGTAAGGGTTCTTGCAGAGCTGGTAATGATGTCTATTTTTGTTGTGGCAACTCAGGCCACAAAGTCAAAGATTGTCCCCAGTTGAGTTATTAGGGTCAGCAGAACCGTTCTGTAGCTCAGTTCGGTCGCCCAAATAAATAGGGTGCCACTTCCAGTGCTACTAGTAGGCAACTCCCAAATAGACTTTATGCTCTTTAGACCCGACAGGATCAAGAAAGTTCTCATGATGTCGTTACTGGTAGGTACAGATATTTTATGTGCATCTTTAAGCTTTGCTAGATCCAGGTGCATCTTTGTCTTTTATTACTCCTTATATAGTAGGCTATATTGGAGTCAGTCCCAAAATTCTAGCAGAGCCCTTTTTAGTCTCTACCACAGTGGGTAAAACCATCATAGCTCGATGGGTATACAGGAACTGCCTGGTTATGATATTTCAAAAAGTCACTTCAGCAGATTTAGTCAAATTAGAGATGACTAATTTTGATGTTATTTTTAGCATGGATTGGCTTCATTCCTGCTATGCCACAGGCAACTGCAAAAATAGAATAGTTTAGTTTCAGTTCCTGAATGAACCTGTCCTAGAATGGAGGGGTAGTACTTCATCTTTCAGAGGTTAGCTTATTTTCTACCTTTGGGAAAGAAAAATGATATCTAATGGATGTGTCTATCATTTCGTTCATATTAAGGACTCTAGTTCTGATACTCCCAGTCTTGAGTTAGTCCCAGTTGTGAATGAGTATTTAGATATTTTTCCCAAAGATCTTCCAAGAATTCCTCCAAAAAGGGAAATAGACTTCGGTATTGATCTTCTTCCAGACACTCATCCTATCTCTATTCCGCCACAAATAATGGCACCAGCAGAGCTCAAAGAATTAAAAGAATATTTAAAGGATCTCTTAGATAAGGAATTCATCAGGCCCAGTATTTCCCCATGGGGTGCACTAGTCTTATTCGTGCGCAAGAAAGACGGTTCTCTCATAATGTGCATTGATTACCGTCAGCTCAATAAAGTCACAGTTAAGAATAGGTATCCACTCCCCAAAATCATTGACTTGTTCGACCAACTTCAGGGTGCTAGTTATTTCTCTAAGATAGACCTCAGATCAAGCTATCATCAACTCAGAGTTAGAGAATGTGACATCCCGAAGACAACTTTTTATACTCGGTATGGTTACTTTGAATTCTTAGTCATGTCCTTTGGTAATACCAATGCCCCTGCAGCTTTCATGGACTTGATGAACTGGGTGTTCAAGTAGTACTTGGACATGTTAGTGATAGTCTTTATAGATAACATCCTTGTTTAATCCCGCAGTGAGCAAGACTATTCAGACCATCTCAAAATTATTCTTCAGACTCTCAGATATCATCAGCTATTCGCCAAATTCAATAAGTGTGAAATTTGGAAAAGGTCAGTAGCATTCCTTGGTCATATCATTTTTTGTGATGGCATTAGAGTAGATCCTCAAAAGACCAAAGCGGTAAGAAACTGGCCTTTCCCGTATCTCTATCAAATGTCAGGAGTTTCTTGGGTTTGGTTGGCTATTACAGATGGTTTTTCGATGGATTTTCTTCTATTTCATCCCCTATGTCCAGATTAACTTAGAAGAAGGCCAAGTCTTAGTTGTCAGATCCTTGCGAGAAGAGTTTTCAGGAGTTGAAGACTCAACTCACCTCAGCTCTAGTTCTAGCATTAATAGATGGTCCAGATGGGTTCGTAGTGTATTTTGATGCATCCAAAGTAGGTTTGGTTGTGTCCTCATGTTGTATGGTAAGGTCATATCCTACTCCTCCAGACAGTTAAAGCCCTATGAGAAGAATTATCCTACTCATGATCTTAAGTTAGCAGTCGTAGTATTTGCCTTAAATATTTGGAGGCATTATCTCTATGGAGTTCATGTAGATGTCTTCACATAGCATAAGAGTCTCCAGTATGTCTTTTCTCAGAAAGATATCAATCTTCATCAAAAAAGGTGGTTAGAGCTCTTGAAGGATTATGACATGAGTGTCCTTTATCTTCCGGGCAAGGCCAACGTAGTGGCCGACGCTCTCAGTAGACTGTCTATGGGTGGTGTATGTGTGCAGAGTAGTTCAGAATCATCTCTAGTTTCTAAGGCAAAAGAAAAGCAAGATAGAGATCCCAGCCTTGTCAAGTTAAAAGAGTCAGTCAAAGATCAGAAATTAGAGGTTTTCTCCCGGGGGGGAGATGGTGTTCTTCATTGTCAGGATCGTCTGTGTGTTCCAGGTTTAGGTGACTTAAGGCAGTGAATTATTGCAGAAGTGCATGGTGCACGCTACTCTATTAATCTAGGGGTCACTAAGATGTACTGCAACTTATGGCAAATCTATTGGTGGAGTGGGATGAAGAGAGATATTGCAGAATTTGTGGCTAAGTTCTCTACATGTCAGTAGGTTAAGATAGAGCATTAGAATCCTAGTGGTTCCATGCTGGAGTTCATCATTCCTACTTGGAAGTGGGAAGAAGTGAAGATGGATTTTGTGACGGGTTTGCCTCGAACTCATCATCAGCATGATTCAGTTTGGGTCATTGTAGATAGGATAAACAAATGAGCTTATTTCCTTCCAGTCCATACCTCTTATTCAGCCGAGGATTATGCCAAACTCTACATCAGGGAGTTGGTCAAATTACACAGTGTTCCATTATCTATTATCTCAAACAGAGTTACCCAGTTCACCTCTCAATTCTAGAAAGCATTCTAAAAGGGTCTTGGTACCCAAGTTCATCTCAGTACAGTCTTTCATTCTCAGATAGATGGTCAAGCAGAAAGGACCATTCAAACTTTAGAAGATATGCTAAGGGCCATGTGCAATTGATTTCAAGGGTAGTTGGGATGACCACTTGCCTTTGATTGAGTTTGCATACAACAATAGCTATCATTCTAGTATTCAAAATAGCTTCATTTAAAGCTCTCTATGGTAGGACATGCAGATCTCCAGTTGGTTGGTTTAAAGTTAGTGAGGCCTCATTCATAGGGCCTGACTTAGTGTTTGATGCCGTAGAGAAAGTCCAATTGATCAGAGAAAGTCTCCTGGCTGCTCAGAGACGGCAGAAGTTTTATGCAGATGTGTATAGAAAGGATCTCGATTTTAAGAATGGTGATTATTTCTACCTAAAGATCTCTCCCATAAAGGGAGTAAGGAGATTCGAAAAGAAGGGAAAGCTCAATCCCCGATATGTCGGTCCCTTCAAGATTCTCAGTCGTTTCGGCAAGGTAGCTTATGAGCTCGAGTTTCCTTCAGATCTAGCCTCAGTTCATCCAGTATTCCACGTTTCTTTGCTCAAGAAGTCATAAGTGACCCATCAGTCGCAGTCCCTATTTAGAGCATTGATATTCAGAACAACCTCTCCTATGAGAAAATTTTGGTCAAAATTCTTAACTATCAGACTCGTAGGATGAGGAACAAAGAAGTCTCTCTAGTCAAAGTTCTTTGGCGAAACCAGTCTGTTGAGGGAGCTACTTGGGAAGCAGAAGAAGATATACGAACCAAGTACCCTCACCTCTTCCCCGTTAATCCAGATCAAGCTCAAGGTAAAAGTTCTCCTTCAGCTTATTCAACTTCATATTCAGTATTTAATACAAACTTGGTATTCAGTTCATGCTCATGTACCCATTATAAATTTGGTATCAAGTACCATTGCATCTTCAGTCATGCATTTATGCATCAGTTATATAATCATGCATCAGATATTTATTCTCATTGCGAGAACTTCAATTATCAGAAATATCATTCATGCATTCATGAATCAGTCACACATGCATCAAATATGCATGTTCAGTATGGTATATTCAGTTTATCAGTCATGTCAGTCATGAGATCACATTTTAGTCATTTATGTTCAGTTCATGTTTATCTTATTGTTTCCCCTGTCAGTTAGTCTCATTCAAGGACGAATGTTATCAAGGGGGAGATAATGTAGGACCCCGCTAAAAAATATTGTATTTAAATTCAGCTCATTTAGCTCCTTGAAGCTCAACAGAAGGTCCAACACTTAGAAAATTTTAGCGAAGAGTCCAACACTTATTCTCATTTTGGACCTTCACACTTTGAGGATTTATCTGATGACCTTCCCGACATCCATTTTTTGATTTTTAAGTTGCGTTGTGATGGGGCAAGACAATAGTACATTTCAGGTGAGTTTTAGAATTTTTGGAATCCATTTAGGGCATGTTTAGATTTTGAAACAGTAGCATCATGCGATTAACATGCGACACATGATCCATCTCAGGGTCCTAACATGCGATAGAGCATGCGATGCGTGCTCCAATGCGGAGGACTAGAGCATCCGACGCATACTCCATTGCATATTGGCGAATTTTTCCAACTTCCAACTCAGCATTCCAAGGGTAAAATGGACCTTTTTCCCACCCTATATATACTCACAAACATGGGATTAAGGCTCAAAAACACCAAAATATACTCCTTTTCATAAATTTCTCTCAAGAAAAAAAATAAGGATTTCAACTTGAAGACCCAAATCATCAAAGTTCCTCCGTGAATATTCTAAGAATCATAAAGCAAGGTATGTGTTGTGTTGATTTATGGATTCCTTCCACCCGTAAAGCTCAAGAGCCCTCTTTTAAATTATGAACCATGTTATTATGTTGTGGGTTGATTTGTTCATGAAATTGATGTTGTATAAACCCCAAGTTATGGTCTTTGTATGTTTTTATGAATCTATGATATCATATGAGTGGAAACATGTAAAGTTTGGTTGTTCATGATGAGTTATTTGATTATTACACCTATGCCTAAGTTGTGCATGTAAGGTGTTTGATAAAATGTCTCATAGACTAGAAATCATGCATTTTAGCTAAATTGTGACATAAATGACAAATGCATGTTATATCATTATGAAAACAATGACTTCTATGATATTGTTGGGTATTATGATTGTTGATGGGATGTTCATGAAACTAGCTTGATGAACTTATGGCATGTTGTTGTATGCATTCCCTTCCATGTATATAATTTTGAGAACTATGTGTAGTATGAAATCCCCAACTTATGGCATTATGAATTGTGGACTTTATTCCTATGATCAAGAAGTGTCATGATGTGTTAGTTTCCTTCTATTGAGTCCTGGGGGTACTTGTACCTGAAAAATATAGTTGTGCGCCTAGAACCAGTGTCATGTTTTCACAATATTCTTAGTCAAGCCATGTTCAGTAGAATTTAGTCAGTCATGTGACTTAGGAAAACTCAGTAATCTCATGAATTCAGTCAGTTATCATATATTAGTAGTATTCCATTAGTCAACGAAATTTAGTAAACTCAGTCTATGTACAATTCAATCAATTATGTTCAGAGTCTATTTAGATGGGAGTAGAAATTAGAATCGAGTGAACCCAAGAATGGGAACACACACTGTCAGATGAGGGTGTGATTCTTAGAAGTCATCCTTGTGTTCCAGAAACTATGTAGCCATCATAGGTTAAGATATTAACACTGTCAGATGAGGGTTGATGAGATAGATAAGCACTGTCAGATGAGGGCCTCACCGTTCTTTTTTGTGGGACACTGTCAGATGAGGGTTACCCACAGCTTGTCTTTACCAGTGGTGCGGTATTGACACCATTCCAATCAGGGCAAAGATTAGACCCCAACTCAGCTATAATGCATTAATTGGGGCATACCGGTTAGATGACTACTTCCCATAGTTTTAGTATTAGTCTCAGTAAAAGAACTTAGATAGTTCTTCAGATTTCAGGACAGTCAGATACAGTCAACTCAGATACAGTATGGAACTCAGCTAGTTCCATCATATTCAGGACTGTCAGATACAGTCACCCATGTTATCAGTTATATTAGTGATGTTAGTTATCGGTAAACATATGTTATCAGTATTCAGTCTCAGTAATCATATTATCACGATCTCAGTTACAGTTACGTATTCATGCATGTATTCTCACGTTTATATTAGACAGTCAGTTAGCATTGATTATGCATATGAACCCTTGCATTTAGCCTACCTCACATGCATACTCAGTACATTCAATCGTACTGACACATTTGTGCTATGGTGTTTTCTTCTTATTTTACACCATAGGTTCAGAGACACGAGTTCTAGATCAGAAGTAGGATTTTAGTAATCAGCAGTGAGTCCTCATTCTTTGAGAGGAAATGATTATTACTTTATTATTTCAATTCAATTTTGCTAGACGGAGTTAGATGGGGACATGTCCCATTAACTCCTTATTCAGATTATTCAGTTATAGTGTCTTTCCAGACTATCATGTTTCAGACAATTATTTCAGTTATTTTGGGTATTCGATACCCCACTCAGATGTTGTGTTTTACTGGTTTAATTATGATATTGAACCTTAAGTCCTTTTAGTTCATGTTTCCGCATTTATATACATATATTATGCAGTGTACAGGTACAGATATCAGTCATGGGTTAGCTTGTGGTCCTTCAGGGTCATGAGCACTGTGTAGCGTTTCGGGCACCAGGCTCGGGGAGTTACAATAATAGTTCACTTCGATAGTTTAGGTCTGGCCTAGACTTTCCGTGTATAGTTTGGGGTGGAAACGATGACTTTTCCCAAAAATAAAATCTAACTCGTTTAACCTCACTTTATCCTAACTTTATTTAATAAGAGATTATATGTTAACTTTATTTACTACTTCCTCGATTCACTTTTATCGTTAAAAATTTTTTAAATTTGATTTTTTACTTTTATTCGTCATTTTTCACTAATCAAGACAAGATTAAGTTTTTTTTTTCCTACTATACCCTAAATTGATTACTCCTAGTAGCACTGAATTAACTAACTTTATAAATTATTTTAAGACTTTTGAAGTCTCCAAAAGCTAAATTAACCGTCTGAAAATTGATAAAGTATTTAAACCATTCATAAATCCATAAAAACATACTCTATGAAAGGCCTCTATACTCTTTACCTAATAAATGCTTTGATATCATTGAAATAATTATTCCATCAAAATTGAAATTTGACTTTACTTAATACTGCATGACACAATCTATTTATTATATAAAGGAAGGTCATAGACAAGATGATGTGGCACCTCTCTATGACCTCTATTCATATTTATTTTTTTCTTTTCTTTTCTAATTTTTATTTTATATCCTATTTTTATTAATGTCTTTTATTATAATAACAATAAATGACTTATTATTAATACTCTTCTTATTCATGAACTTATTAATGTGAAGTGCCGGATTTGGTTTTAAATTAAATATTCTATTTTACATTTATAGTTTAAGAAGTGATTTTATTTCAGAAAAAAAATTCAAAATTCAGACGTGAATTTGTTTAATTGGTAGCTCAGGGAAACTCGTGATTATTTTGCAGATGTGAATTTCAAGATAGAGAGAAATGATAATGGTTCCTATATATTTAGGATATCTGCCACTTCTAGCATTGTTGTGGTAGAGTTGAGAATGCAACTGGAGCTGCTTATGAGAGGCAAGATTGTGAAACACGTGGATATCACTCCGATGGTTTTTCAACTTCTATTCTCTTGAGAAGGAATTAACATTATGAGGACAGTTTATGGGGAGACAGGAGCCTATATTCATATTGACAAGCATATCTTTCATGTAAGAATTTTTAGTTCTTTAGACAATGTTGATAGGGCTAAGAAGAGATTTATTGACTCCCTTCTGGCACTACATAAAACTAAACAACTTGCGGTATATCTTCGTGGAGGACTTTTACCTCCTGACCTGATGAAAAGAGTTGTTACAACATTTGGAACGGATCTTAGTGTGCTTAAATAAAAGGCTCCTGGGGCAGAGTTTTCTCTGAACACAAAGTGTCATTGCATCTATATCAATGGTACTAACGATATGAAGCAAAACATTCAGGACATAATCTTTGAAATTACGCAGAGTAGTTTTCTAACTCAAACGAAATGAGATGAGGCTCACTGTATTGTTTGCTTCTGTGAATTGGAGGATCCTTATAGATTCAAAGCTTGTACCCATGCATTATGTCGCTCATGCTTGCTACAATAGTGCGAGTTTGTTATCAAAAGTCGGGAAGGTTTTCCCATGTGTTGTTTGCATTCTGATTTTAGGGAACCCTTTTTGCTTGCTGATTTGAAGTCTCTATTGTTAATTGAGAAGTTGGAAGAACTTCTTAAGGCTTTCTTGGGAGCTTTTGTGATATCCAATGTAGGTACTTCTCACTTTTTACCCTCACCAGACTTCTTTTCAGTTTATCGCATGCATACGGTCGCTCATGCTTCCATAGCATACATCACAAACAAAAGATGTACCAAAATCCATATTAGAAGCTGTAATGAGATAAACTGAAGGGCAGTCTGGTGAGGGGCAAAAGAGGTAAGATTCCTGTGTTGGCTGTCACAAAGCTTCCAAGAAAGCCTTGAAAAGCTCTTTCAACTTCTCAGTTGACAATAGAGACTTCAAATCAGTAAGCAAAAAGGATTCCCCATAACCATAATGCAAATAGCACATGGGGAAACCTTCCCGACTTTTGATGGCTGACTCACACTGCTCTAGTAAACACGAGCGACAGAATGCATGGGTACAAGCTTCGAGTCTATAAGGACCCTCCATTTCACAGAAGCAAATAGCATAGTGAGCCTCATCTCCTTTCGTTTGAGTTAGAAAACTACTCTGCGCAATTTCAGAGATTATGTCCTCAATGCTTTGCTTCATCTCTTTAGTACCATTGATACAGATACAATGGCGCTTTGTGTTCAGAGAAAACTCTTCCCCAGACAGCTTTTCTTAAAGCATACTAAGATATGGTCAAAATATTGTAACTACTCTTTCCATCAGGTCAGGAGGCAAAAGTTCTCCACGAGGATGCATCTCAAGTTGTTTACTTTCATGTATTGTCAGAAGGGAGTCAATAAATCTCTGCTCATCCCTATCAACATTGTCTGAAGAAAAAAAAATTCTAACATGCATGTTATGCTTGTCAAGATGAATATTGGATCTTGTCTCCCTATGAACTGTCCTCATAATGTTAATTCCTTCTAAAGAGAATAGAAATTGAACAACCATCGGAGTGATGTCCACGTGTTGCACAATCTTGCCTCTCATAAGCAGCTCCAACGGCCTTCTCAACTCTACCACAATAATGGTGGAAGTGGAAGATATCCTAACTATATAGGAACCATTATCATTTCTCTCTAGCTTGCAATTCACATCTGTAAAACAATCACGAGTTTTCCTGAGCTACCAATTAAACAAATTCATGTACGAATTCTGAATTTTTTTAGCTCTGAAATAAAATCACTTCTTAAACTATAAATGTAAAACAGAACATTTAATTTAAAACCAAATTCAGCACTTCACATAAATAAGTTCATGAATGAGAAAAGTATTAATAATAAGTCATTTATTGTTTTTTTTTTTTGGTTAACATTTATTGTTATTATAATAAAAGACATTAATAAAAATAGGATATAAAACAAAAAGAATAAAAAAAACTCAAAAAAAAAAGAAAAAAGTTAAATATGAATGGAGGTCATAGAGAGGTACCACATCATCTTATCTATGACCTTCCTTTATATAATATATAGATTGTGTCATGTAGTATTAAGTAAAGTCAAATTTTCAATTTTGATTGAGTAATTATTTCAATGATATCAAAGCATTTATTAGGTAAAGAGTATAGAAGTCTTTCATAGAGTATGTTTTTATGGATTTATGAATGATTTAAATACTTTATCAATTTTCATATATATATATATATATATATGGTGATGTAGCACTCTCTATGACATCATTCATTTTTATTAATTTTTTAAATATTTTTGTCTTCGTTTTTTCATTAATCATTTTCTTTAATAATTAAAAAGATTATCATATTTATTATATCAAATTACATATCATAAGTTACAAAAAAATATTTATATTTCTAGAATGACATTTGCCTTCTTTTTTTTCAATTTTTTATTTTAGACATTTTTCATATTTTTCTTTTTCCTACAACAAAATACAAAGTTATAATTTCTCCATAATTACTTTTATCTATAGTTAAACTGAATCGTTAATAGAGTACAAATTATAGACTTAAACGGAATAGTTAATGGAGTACAATTTCTCTATAAACTCCATTCACATTTAATTTTTTTTCCTTTTTTCTGACATTTTTTCCTTCATTCTTTACTTAATCAATTTGTTTAATAATTTTAAAAAATCTATCATAATTATTATAGCTAATTATATTCATAAGTTACAAAAAAATCTCCATCTATTTGCATCTCTACTTAAATAACATGTCTTTTCAACTTCCTTCTTTATGACTTAACCAATCTATAAATAACAATCATGAAGTTGTTGAATGCACACTTTCATTTTCTCCTCCTTCGTCTTCTCCTTTTTTTATTTCTTTCCTTCATTTTTCTTATAAATCTTGTGTTTAATAATTAAAAGAGATGGTATACAAAAGATGACATGATAATGTGGTCACCACTTCGATAAAGAACAGATATGCATTCTTTAGAATTTCGTGTTGTGTCGGTATAACAAAACACAAGTTCATCAACATGAAAAAAATAAATTTGATGGTTGTATAGAGAATTCATCAACACGAGATAGTTAGATTTTGGTATAAGCTCATCAAGATGAAAGCAAAAGAAGAGTCATATAATATCTCTCTTTTTGAGAATCCACTATGAATAATCCTCTCTTTTCTTTCTACCTATTACAATTTGCATTGGGTTATTGATTAAATTTTTATCATGCCATTCAAGTTTTGTATATAGAAAGACGTTTGTAGTTTTTCTTTTGATGTCTAATAATGATGATTAATTATATTATTCATTTATATGAATAGTTCAAATTGAAAATAGAAAATATATTTACTTATAATTTAGTTGATCTTAAATAAGCTCGCTTTATATATGCCATGATAGGTTAATTGGATAACAATTAAAATGTAATTTTATTTTATAATTTTTTTATCGTCATATATTGTGATTTGGGCCCATTAAAAATTATGTTCATTTGTAAGTATTTTTCATCTTTTATGTATTGTTTTTTCTTTCTTTCCCCTTCTTCCATAATTGTTTGGGTCATTTAGTAGATGAACTTAACTATCCTTCATTTAATCATGCAGACACGTTTTTTTTTTTAAATTTATCTCTATATAATATAAAGGTAGGTAAAAGAAAAAATAGTGTGGTACCTCTCTTGGGCCAAGACACAATGGATTTTTTTTTTTTTACTTTTTCTTTTGATTTTTTTTTTGTCATTTCTTTAAATAATCTATGATTAATTAAATAAATTAACAAAACCCTCATAAATAAATATTTTGCAATAAATTCAATCTCAGATAGCAATTTGTCTTACTCAATCATGTAATTCTTGACATTAATAACAACAGATTCAATTAAAATTAAGTTAGCTCATTTAGAGCCTATTTGACTTTGTAATAAAACATATAATAATTTCAATCCTGACTACTCAAATTTCTTATTCTTTTATCTATTTTTTATTATTTATTTCATGTTCTAATCTCTTAACACTAATTAAATTATTAGTTTTGAATTAAAATTTTAAATGTATCCCATTATCTCTATAATAAGTGTTAGGAAAGAGGAAGAGACTTTAGTAATGAAATAAATATTAATTACAAAATTATGAGTATTAAAGTACATTTTAATTGTGATATATTTTTTCTTTTTTCATCCTTTACCAATCAATTCAAATTGTGTATTAATTATCCAATTTAATTGGAGGATAAAATTGTTATTGGCACATGAATGAATAAAAAGAATATGATAAATCGATAGAAAAGAAGAGAAGATAGAAAAAATTAGTCACTAATGAATATTAGTTTTTCAGTTTGGTTTAATGTAGTAGTATAAATAATTATGGAGGAAATTAATGAAGTTATTAGGGTGTTAATATTTAATTTAATATAAGATAAATTAATAGAATGGAGTAGGGAAAAAATGCAAACAAAAGGAGAAAAATGAAAAATAGAAATGGATGAAAAACAATTAAATAAAAACAAAAAAGATGAAAGGACTTATGTAAATTCTTTGATTAGTAGCAAATGAGAGGACTTATGTAACACAAAAAAACTTTAATTATGTATAACGTTTACTTATCACTACAATAATTATAAATATTCTTATTTACATAATTAACACATTATTTATGAAACAACATATAAATAAGATTAGGTAAGACAAACTCGAATTAAGTATGTGATTTACCTCCAATTATGATTTTTAATAAATATTATTATTTATAATACTTGAGTATATTTATAAAAAAAAATATTTAAGTATGAATAAGAAGTTGAAGCTTTTACATTAAGTATTTTTCATCTCAATAATTCATCTTCATTTGGAAAATAGCCCATCAAGATTTTATTATTATAAAAAAAATTATATAAATTCAACAAGGTCTTAAACACCACGCAAAGCGCGGACCTATTCACTAGTAGATTTATAAGGAATCCTAAGTAGGGGTGTTCACGGTTTGTTTATTAACCAAACTGAACCACGATCCAAATCAAACCGATTTACAAAAATAGATATTTGGTTAGATTTGGTTTGGTTTGGTTTTGAATTTTAAGAAATCGATACTAATTTGGTTTGGTTTAGTTTTACTCTAAAATAACTGACAAAATAACTAAACCAAACCGATATATATATATATATATATATTATAATTATTTATGTATTATTCATAAATACAATATAAATATTTGTTACATTTTATATTTTAATCATGATTTAACTTTAGTCGTAACACATTCAGTCATATGGCTTCATCCAGTTGACAGTACTTATGAGATTCTAAATGAATTTCGTATTTTGAATGACAAATGATACTAATTGTGAAAATAATATATATCTTGTTGTATATTGAAATTTACAGCCGACATTCATTAGACTATAGACAATCATTAATTTTAATTTTTTTTTGAACCTTGTTGAGCAATAAGTTTATGTGTTCATCTTTGGAGATTTTATCATATCATTCTGTTAAATATTTTTTTAAAATATTTTTTTAGAAGCGTTCATATGGTGTTATCATGGCTTTGCCGATGTATAATACTCAGTTGATATCGTAGTTTCAATGTTAAGATACAATACTCGGTTGATATCTCATATGTTAGATTGGATTTTTTTTGAAAATTTTCAACCTTTATCATTAGCAAAAGCTGTAAATCAAAAAAATCGAACCAAACCAAATTAAACCGACAAGAGCCAAACCAGTGGTTATTTTTTTATTTGGTTTGGTTTGATTTTAAAAATTTTAAAACCGACTAAGTTGATTTAATTATAATTTTGACTAATAACTTACCCAAATCGACTCATGAACATCCCTAATCCCAAGTACTGAAAGGAACAAATCACCACAGTAATGGGTTTTGCCTAACTCACGCGTACCCATGCATCTCTATTACTCCATTATATGTTGAAACAAGTACGTTCACGTAGATGGACTTATGAGGGCGTACATTAGACCTGAGGCTTGGTGTGTGCAATGAAGTACAAAGGAGCACCTAAATGGATACCAAACTAGTCCCCTATATACACTAAAAGGGCCAAATCAGTCCACTACATACACTAGAGAGGTGCCCCTTCAGTAAAGAGCCTTTTGGTCATTTTACCTATTATTTGTAATACACTATAAATAGAATTATGTAGGGTTTCATTAGGTATTTTGATGAATATTATGAGTTTATAACACTTGAAACATTTCCTCTCTAAGGAGAGAAGACCACCAACCAGAAATTGTAACTAGGGAAATCAACTTGAGTGTGGAATCGCTTGTGTTGGATTCAATCTTGGAAACGTTTGATGCTTGAGAGATCGGGGTCACTCTTGTGCCAACGTAAGAGTTAGTTATTTGAGGTGTGTGATGTTAAAGGTCCAAGAGTGTAATAGGCTTTTGGGTTGTTAATATTATACCTTTAATTTGTCTAGCTATCTATCCTTTTTGTTTCTTTGTAATCGTGTAGTAGTGTTGATGTTGTAACTGTGTGTTTGTGTTGTTAATATGGAATCCAAAATTAGTCTATTATTCATCTTGTTCTTGTTTTGTTGCTACTATTTTGGTGTTATTACACCCTTGTGCCTTGTATTCTTCTTGTTGGTAGCGAATCCGAGAGGGGTTACCAAAAGAGGTCCTCGGTTTCTTGGCTAGTGGATTGATTTTGGTGTTTGTTTTCGTGCTTCCGTTGTATTTCTTGTATCATTTGTCATTATAGCATGGCTAGATCTTGTTCCTACAAGATCAATCTTGGTCTTGCTTGTTAGAAAATTAAAAAAAAAAGTTGAAATCTAAAAGTTCCAAAAAGAAGCAAATCTATTCATTTTTGTGTCTTGACCGAAATTATGTTCTTGTTGTGTCTTGGCTGAGACTTTTCTTGTTTTGAGTCTAGATCTAGGAGTCATTTTATTTATTTTGTTGTTTCTAGTGTTAGCTTCTTCACCTCTAACACTAAAGATGTCTAGATATAGATTTGAGCTTTAATTGTTGATATTGTTGTTGTGAACCTAAACTTTGGCCGTGTAATTGTTGTTGGTATTGTTGTGGCGGTTTTAAAGATTGGACGTGTGGTGTGTTGTTGTTTCAAGGTTTGAATGTGTATGGTGGTTATTGTGTTTTATTTTTAAGCTTGGAAAGGTATTGTTAATGTTTGGGGTCCAACTTGTCCTTAGAACTGCAAGATTCAAAAAAATGTGTTCTTGGTGTTCTTCACATCTTCATCTATTGTTGAAGAAAAAGTGGATGTTTAATCTTGGAAGTTGAAGAAAGAGAGTGTGTATTTTGTTAGTCTTGAAAGACATAATTCCGAAATTTAAGACCTCTCAAGACTTTTACAACCAATTCCAACCACTCAAGGACTTTAACAACCACTTTTCCAACAACCTTCCATGATTTAAGGACCATGTCTTGAGGAGAAAGTCAAGTTTTTCTTTTTGAATTTGAAAGAGGATTTCAAGACTTGTTTTTTCTCCTTAACCAATTCCCACCAATTCCAAATTACAATTGGACCAAGACTTGAATTAGAAAATAAAATTTGATAACAACTGCAACCAATACGTGGCTGCCACATCATGTTTCTACTGTTCACCGATAATTTTTAAGATCAAATTTCAGATTCCTTAGTTTCATTTTATTATTTCCTAGTTCCGTTTGTTGGTTCGAACACTAATTAACCAACTAGTAATCTCCTACTAGATTGTAAGTTAGTTGTAGAGTCCGTTTGTTCGTGTCTACGTTTGTTGTGTGCTTTTATCTTTTGTGAATTCGCTGTATCTTGTTGGTTCAAGTTCGTAAAAAAAAAATTCTTTGAGTCAACTCAAACAAAAATCTATTCCGGTCAAGAGTAGAGTCGACCTTTAATCACTCGCAAAGTAAAAGCCGACTTTCAACACTTGTGAAACCAAGTGTGAGGTAAAAATTGAGAGTGAGAGTATGGTGAGGCATTTTTGAGCTAACAAGTTTGTTGTTTTGTTGTTCGTTGTTGTCTTTTCTTTTAGGTACCATGGCTGCCACCAATCTCGATGCCACGTTTGACCGCATCACTAACAATATTGAAGACATGAAAGGGAACGTTGAAAGGCTACGCCAATTGGTATCCACACTTATCCCAACAAATCCAAAACCTAAGGTCCAAACACTTTGCGGTGAGAGCTTCCCGAAGGAAGTTGCTTCCCAAAATTGTGAAGGACTTTCACACCGAGGTAAAGATGAACATACTCATGAACGTCAAGGAAAAATAGCTAACTCTTATACTTTGGTACATGTGAATGATGAACATGTGACTAGTAAGCCGTTGAGTATCAGTAGTAGCTTACCTACATATGAGTATATTGATTCCTTACCACTTGTGGATGATGTATATGTTATGCCAGTGGATACACTAGTTGATCCTATAGATGACCGAATCGACTCTTCTAGTAAGATCGATTTGTATCCACCTAGTGTTGAAGCTATTGTGTTGAATGAAAGTACATCGTTATGTGAAAATTGTATTGATCAACTTGTGTGTAAAAATTTCCCACCACTTGAGAATATGTGTGATATGATTAATGAATCTCAAGTGAGTGAAGAATTTAGGGATGTTGGTCAAGGACAAAGGAGTGAACCCATGAGCCTATGCTATTGTAAAGATTCTAATGTTTGCTTGGCAAATAGGGTTAATCATGTGTTTGACATATCTTTGAAAAATGATTTTGCTTGTACTCTTTTGCATGACACCCAACCCGTGCTTGATAGATATGGTGACTTGAATTGTGATCCCTTTGATGTTAATGGTGGTTTTTGTTTACTCGAGGACCATAGGGTAAATTTCCCATTGTCTCTTTGGGGTGTTGCTCATATCCGTGCATCCATGTTTGACACACTTGTATTTAATTTATGTGAACCACAACTTGAGGATTTCAAGTTGTATTCTTGTTTGTGGAAGGGTCCAAGGATGTTAAAGACTTATTGTCACCTTCATGGGGTTGGACAAGTTGAAGTATTTTGTGGGACTCTTGGGAGCGTGCTTTACATCATTTGTAGAGGGAAACCGAGTTCTTGGGAAAACTACTTGCCTTGGATTGGATTGTTGCATGGTAGTTTCCCTATTCTCCCAATTGGTATAACTCCCTTGATGGAATGCCTTCCCTCGGTAAGTGGTTGGAAGTAAAGAGGTCCTACGTGCTTGTAATGTCCCTTTCTCTCGTTGTGTGTTCCTACATATGAATACATCTTAGATGAGAATTGTGTCTGTGGTTCCTTTTTTCACTACCTATATGCATATGATGATATTCATGATGTTGTTGGATATACATCGTATGAGAGGCGTAGTCTCAGTTTTTGTCTATTAATTCTTGATGTTCATTCGAGCCCTTTCGTTTGTGATATTGTACAAAAGCTTTTCATAATTAACTCAACGGATCCTTGGTTTTACTTCAAGTGTGTACCACCGTGGCATG
Source organism: Capsicum baccatum var. pendulum (assembly GCA_030864225.1). NCBI lineage: Eukaryota > Viridiplantae > Streptophyta > Magnoliopsida > Solanales > Solanaceae > Capsicum > Capsicum baccatum. Next base: position 21,722,676 of record CM061559.1, on the reverse strand, counting down.
ATAGTGATAATTTTCTACTTTGCTAACCCTAACCCTCATGCCATGAGGATGTGTACTTGTTTGTTTCATCTTTAATTTTGCAAGGTACAGATTCAAGGTCGAATCCTTTTCAAGAAGGGGAGGATGATACGAGTACGATCACGTAGATGGACTTATGAGGGTGTACGTTAGACCCAAGGCTTGGTGTGTGCAATGAAGTGCAAAGGAGAACCTAAATGGACACCAAAATAGTCCACTACATATACTAAAAGGGCCAAATCAGTCTACTACATACACTAAAGGGGTGCCCCTTCACTAAGGGGCCTTTTGGTCATTTTACCTATTATTTGTAATACACTATAAATAGAATTATGTAGGGTTTCATTAAGGATTTTGATGAATATTATGAGTTTATAAAACTTGAAACATTTCCTCTCTAAGGAGAGAAGACCACCAACCCGAAATTGTAACTAGGGAAATCAACTTGAGTGTGGAATCGCTCATGTTGGATTCAAGCTTGGAAACGTTGGATTCTTGAGAGATCGGGGTCACTCTTGTGCCAACGTAAGAGTTAGGTATTTGATGTGTGTGATGTTAAATGTCCTAGAGTGGAATAGGCTTTTGGATTGTTAATATTATACCTTCAATTTGTCTAACTATCTATCCTTTTGTTTCTTTGTAATCATGTAGTAGTGTTGATGTTGTAACCGTGTGTTTGTGTTGTTAATGTGGAATTTGAAATTATTCTATTGTTTATATTTTTATTGTTGTGTTGCTACGGTTTTGGTGTTATTACTCCCTTGTTCCTTGTATTCTTCTTGTTGGTAGCGAATTCGAGAGGGGTCACCAAAAGAGGTCCTCGATTTCTTGGCTAGTGGACTGATTTTGGTATTTTTTTTTGCGCTTCCGTTGTCTTTCTTGTATCATATGTACATATGAAACCTTGACAATTGGATCAATTCCACAGAAAGAAAATCATAGGCTAACCTGAAGATACCCTAAAGCCGTGAATAGAAAATGCAAAATAAAATTGTAACTGCTGACTTCCTCTTGCTTAACACTATTTAATATTATTAGTATAGTGTACGTGTATTTTGCACATGTTCTAAATGGTAAAGAAAAAAGTTGCATATATTTATATGTCTAATCTTTTAATATAGTAACAGTAATATGAAAGATTTATAATTATGTTAAATAGTTCAAATCACATTAATTTCTCAGAAATTATAAAAAAAAAAAAAGATTCTTCATTATGACTTTTTCTACAACAATTGAAGGAACTTCTACCATCATAGCAGAAGCAAAGCAGCTCTACTTTATAAATTGAGCTGGTGCTATTAATATGAATTAAGAATTTTTTAAAAAGAAACATACTCAATTGTCCTCCAATCTTGTATTAAGGAAGTTTAGGACATACAAATTACCCTCCGACATGCAAATTGTGAATCTATTTATAAATCTCTTTATCAGCTTAGTTATCCGCACCCCCCTACAACTATTTATAAATCTATTTATCAGCTTAGTTATCCGCACCCCCCTACAAATGGTATCAGAGCCCAGTAATTTAAAAGATAAGGAAGTGATATACGTGTTAGAAGATTTAGTTAAAATAGCTATGTTGAAATTAGTTAAATTAGTTAAGTTAGATTTAAATTTAGTTAAGATTAGATTTAGTTATTTATTAAATTAATTATGAGAAGACCATTTAAAAATAGAAAAGCTTTTAGAAAAATTAAAGAATCTTTAGTTAGTAATTATTCAGAATATATAAGTCTAAGTAAAACAAAAGAAAATCCACAAAGATTAGCCTATTTAATTACATTAATATCTAGTATTGAAGCAAAATTAATAATCCATTTAAAATCTAGAAGAATGAGACATATACCACCTAATTATGATAAAATTAGATTTAGATATCCACCAAAATATTATAAATATAATTTAAATGAATAAAGAACAAAAATACAAAGAATTAAAACAATTTATCTCTGAAAAACGTAAAGAATTAAAAATAAGAAAAGAAAGATTACATTATAATATATTTGCCGGAGTTAGTAAAAATTCAATAAATGTACAAAAAGATGAAATATCCAAATTAGAATCACAAATAGAAAGTTTAGAATATATATATCAACATGAACTATTCACAATAAAATGAATAAAGAAGAATTTATAATAGATAGAAAAAAGGAAATAGAAAAAATTAAACAACAAACTACGGAAGAAATACGAAAAATAGAAGAAACAAAAAATAGTAGAATTGCTGAATTGGAAAAAGAACTACAAATGTTAAAAGACTTATACGAACAAAGACAAAAAGAAAAAGAAGAAAAAGATAAAGAATAAAAATTAATAAACGAGATAAATCAATTTAAAGAAAAATTAGAAATAAATAATATAGAGGTAGAAGAGACAGATAATTATGATTCAGAAGATAGTGAAACATATACGGAAATATTAACAAATATAAAAGATTTAGAAATTAACGAAAAACAAGAAAAAATTAATGAAGAAAACTTAGAAAACACCAATACCGAAATAAATACTCTTGATAAAAAAGAAGATGAAAATCTAATACCCAAAACAACAGAAATAAGAAAACCTATATATTACAAAAATAAATTTAAAAGATATAATGAATATGACAAATGGACACCAAAACAAATAGTTAATAAAAACTATAACTTTTTAGATCTAGACTGTGTAATAGATACAGAAAAAACAATACAATAATGGATAGGATATATGACAAAACAATTATTAGATAATAATATAAACATAACAGATGCACCAGAATACATAGAAAAAACACTAATAGGATCAGTAAAATTATGGTTTACAAATTTAACTGAAAATAGTAAGAAAGTATTAAGAGCTAATAAACCTATGGAAGGAGCATCATCAACAACAACTAAATTAACACCTATAGAATTATTGAAAAAATATGAAACAGCTATAAAAGATAAATTTGGCAGTATGACAACATTAGAAGAAGAACAAGATGAAGAAAAAAATACAAATAGGAATTTAATGATAAAATTAACAATATGTCATATGTGTTATATAGATGAATATACTTGCGCATTTAAAGAATATTATTATAAAGGAGCATATAGTATAGAAGAAAGTAAGGAAATAAGAAAATTATATTTTAATAAATTATCCGAACCATTTAGTTCAAAAATAATAAAAAGTTGGGAAGAAGCAAAAATAGTAGATACATTAGGAGCTAGAATAAAATTTTTACAACAATGGTATAGAAAGTTATGTGAAAAATATAGAGAAGAATTAAAAATGAAAAAAAACATTAATAAGAAATTTAGCATGTTGCAAAAATAAAATAGCACCTCAATTTGGATGCGAAGAAATATATTATAAGAAAAGAAAAAGACATAAGAAATATAAGAAATATAAAAAATCAAAATATAAATATAAGAAACCAAGAAAAAGATATTATGTAAAAAATTACAAGAATAAAAGACCATATAGAAAGAAAAAATCTATAAAAGAATGTACATGTTATAATTGTGGAAAGCTAGGACATTTAGCTAGAAATTGTAAATTACCTAAAAATCCAAAAAAATAAACAAATATCCGAAATAAAAATAGAAAATACAGAATATATGCAAATAGATTATATAGATTATGAACTAGAAAGTGAAGATAGTATATATGAAATTTTAGAAAACGAAACAGATACTGAAATAGATAGTGAGATAGAGGAATCAAATGACTGAAGAAGATATAAAAATAATAACAAAGGAAGAATATTTAAATGACGAAGGAACAGAACAAAAGATAATATTTGACAGTAATATATTTGATGAAATAAAAGGAAAAGAGTTAGATTTAAGTGTAGAAAAAATATTTAAAATACCAACAATAAAAAATATTTTTAGTAGGAAAAAAGATGAATATCATGTAGTATGCCAAAAAGAACATGTAATAGACTGTAGATATGCAAAAGGAAAAGCTAGTATACAACTAGTAACAAAAAGAATAATTAATAAAGAAATAAATGATATAAAAAGTAAAGGAGATCCAATAAAATACGTACACCTTGGAGGTACAGAAATATTAATAAAAGCATGTTTTAGAGAAGGAATAGATACACCAATAGAATTATATTTAGCAGATGATAGAATTATAAAACCTATAGAAAAAAGCATAATAACTGCCGTAAAAGGAAATTTAATATACCAAAAATTTAAATTTATAATAAGTGCAAATTATTCAGTAGCAGTAACAGATAGAAATATAGATAAATCATTAGTATTATATTGGAAGATATCAGGAATAAAATTAACCCCAGGAAGTAAAATATTTACAGCGAGATGTAAAAATTTATATGTATTAACAACAAAACATAAAATAACAGGGAAAAATAAGATTAATAAAATACAAATAGATAGCCCATTTGAGCAAATTGTAAAAACAATAGATTATAATGACTATAGCTATAGAGACATAGATATAGAAGAAAATTTAGAAATAGTAAATGATAGAATAAGTACAACGAAAAGAATAGCTAATGAAAAACCAGAGTCATCGAGCTCATAAAAAAGAACAAGTTATGAAACAAATTCAATAAGTAATTTAAACCAATATTACATAACAGGAAAAATAAATGAAAAAGAAGATTTAATTCTATTAAACACAGGACAAGAAGAAAATTATATAGCAAAATATCTAGTAAAAAATGAAGAAATAAAAACTGATAATGATATATGTCCAGATCTACCGAGAAGTTTAATAAATTATAAAGATATAGAAAAAAAAGAAATAATAATAGGAGGAATTAGAAAAATAAAAATAGAATTTGAGGTAAAAGAAGAAATGCAAAAAGCAGATATAATATTAGGAATAAAATGGTTAGAACAAGTAAAACCATATAATATAGAACATACACAATTAGCCATAACATATAATAGGGAAAGATTATTCTTAAGAAGAGCCTTAACATAAAATGAAAATATATGTATTAATGAAGATAGTAGTGGAAGGATATTACAGTAGATATTATACGCCTATGATAGAGACAGGAGCAGAAGCTAATTTATGTAGATATAATTGCTTACCAGAAAGTAAATGGGATAAATTAAAAATACCAATAGCAGTTAAAGGATTTAATAATGAAGGAAGCTTAATTACTTATAAAGCTAGGAATGTAAAAGCACAAATATGGGATAAGATATTGACAATAGAAGAAATTTATAATTATGAACTAACATCAAAAGATATACTTTTAGGAATGCCATTTTTAGATAAACTATACCAACATATAATAACTAGAAACGATTGGTGGTTCACAACACCATGTAAACAAAAAGTAAGAGCAAAAAGAGTTAATAATAAAATAAGAAAGAAAACTGATTGGATAAAAGGAAGTGAAAAAATTACACAAAAGTTAGAAAATATAAAAAACGCTGAAGATACAATAGAATTAGTAGTATTTTCGATAAATAAAACAGAAATAACTATATTTTCAATAAATAAAATAGAAATAGTTAAGAAAAAATTAGAACAATTATATAGCGAAGATCCGTTAAAAGGATGGGAAAAACATAAAACTACCATAAAAATTGAATTAATAGATAAAAACAGTATAATAACCCAAAAACCATTAACATATAATTTTGACGATTTAAAAGAATTTAAAATGCATATAGATGAATTATTAGAAAAACAATATATACAAAAAAGTAATAGTAAACATAATAGTCCAGCATTTATAGTAAATAAACATAGTGAACAAAAAAGAGGAAAAAGTAGAATGGTTATTGATTATAGAAATTTAAATGCAAAAACTATAACATATAATTATCCAATACCAAATAAGATATTAAAAATAAGACAAATCCAAGGATATAATTATTTTAGTAAATTCGATTATAAATCAGGAATTTACCATCTAAATTCGATTAAAAATCAGGATTGTAATTCCTCCTATTATTATTTCTTTTTCTGCTATATCTTTATTATTTGTTAAACTTCTCGGTAGATCTGGACATATATCATTATCAGTTTTTATTTCTTCATTTTTTACTAGATATTTTGCTATATAATTTTCTTCTTGTCCTGTGTTTAATAGAATTAAATGTTCTTTTTCATTTATTTTTCCTGTTATGTAATATTGGTTTAAATTACTTATTGAATTTGTTTCATAACTCATTCTTTTTGATGAGCTCGATGACTCCGATTTTTCATTAGCTATTCTTTTCGTTGTACTTATTCTATCATTTACTATTTCTAAATTTTCTTCTATATCTATGTCTCTATAGCTATAGTCATTATAATCTATTGTTTTTACAATTTGCTCAAATGGGCTATCTATTTGTATTTTATTAATCTTATTTTTCCCTGTTATTTTATGTTTTGTTGTTAATACATATAAATTTTTACATCTCGCTGTAAATATTTTACTTCCTGGGGTTAATTCTATTCCTGATATCTTCCAATATAATACTAATGATTTATCTATATTTCTATCTGTTACTGCTACTGAATAATTTGCACTTATTATAAATTTAAATTTTTGGTATATTAAATTTCCTTTTACGGCAATTATTATGCTTTTTTCTATAGGTTTTATAATTCTATCATCTGCTAAATATAATTCTATTGGTGTATCTATTCCTTCTCTAAAACATGCTTTTATTAATATTTCTGTACCTCCAAGGTGTACGTATTTTATTGGATCTCCTCTACTTTTTATATCATTTATTTCTTTATTAATTATCCTTTTTGTTACTAGTGGTATACTAGCTTTTCCTTTTGCATATCTACAGTCTATTACATGTTCTTTTTGGCATACTACATAATATTCATCTTTTTTCCTACTAAAAATATTTTTTATTGTTGGTATTTTAAATATTTTTTCTACACTTAAATCTAACTCTTTTCCTTTTATTTCATCAAATATATTACTGTCAAATATTAGTTTTTGTTCTGTTCCTTCGTCATTTAAATATTCTTCTTTTGTTATTATTTTTATATCTTTTTCAGTCATTTGATTCATCTGTTTCACTATCTGTTTCAGTATCTGTTTCGTTTTCTGAAATTTCATATATACTATCTTCACTTTCTAGTTCATAATCTATATAATCTATTTGCATATATTCTGTATTTTCTATTTTTATTTGGGATATTTGTTTATTTTTTGGATTTTTGGGCAATTTACAATCTCTAGCTAAATGTCCTAACTTTCCACAATTATAATATGTACATTCTTTTATAGATTTTTTCTTTCTATATGGTCTTTTATTTTTGTAATTTTTTACATAATATCTTTTTCTTGGTTTCTTATATTTATATTTTGATTTTTTATATTTCTTATATTTCTTATGTCTTTTTCTTTTCTTATAATATATTTCTTCGCATCCAAATTGAGGTGCTATTTTATTTTTGCAACATGCTAAATTTCTTATTAATGTTTTTTCCATTTTTAATTCTTCTCTATATTTTTCACATAACTTTCTATACCATTGTTGTAAAAATTTTATTCTAGCTCCTAATGTATCTACTATTTTTGCTTCTTCCCAACTTTTTATTATCTTTGAACTAAATGGTTCGGGTAATTTATTAAAATATAATTTTCTTATTTCTTTACTTTCTTCTATACTATATGCTACTTTATAATAATATTCTTTAAATGCGCAAGTATATTCATCTATATAACACATATTACATATTGTTAATTTTATCATTAATTTTCTATTTGTATCTTTTTCTTCATCTTGTTCTTCTTCTAATGTTGTCATACTACCAAATTCATCTTTTATAGCTGTTTCATATTTTTTCAATAATTCTATAGGTGTTAATTTTGTTGTTGTTGATGCTGCTCCTTCTATAGGTTTATTAGCTCTTAATACTTTCTTACTATTTTCAGTTAAATTTGTAAACCATAATTTTACTGATCCTATTAGTGTTTTTTCTATGTATTCTGGTGCATCTGTTATTTTTATATTATTATTTAATAATTGTTTTGTCATATATCCTATCCATAATTGTATTGTTTTTTCTGTATCTATTACACAGTCTAGATCTAAAAAGTTATAATTTTTATTAACTATTTGTTTTGGTGTCCATTTGTCATATTTATTATATCTTTTATTTTTATAATATATAGGTTTTCTTATTTCTGTTGTTTTGGGTATTAGATTTTCATCTTCTTTTTTGTCAAGAGTATTTATTTCTGTATTATTATTTTCTAAGTTTTCTTGATTAATTCTTTCTTGTTTTTCGTTAATTTCTAAATCTTTTATATTTGTTAATATTTCCGTATATGTTTCACTATCTTCTGAATCATAATTATCCGTTTCTTCTACCTCTATATTATTTATTTCTAATTTTTCTTTAAATTGATTTATCTCGTTTATTAATTTTTGTTCTTTATCTATTTCTTCTTTTTCTTTTTGTCTTTGTTCGTATAAATCTTTTAACATTTGTAGTTCTTTTTTCAATTCAGCAATTCTACTATTTTTAGTTTCTTCTATTTTTCGTATTTCTTCCGTAGTTTGTTGTTTAATTTTTTCTATTTCCTTTTTTCTATCTATTTCTTCATTTTCTTTTTCTATTCTTACCATTGCTGTTAATTTATCTTCTAATTTTAATTCTTCTTTTTCTAACATTAAATATAAGTGTTCTCCTATTTTTCCGTATCTTCTTCCTAAATTGGAAAATACTATTTTTATTTTTGATCCTTCGTGATTTTCATATATTTTTTCATCTATTATAAATTCTTCTTTATTCATTTTATTGTGAATAGTTCATGTTGATATATATATTCTAAACTTTCTATTTGTGATTCTAATTTGGATATTTCATCTTTTTGTATATTTATTGAATTTTTACTAACTCCGGCAAATATATTATAATGTAATCTTTGTTTTCTTATTTTTAATTCTTTATATTTTTCAGAGATAAATTGTTTTAATTCTTTGTATTTTTGTTCTTTATTCATTTAAATTATATTTATAATATTTTGGTGGATATCTAAATCTAATTTTATCATAATTAGGTGGTATATGTCTCATTCTTCTAGATTTTAAATGGATTATTAATTTTGCTTCAATACTAGATATTAATGTAATTAAATAGGCTAATCTTTGTGGATTTTCTTTTGTTTTATTTAGACTTATATATTCTGAATAATTACTAACTAAAGATTCTTTAATTTTTCTAAAAGCTTCTCTATTTTTAAATGGTCTTCTCATAATTAATTTAATAAATAACTAAATCTAATCTTAACTAAATTTAAATCTAACTTAACTAATTTAACTAATTTCAACATAGCTATTTTAACTAAATCTTCTAACACGTAGGAAAATTAAGTTGCAGAATACACTAAGCTATATTTTGAACAGTGACTAAGTCTGCGACCGCTATTGACAGTCTTCCAAGGCAAGTTTGAGGACCTTTGCGAATGGATAAACTGAAAATTCATGAATTTTACTGCTTAAAATTCAGAGTCTCCTCTAAATAGAATTAATTATTACATTAAACTAATCTCACAATCAAGAGTTTTATTAGAAGCTTAGATTTGCAATTTTAAAAAATAATCTCTTTATCTTTACAAATTAGAGGCTATGAATATATCACTGTCCATAAACCTTACTTGTGAAGCTAAACTGAATATATTATTGCACATAATATAATTTATTTGTTGTGACCCCCTTAAATATATCCTAATTTATGGATAAAATCACAAACAAATAAAAGGTTATTCTTTCAATTACTCATTAGCATATTCTACATCTGTTTTAGTTATTTTTAGTTTTTTTTTTCTTTTAAAGTTTTTTTCTGTTTGTAATACTATATTTAAATTGATTGTGTTTTTAATCTAAATTGGGAGTATCAAATTACAGTATTGTCTAATTAGGACATTTAGCAATCCTAAGATAAATCTAAAATCTAACTACGAAAACTCACCAATCAAAAATTAATCAACTATATCACCCCAATATTAATTCTCAAAAAACTATTGATATTTTCTCTTTTTGTTCTTTTACCATATATATTTTATTAGTATTCTTTTTTCACATATATTAGAAAAAAAAAATCTATCAATATCAGTTCTCAATATATTTTCATTTTAGATATCACATATTTTAGGACTCTTTTTTTTTAAAAAAAAAAAATTATAGTAAGGATTTTTAATTTGGTTAACGGCATTTTTTTGGATAAACTGTATTTCATTTTATTTTTCTTTAGATTTCTTCAAGAAAAGACTATTTAATGTTGGCATTTTCTTCTTTATGTTTCGTAACTTCTCACTTATCCTCTCAACTTGAATTTCAAATTCAAAATTCTCTGATAACTGTTGCCACCCTCTTATAATGCCCAACTGCTCCTAATGGTGGAATGGTTATATAACTATGTCATCTCCGGTTTTGGTCCCTAAGCATACTCCTCATAAAAAATTCACACCATCTAATGTGAGGTTGAGTTCTTAGAGGACTCACCGAAAAGCAACGTCGACAATGTTAGTTGACTCCGACATCAACTACATACCCTCAACAATGGCTGGAGGTATGTTTATTCCATATTTCTGCTGCGCTACTCTGGTTTTTCGGCCAACATTTGGTATCAGAGCCATCAATACGTCTACCTTGATTATTTCTGATGTTATTCCATTTGTTAAAAAAAAAATGGAATTCCGATTTTCAGATCTATGGATTTTTTTTATTTCCTTTTAAATTTTTTTTGATACAAATCATGTTAGAAATCACAAGAAAAAAAATAGATATTCTAACAATTTTGTGAATTTGGATCATTTTTTCGACATTTGGGATGGTGATTATAAATTGAGTTTTACTCGGTTGTTATAACTTGCTGAATGATGAAGATGACCATTCTGCAGCACTTAAAAAGTAAAATGTGTGAACATAAAGTTTCTTTTATTTTGATGATATTCATCACTTTACATGTGAAGACTTTATTACAGTGGGGACCATCTTGTACTTTTCTTTAATTATTTATTTAATAAAAGGTAATAATAAATGGCACAATTTAATGAGATAAAGTGTACTATATGCCTCGCTATTGTGCATTCTGAATCGTGCATCTTTTCTTTGATGTTATCAAAGGATTATTTGTTAAGATATAGTAATGCACCCAAATTATTTAATTTGTGTACTATTTTTACATTACTTTATTACATAATGTTTGAGCAAAAAAATTGACTTTAATGTCTAGTGATTCATGTACTTTTATTGAATTAAGACTTAGCCACAACAATCTTAATTTAGTAAAATCATATATTATTATAGAATCACATAAGACATATGATAAGAACTAATGTTAGTATCTATAATTGTTTAATTGAAGATTAGCCATAGCATCTTTAATTAAATAAATTTTTAAAGTTTAAGATTACATAAAGAATATTTAGACATTAGAGTTGTAATTGATTATGCACGATATAGTAGCTTAAGAACCTTTATTATTGGGTTGCATAATTAATTAGGATAAAATGTTAAATACTTTTCATAATTACCCACAGAAATAATAAATAAGAATTTAATAGTTTTATCGTCAAGATAGAATATCATGCTAGTCAACGGTAATTCTATCATAAAAATGAGTCTAATTGAATAAAAAATTTAGCCCACAGGCAATTTTCATGTCAATAGATTCAATTTTATATTATTTGTCTCAAGTTTATTAAGCATGTGTTTATGTATGTATATTTTTGCAGTTATGCAACTCGCAAATTTCTCTGATATTTGTGATATTCCCGAATGAAAAGGTGAGAATTATAAGATCTGGAAGGAAAGAATTCTCCTTCACTTAGGATGCATGCACATTGATTATGCTATCAGAAAAGACGAACCACATATTGATGAAAATAGCACTCAGGCTGAGATTGCTCTTTACAAACAATGGGAGCGTTCTAACCGTTTGAATGTTATGTTCATTCAGACCAAAATCTCTGCTGGTATTCGTGGTTCTGTCGAACAACATAACAATGTCAAGCATTACTGAAGGCTATTGATGAACAATTTGAGACTTCAGATAAGGCACTTGCCAACACCTTAATTATGAAATTCTCATCAATGAGACTCACTTGTGTGAGAGGTGTGTATGAGCACATCATGAGAATATGAGACTTAGCGGCTCAACTAAACACTCTTGAGGTTGAAATGTCTGAAACCTTTCTCGTGCACTATATTTTTAATACTCTGCCCGCACAGTATGGCCCCTTTAAGATCTTTTATAACACACATAAGGATAAATGGTCTATTAATGAACTTATGACCATGTCTGTTCAAGAAGAGGGTCGATTGCTGATGGAAACAGAAGAAAGTGCATTCACGACTACTCAAGGACAGAAGTCTCATCAAGCCAATAAAAATTTGAATGGAAAGGCTCCACTTGACTCTGACATCAAAAAAGAATTCAAGTGTCGCTTTTGTAGAAAGAAGGGGCACATAAAGAAAGACTGTGTCAAGTTTCAACGATGGCTTGAGAAGAAAGGTACTTCTATTTCTCTAGTTTGTTATGAAGCTAATATGATTGATGTTAATCATAACACGTAGTGGATTGATTCTACTTCTGCAATCTATATTACGAATTCCTTGCAGGACTTAAAATAGCCTGCGGAAGCCAGTGGGAGCTGAACGAACATCTATTCAGGAAACAAGATGCAGTCGCGTGTAAAAGCTATTGGAACATGCAGTTTAGTTCTTAGTAGTGGTTTTATTTTAGAGTTGGAAAATACCTTTTATGTTCCTAACTTTTCTAGGAATTTAATTTCAGTATCAAGACTTGTACCTTTGGGATACTCCTTCTTTCTATAAGGTTATTCTAATCTATTTTATAAATCTAAACTTGTTGGATATGGTACACTATCTGATGGTCTTTTCTCTCCTGATTTGCAAAATGATTCCACTCATAATGTTATGCATGTCCAAAGTGGCATCAAATGATGTTTTATGAATGAAAATTCTTCTATTTTGTGGCATTGAAGATTAAGACATATCTCCCTAGATAGAATTAAGAGATTAGTAAATGATGGAGTACTTAGTACTTTAGATTTTACTGATTTCAATACTTGTGTTGGCAGCATTAAAGGCAAGCAGACATGTCAAAGAAAGGTGCCAACAGGAGTTCAAACATATTTTAGAGCATACATTCAGATATATGTTGTCCAAATATGGATGCATATGGTCATAAATACTTTATCACTTTTATAGATGACTATTCACGATATATGTATCTGTACATGCTTCATAATAAAAGCGAAGCACTAGAAGCCTTTAAAGTGTTTAAGGCTGAAGTAGAGAAACAATGCGGAAAGCAAATTAAAATTGTAAGTACTGATAGAGGTGGTGAGTACTATGGTAGGTACACTAAGGATGGACAAGCACAAGGTCTATTTGTGAAATTTCTTTAGGAAAATGGGATTGTTGCCCAATACACTATGCCTGGAGAACCAAAATGGTGTAGCAGAAAGAAGAAATCGAACATTATTGGATATGGTGCGCAGTATGTTAAATAGCTCTAAGCTACCTATGTCCTTGTGGATTGAAGCTCTTAAGACGGCAGTGTATATATTAAATCGAGTTCCAACCAAGGCTATCCTAAAGACACCTTTTGAATTGTTAAAAGGTTGGAAACCGAGTTTAATACATATTCGCGTATAGGGATGCCCGTCTGAAGTAAGAATTTACAATCCACAAGAAAAGAAACTGGATCCTAGGATCATTAGTGGATATTTTATTGGATATGCTGAACGGTCTAAAGGATACAGATTCTATTGTCCATCTAACAACACTAGGATTGTGGAATCAAGAAATGCAAAATTTCTTGAAAATGACTTAATTAGTGGGAGTGATCAACTCCAAAATACAATTTCTATCAGAGATCGACCTTCCACTTCAAGTCAATGATTGATTGTCGTACATAACACCCCACAAGTACAATTGGGTGTTGCACAGCAAATCAATGAAATTCCACAAGCTGCTGAAAATGTTCAAGTAGATCAAGTTCAAATGATTCCAGAAATTATTGAGCAACCAGTTGAAAAACATGATCTCAGGAAAATGTTGGTACAACATTAAGAAGATCTAGAGAAAGAAAATCAGCAATTCCTAGTGAGCCTAGGTCTTTTTCACAAGCCGTGAATTTCAAAGATTCAAAATTGTGGTACAGTGCCATGAAAGAAGAGATGAATTCCATGAAAATCAATGAAGTTTGGGATCTTGTTGAGTTGCATAATGGTCTAAAATCCATTGGATGTAGGTGGGTCTTTTAAACTAAAAAGGACTCATCAGGCAATATTGAAAGATATAAAGCAAGACTTGTTGCTAAAGGATTCACTCAAAAGGAAGGAATTAACTACACAGATACATTTTCTCCTGTGTCGAAAAAGGTTTCCTTGCGCACAATATTGGCATTACTAGCCCATTTTGACTTAGAATTACAACAGATGGATGTGAAAACCGCATTTATCAATGGTGATCTAAAAGAAGATGTGTATATGAAACAACCTAAAGGTTTCTCCTTTAGTGATGGTGGGCACTTGGTATGTAAGTTGAATAAATCTATATATGGACTAAAACAAGCCTCACGTCAATGGTATTTGAAATTTCACAATGTTATCTCTTCATTAAACTTTGTTGAGAACATTGTGGATCAATGTATATACCAGAAGGTTAGTGGGGGTAAAATATGTTTCCTAGTTCTCTATGTGGATGATATCTTACTTCCATCCAATGATAAGGGAATGATACATGATGTGAAACAATTTCTCTCTAAAAGTTTTGATATGAAAGATATGGGTGATGCATCTTATAGCATTGGTATTAAGATTCATCGAGATAGACATCAAGGTAACTTAGGTTTATCTCAAGAAGCCTATATCAATAAAATTTTAGAGAGGTTTCAAATGAAAGATTGTTCACCAAGTGTAGCTCCTATTGTGAAGGGCGACAAGTTCAACTTGAATCAGTGCCCGAAGAACGAGCTAGAGAAGGAACAAATGAAAGACATTCCATACACTTCTGCTGTTGAAAGCTTAATATATGCTTAGGTTTATACAAGACCTGACATAACATTTGCTATTGTAATGTTAGGAAGATATCAGAGTAATCCAGGTCGAAGAAAGTCTTCAGATATCTTCAAGGGACGAAAGATTACATGCTTATGTACAAACGATTAGATGACTCGGAAGTCATTGGCTACTCTGATTCAGACTTTGCTGGCTGTATTGATTCACGAAAATCAACTTCTAGATACATTTTTATGTTAGCCGGTGGAGCTATATCTTGGAGAAGTACCAAACAGACTTTGATTACTACTTCTACTATGGAGGCTGAGTTCGTTTCTTGTTTTGAGGCTACCTCACATAGTGTATGGATAAAGAGTTTCATTTTTGGGCTGAGAATTGTCGACTCTATCTCTAAGCCATTAAAGTTATATTGTGACAATTCAGCTGTTGTGTTTTTGCCAAAGAATAACAAAAGTGGTAGTCGAAGCAAGCATATCGACCTCAAGTATTTAGCCATAAGAGAACATGTTAAAGAAAAGAAAGTGGTCATAGAACACGTCAGCACTGAAGTGATGTTAGCTGATCCTTTAACAAAAGGCATGCCACCGCAAAATTTAAGGATCATGAAGTCACAATGGGACTTAGTTTTACTATGTAAATTTTCATTGTAACAATGAATATAGATGAAACTTTATTTTATATGACATTTCTCTTATTTGAAACTATGTGCACATTCAGTTTGTTTTGAGAAATGTCACTAAAGTATGGACCTAGAATAAACATGGAGTTTATTCATTAAGGAATAAGGGGTAAGGCTTAGAGGCATAACACACTGTGATACATGAAAGATACTACTCGCTTTAGAGGAACTATCGTCATGATTCATGTCTTATGCTTCACATATGGGATGAGAGTATACGGACCAAGTGGGAGAATGTTGGCATTTTCTTCTTTATGTTACGTAACTTCTCACTTATCCTCTCAACTTGAATTTCAAATTCAAAATTCTCTGATAACTGTTGCCGCCCTCTTATAATGCCCAACTGCTTATGATGGTGGAATGGTTATATAAATGTGTCATCTCCGGTTCTGGTCCCGAAGCATAATCCTCATAAAAAATTCACACCATCTAATGTGAGGTTGAGTGCTTAGAAGACTCACCGGAAAGCAACGTCGACAACGTTAGTTAACTTTGACATCAACTACAGACCCTCAACAATGGTTGGAGGTATGTCTATTCCATATTTCCACTGCGCTACTCTGATTTTTCGGCCAACAATTAATTTGTGTAAATGATTGAAATCCCTCCCCCCTTAATTGAGAATAAATGAAAACACAACATAAACTATCAGAAAAATGATAGTCTTCATACATGTAGTTATTATGTGCAAGAGCTAGAGATAGGTTGTATATGGTGATTAATACATAGAATTTTTAAGAAAATTAAAGCAAGTGGCCAAGATGGAGAAAGGGCAGATGAGTACTGAAGGTAGCAATGTGACATTCAAGAGTCTACTCATTCCCTAGTATCCTTTCAGTGTTATTGTATTATCGACAAATACTCTTATGTTGAAAGTAGTTCGCCCTTATAGATTCCATTAGATTAGTTATGTTGTTGCGTTCACCGTTGCAAACTTAAATACGATTTTTTTCATACCTCACAAACAACAACTAGTTTCGAGCTCCATTTGAAAGCCTCAAGAATAATCTCATTATCTTTCCGCGTAAAATCACACTACTATAAAAAACAATCAATAAAAAAATATGTACCGTTTTCTTCTATGCCAATATTTTAGTAGTTCTAACACCAAAACATATCCCCTCAAGTACTCGAGCCAAAAAGAAACAAAGTTTGAATTGGTAAATTATGTAATTCACAACATAACCACTGTTAATCAAAATAGTAACAACTTCTCTGCTAATATATTTTTCTACAAAGGTCAGCTTTTGCCACAAGCCATTCATTAACCATTGTCAAATCAAGTTGATCGAGTTGTCATGAAATTCAATTCAACAAAAGATTTTCCAATGGTCTGAAACAGAAGTAAGAGCAACATGACAACAACTGCAAACTCATAACTAATTACCAAGCATGCCAAGATTTCTGATGCCAGCAAAACTTGTCTACGAAAATCGTTGAAGTGTCCTAAATATTAAGACTTTCAATATAGTTCAAATAAATGAGTAGAACTCTTTGCCATAATCGAAAATAACTCTAAAAATAACACATTCATGTTATGTTGCCTCTACCATAACAAAAATCTCGAAGACTATGTATTCAAGTCAAAATCACACAAATTATTCATATACGCATCGTGACATCTCAAAAATATACAAGCACAAATCAATTATGATTATCAAAACTCAAACTTTAAAATCAATTACAATAATAATAACGTATTTAATGTAATTTCATAATGGAGTCTGAAAAGGGTAAAATATACGTAGATATTACCCTTAGCTTTGCAGGATAAAATAATTATTTCTGATGACCCTCGATGGGACAAAACATGATATAAAATAAGGGGCTAGTAATATACGCGATTAGTATTGCCACTAATGAAGACGTTAGGTCAAAACAGATATTTTTTAAAAAACGAAGGAGGTATAATCAATCTTCCAATGATCACAAGATAACAAAGAATTATTTTATTAATAATCTTCTCATTGAGTACCAATTTAACAACTTCAATGCTTGGGGATAAAGAGGATTTATCTGTATTGTGTGTCGAATTTCGCATGGAGTGATAAAACTTATTAGAAGTCCAAACCGGCCAATTGGTACTCTTGTTAGGATTTTTGCCCTGATTTTCTTACCAAATTTAAATTTTACTTTTTCTTAGAAAGAAAATAAAAGTTACCATAATTACTTTTACTTTTTCTGAATGGAAAATATATAACTTTTTCATATTTGGCAAACCTCTTTCTTGGAGGAAGGTTTCGGAACTCTATAAATAGAAAAAAAAAACCTTCTCATATCATAACACAATAACATCCACAATGTAGTCCTTTAAAGAGTCTTTGTTTAGGGGGAGATTTTCTCTCTCATTAACTTTTATGTTTTTTATATTAGGTTTTATATGTAGGCCAATTGGTCAAATAATATAATAATATTAAGCCTTTTAGTATTGTTTTATGTGTCTTCTGAATAGTCACCACAATGGTTTGCAACTAATAGATTCCGCATGACGCCCTCTTGATTTCGAACCCAATAAGTGGTATCAGAGCCTACGGTTCAATGGTCCAATGGTGTGGTGAGACGAGATTAAACAGGTTCAAAGCGGTTTCAAAATCAAGCTACAACAATTTGGATGATAATGAAGATATATGCCTAAAAAAGTTACATGTGGAGAAAAATTTCAAACAAATGTTCAACAATCCTGCTGCCAATCCATCTTTAAAACCAAAATCAATTTTTAACCCATGTTTATGGGCTTCAATTTTCAACCCATACTTGCTTTAATGCTTGGGCTCTTTTCAACTCGTGCATTTATTTTTAATGCATGAGCTCCACTCTTAACCTGTGCTCACTTTCAATGCACAAGGCTCTACTTTTAATCTTATCAACCCGTGCTTTTATTTTTAATGCATAGGAATCAAAATTTTAACCCATATTAAATTTTAATAATGTTAAGCAACAGTGGTATATGAAGATCGTTGATATATTAAGACCGTGTGAAGAAGAAGGATCAAGAATATTTTGTCAGAAAATCAAGCCAAAAAGGAGAGATTTGTCAGTATTTTTGCCCCGATTTTTTTACCAAATTTAAGTTTTACTTTTTCTAAGAAGGAAAATAAAATTTACCATAATTACTTTTACTTTTCCTAAAAGTAAAATATATAACTTTTCCATATTTGGAAAACCGTTTTCTTGGAGGAAAGGTTTTGGAACTCTATAAATAGAAAAAGAAAACCCTTCTCATACCATAACGCAATAGCATCCATAATGTAGTCCTTTAAAGAGTCTTTGTTTAAGGGGAGATTTTCTCTCTCATTAATTTTTATGTTTTTTATATTAGGTTTTATATGTAGGCCAATTGGCCAAATAATATAATAATATTAAGTTTTTTAGTATTGTTTTATGTGTCTTTTGAATTGTCACCACAATGGTTTGCAACTAATACCTTTCGCATGACGCCCTCTCGATTTCGAACCCAATAACTCTCGCTGCATTAAGGTATATTTGATTATAATCTATAATCTATATTAATATTTATAATATTTACCTATAATTTATATCAAAATCTAAATGTATAATCTATAATTTATAATCTATATCTATAATCTATATCTATATCTATAATCTATAATCTATATTTTTCTAATGTGGGACAATTGGCTCGTAACAATCGTTTCCGCTTAAGAACCAACGACCTCGTTGGTCATAGCTGAGCTCAGTTGTTCACGGCTGACACCCCTCTTAGGTCCAGGCCACGACTCCTGGTGCATAGGCCACCACTCCGAGTCAAGGCTCCACGCATGGATCGATCCTCGTTGGTCATGGCTATGCCCAGTTGGTCACGGTTGGCACCCCTCTTGGGTACAGGCCAACACTACTGGCACACAGGACACCACTACGAGTCACGATCCAACGCGCGGCTCCCCACACATGGATCGATATTGTTATGAATCAATTGTCCCACATTGAAAAAATAGAGAATTGCTAATGGGGTTATATACCAAATGATTTCTCCCAGCTACTAAGCTAGTCTTTTGGGTTGGTCTCTCCCGTTTGGTTTATAACATTGGTGCTCTTGTTGAGAGTCCCATACGTGGGGGGCGTGACTCGGAGTGGTGACCTATGTGCCAGTAGTGGTGGCCTAGACCCAAGGGGTGCCAGCCTTGACCAACTAGGAATAGCTGTGACCAACGAGGAGTTCATGACTCGGAGTGGTGGCTTGGACCCGAGGGGTGCCAGCCGTGACCAACTGGGCATATCCGTGGCCAATGAGGAACAAACCATGTGTGGAGCCACTTCTCGGAGTGGTAGTCTGGAACCAAGATGGGTGCTAGTCGTGACCAACGAGGTCGTTGGTTCTAAAGCGGAGGCAATTGTAATGAACCAATATACCACATTGGAAAAAAAGAGAAATGCTAAGGGGTTTATAAGCAAATGGGTTCTCCCACCTACTAGACTAGTCTTTTGGGTTGGGCTCTCCCGTTTGGTTTATAATAGTGTGGTTGGTTGTTTGGATTGATTCCGCTGTTGTATTTGTTGTGCTCAGGTGACTAGGCAAAGGGGGTGGCCTTCGGCACTTGGTGGGCTTGAGATGTCCATCGTGACAAGGCCTGTTATTGGAGCCTATTATTGGATCATGACACAAAGTCAACTAACTCTTTTGAAATACTAGTAGGGTGCTCGGCTAATCAGGGTGCCACATCTAGTGCAACTAATGGACCACATCAGAACAAGTTCTATGCCCTTCAGACTCGACAGGATCAGGAGGGTTCTCTTGATGTGGTCACTAATACATTGTAAGTTTTTCATATTTATGTTTATGCATTGTTAGAACCCAAAACCACACTTTCCTTTATGACTCCCTATATAGTAGGAGATTTTGGTGTCAGCCCCGAAATCCTCGCAGAACCCTTTTCAGTTTCTATCCAGTTAGTAGTTCAATTATAGCCAGACACGTGTAGAAAAATTAACCTGTCACGGTATCCTAGAAAGTCACTTAAGTAAATCTTGTACAATTAGACAAGACCAATTTTGATTTCATTCTTGGCATAGATTGGCTCCACTCTTGCTATGCCTCAGTTGATTGTAGAAACAGAATAGTCTAGTTTCAATTTCAAAATGATTCAGTCCTAGAGTGGAAGGGTAGTATCTTAGTTCCTATAATTCAGGTTGTCTCTTTCCTTAAGGCAAGTAAAATAATTTCCAAAGGGTGCATTTATCATCTTGTGCGAGTCAAGGACTCAAGGTCTAAAATCCTAAATCTTGAGTCATTTCCAATTGTGAATGAATTTCTTGAAGTTTTTCCTGAATATTTGGACGGAGTTTCTCTCGAGAGGTAAATTGACTTTGGAATATATCTCCTTCTAGATTCTAGCCTATTTCAATTCTACCTTATCGAATGGATCTATCCGATCTTAAGGAATTAAAGGAATAATTGAAAGATCTCCTAGACAAAGATTTCATTAGGCCTAGTGTTTCTCTATGAAGTTCTTTTCGTACGCAAAAAAGATGGTTCTCTCATAATATGCATCGATTATTGGCAGTTGAATAAGGTCACGATTAAGAATAAGTATCCCACATTCCCAGGATTGATGACCTGTTTGACAAACTTCAAGGTGCCAACTGTTTTTCTAATATAGACCACAGGTCTGGCTATCATCATCTCAGAGTCAGAGAATGTGACATTCTAAAGACATAATTCAGAACCATATATAGTTACTTTGAATTTGTTGCTATGACTTTCGGACTAACGAATGCTCCTGCAACTTTTATGAACTTGATGAACAAGGTGTTCTAGCAGTACTTGGACATATTTGTTATAGTCTTCATAGATGACATCCTTGTGTATTCTTTGAGTGAGGATGAACATGCAGACCATTTAAGGATTGTCTTGCGGACTCTTAAAGATCACCAGTTATTCGCTAAATTTAATAAGTGTGAATTTTGACTGAAATTAGTAGCATTCATAGGTCATATTATTTCTGGTGAAGGAATTCGTGTTGTTCCTCAAAAGACCTCCATCAGATATCAAGAGCTTTATAGATTTGGACGGTTACTACAAATGATTTATTGAAGGATTTTTCTTTATTGCTTCTCCCATTTCTATACTGACTTAGACGAAAGTCAAATTCTAGTAGTCTAATTCTTATGAGAAGAGTTTTCAGGAGTTAAAGAGTCAACTCACCTCCGCTCTAGTTATTAATAAGGGCAATATTGCAAAGTTATACTATCAATCATTGTTTTCTTAATAGGTGTGTCATCTCAATTTGTAACGAGTAAAATCGACCGAAGAAAGTACCAGCAATGATTCACTATCACCTACTTTTCCAACAAAAGGAATAAGAACAACAAATATAACAAAAGGTATGAGAACAACAGATATAAGTCACACAACTGCAGAAAATATATTTATTTTCTCTTTTTAAAATCAATCATTGTACCAAACTTTATCTGACTCAAAAAGGCATTCATATTGTGTGTTGGGATGAGCTTAAAATGGTAAAATGAAGAAAATATTAAGTGGGTAGAATTCAAAATTGAATAACAGTTCCTCCTTCTTATTGTTGAAAGCTTTTCTTTGGAGTGATTCAGATTCTGTATTGTGATGGACAATGTTGTCATGTTAAAAATTAAAATAGTAAAATGAAGGAAGCTTCAATATGATTTTGGTGTTCTGAATAGTCTTAGACTAAAGTATTTTCTTATGATGTGTGAAATATAGATGCTTAAGTAGTTATTTATTAAGGAAAGACTTAAAATCAACACTATACTGTGCCTTAATCTGTAGAGGCAAAGTCAAGATTTGAAGTTTGTGGATTCTGAAAAAAAAATTGCAGAAAAGAGCAAACCTACATCTAAGACAAAGAAGCCTCAATAGCCACGCATCCACTACTAGGCCAAGCGACAAACTTTTTATATTGGTTTACACTATATATATTTTTTAAATTTAACTAGGATTTTCACTATATAATTATATACATATATTTAAAATTTATTGGTACAAAAATAGAGTTTATGTAAAAGTTACTGGATTAGCCCGAACCCTCGTAATGTACTGTAACTCCAGCCCCTGTTAATCTGAAAGTACTTGCTTTAGCTATGTTGAATGTACTATATCAATAGTAGCATATATACATAGATTTTCTTCTGAAAATAAATCAACATTAATCCTCCCTGTGTCTTTTTATGCTTAAAAAATCTTCTCACATGGAAAAATGTTTTCACCATCATTTCAACTAAAAAGTTCAATTTTTCTCATAGTTTTAATTCTATCGCAATTCTTATGATGTTTCAAAAAAATTCCCAATCTCTTCTTTAATAATGTTTTCATTGAAGAAGACATCAATCCCAGAAGTACTTTCAATCTTAATGGAAAAACAATTGTTTCAAGAAAAACACTTTCCTTTTTTAAGCAAAAAGTTTTAATGAACTGTGAAAAAACAATTTCGAGGAAGAAAACAGAACTCTAAAAGAGAAGTATAAAAAGATAACAGAGGAGTGTCTCAAGGAGTATAAAAGGAAAAATGATTTGCTATAAGAGAGAATTGATGAATTAAAGAATTTCGCATTACCTCTCATATAGCAAATCAATTTTCCCCTTATAGTCCCCGAAGTACTCTTCTATTACCTTTTAATACTTCTCTTTTGGTAGTCCTTAATTTTTTCTTCCTCGAAAGTTTTTTCACAATCAATCAAAATTTCTTGCACAAAAAAAAGATGATTTTTTTAACCAATTGTTATCCTTAAGATTGAAAGTATTACTGAAATCGATGTCTTATTCAAGATGGATGGATGGATGTATGGATAGATAGATAGATAGATGGATAGATAGATGAATAGATGGATAGATGGATAGATGGATAGATAGATAGATAGATAGATAGATAGATAGATAGATAGATAGATAGATATTGGAATAGCTGGGCTTGTGGATTACCTGGCCCTTCCATGGATTTTCTTGGTTCGTGTGGATAATACGAATTGGGACCTTTACCCTCTACCTTAAACCACCCCCTAACCCTCTACCCTAAGGTTCATGATTTTTTTAACCAATTGTTATCCTTAAAATTGAAAGTATTATTGAAATCAATGTCTTATTCAATATAGATGGATAGATAGATGGATAGATAGATGAATAGATGGATAGATAGATGGATAGATGGATAGATGGATGGATGGATATATAGATAGATAGATGGATAGATGGATGGATAGATAGATAGATAGTTAGATATTGGAATAGTTGGTCTCGTGGATAACCTGGCCTTTCCATGGATTTTCTTGGTTCGTGTGGCAAATACGCACTGGGACCTTTACCCTCTACCTTAAACTGCCCCCTAACCCTCTACCCTAGTTCATGTCCTCCACACCTTCCTTTAAGGTTAATGTATTCCGTAAGCTGTAACTTCTCCATATTATGCCTAATCACCTCCCTCCAATATTTCTTCAGGCTGCCTCTACCCAGCCTAAAACCATCCATAGCCAGTGTCTCACACGTCCGCACTGGAGCATCAGAGCCCTTCCTTATCACGTAACCAAACCATTGTAACCTCATTTCTCATATCTTGTCCTCTATCGAAGCCACTCCCACCTTCTCCTGAATAATCTCATTCCTCACTTTATCTTTCCTGGTATGTCCACACATCCATCGCAACATCCTCATCTATGCCACCTTCAACTTTTGGATATGAGTGTTCTTAACTGGCCAACACTCCGCTTCATACAACATAGTCGGTCGGACTTCCACTCCATAGAACGTACCTTTAAGCTTCAGGGGTACCTTCTTATCACATAAAATTACAAAAATGAGCCTTCATTTCAACCACCTACCCCAATACGATGCGTGACATACTCGTCAATCTCACCATTGCCCAGAATCATAGACCCCAGATACTTGAAACTCTCCCTCTTGTGAATGGCCTGAGATTCCAGCTTCACAACCATGTCAGCCTCCTGCAACACATCACTAAACTTACACCTCAAGTACTCCATCTTGGTCCTGCTCAACCGAAATCCTTTAGACTCCAGAGTCTGTATCCAAATCTCTAACTTATCACTGACTCCTCCTTGAAGCTCATCAATTAGAACTACATCATCAGTAAATAACATACACCAAGGCACCTCTCCTTGAATATGCCACATCAAAACATCCATCACCAAGGCAAATAAAAAAGGGCTAAGAGTTAATCCCAGGTGCAAACCTATTAAAACCAAAAAAAGCTCTAAATGTTCACCTACCATCCTTACACGAGTATTCGCGCCATCATACATGTCTTGAATCGACCTATTGTACACCACGGGCACCCCCTATAGCCCCAATTACCTCCACAGAATTTCCTTGGGTACTCTATCATATGCCTTCTTCAGATCAATAAACACTATGTGCAAATCCTTCTTCCTCTCCCAAAACTGCTCCACTGATCTTCTTACAAGGTGAATGGCCTTAGTAGTTGAGCGACCAGTCATGAAATCAAACTGATTCTCCGAGATAGTCACGATCCTTCTCAACTGTAACTCAATCACCCTTTCTCAAACCTGCATAGTATGACTCAATAGCTTAATACCTCTATAGTTGTTGTAACTCTGAATATCTCTTATATTCTTATATAATGGAATCATCGTACTCCACCTCCAAGATTCAGGCGTCCTTTCTGCCCTAAATATTATATTAAACAACCTTGCAAACCACTCCAAACAGGCATTACCGGTATACTTCCAAAAATTCACTGGAATCTCGTCAGGCCCCGTTACCCTACCTCGACGCATCCTACGAATATCCTTGTCGACCTTATCAACCTCAATCCGCCTACAATAACCATAATCGTGACACTCCTCATATTTCTCCAAGTCCCCCAACACAAAACCTTTGTCCCCTTCGTCATTCAAAAGTTTATGAAATAGGACTGCTACCTCTTCTTAATGAGGGCATTCTCAACCAACACTGTACCATCCTCTCCCTTGATGTACTTCACTTGTGTCAAGTTCATAAGCCCTCTGCCCCGTGTCCTTGGCAAGCCTAAACAAATTCTTTTCCCCATCTTTCTCTTCTAAAGCTGTTGACTTAGTTATCGCTACCGCTAACTTAGCCTCTCTTCTAGATACCTTATACTCCTCCTTATTTTTCTATCTCTTATCATCATACTTGCTCTTAATAACTTCGCATAAGCCATATTCTTCAACTCTACCTTTATATTAACCTCCCCGTTTCACCGCCAGTCCCCTCGATGCGTGCTAGACCAACCTTTCGATACACCTAATACCTCTCTAGTGGTCTCCCAAATAAAATTGAAAGTCGTCTCCTACATGCAATCCACATCTCATCTACCCTCCCAAGCCCCCTACTCTTTAACTTCTCCCCCAAATCTAAAGCACTAGACAAAGTCAAGCTACCCTACTTAATCCTGGATTGAGCCTCCATACTTCTCTTCTTTCTGCCCTTATTTATTACCAAGTCCATTACCAACAACCTATATTGAGTTGAAAGATTCTTTCTAGGTATGACTTTACAGTCCTAACATAGTGCTCGATCACCCTTCCTAAGGAGCAAAAATTCATTCTGAGTCTTGGCTATCGAAATATGAAAAGTAATAAGGTGATTTTCCTTTTTCAGAAAGCTCGAATTCGCTATCCACAATAAATCCCTAGAAAAATCCAACGGAGAAGCTCCTTATTCATTTCTCTCCCCAAAACCAGAACTGACATGCACATCATCATAGCATCTCCACAAAGACCCAATATGCCCATTGAAATTTCCACCCACGAAAAGATTCTCAGAGCTTAGAACGTCCCTTACTACCTCATTCAAAATCTTCGAAAAACCCTTCTTCTCCTCCTCATCTAAACCTGCTTGTAGAGCATAGGCACTGATAACGTTCGCCTAAGACCCTCTAATGACCAACTAATAGACATCAACCTATCAGTGACTCTCTTAACCTCCATCACCTTTTCTCAAAGTTTGTCACCTACTAAGATACCTACGCCATTGTTATGCCCCACTCTACTCGAGTTCCACAACTTATATCCATCCACATCTCCCGCCTTAGTGCCTACCCATTTTGTCTCCTGGACATACGCTATACTAACCCTTTATTTTCTAAGAATCTTCATCAACTCTATAGAATTACCTTGAAGTGTTCCTATGTTCCAGGACCCAACTCTCAACCTAAAAGTCCCCTTGTCCCACCTAGCCCTAATCCACCTCACCCCCAACCCCGAACCCAATCCTAGACCCGACCCCAACCTATGACATGAACCTATCCCACCATCAATTACCCTAACCACTACTTAAAAGGATATGTTAGAAGAAAAACAATGAAAAAGTAAACAAAAAACACTACGAGCAAAAAGATAAGGCTAAAATAGCTCAATAAGCAAACAAAACTAGCAGGCTGGCTTGATACACACAAGTAAAAACAGGCACTATCCTACCCACCGTAAATAGGTATACTAATAAAAAACACCTACTAAATTATGGATACATTGAAATCAGAAATACCACACGAATAATTAAGAAAAATCAGAGAACTAATCACGATAGAAAAAGAGACAGGACGCCTACACCCAATACCTAGAGCAAAATAAACTAGAGAAGAATGAAACGAGTGCACCTGATACTGGGAGAGGACGTAGTGAATGATTCTTTCTTAATTATTTTGTCAAATTTCGACAAATTATTGCAGGAATTGGTTGCCAAAATTTGTTGTCGCCGCCTTTACCTTACTGCTCGTACTGCGTCCCTGTAATTGGTCGCTGGAAAAATGTGTTGGTTTGTTGAAATCTTGATGTCGCCGCCTGAAGTGCCGGATTTGAACCTGTAGTACCTGAAAAAGGTTATAAAGAAAGGAGAAAAGTGCAGAAAGCAAAAATAAGAAGAAAAAACGACGATCAAATTTTGTTGGACAATGATGCCGCTCACCGGGGCTGGGATCACCCTTGAGAGAAACCGTGATTGAAAATCATAGAAGTCCAGGAGAGAATTTCGTCGACATAGTGGCGACGAAAACCCTTAGCAAGAAAAAAACTTAGATTGCCGAAGAAGAAGTGGTACTTCACCGGAGCAGTGGCAGCGATCCCCGAGTAGAAGTATGGACGGACAGTGAACACCGGAGATACGCCGGAGAATATCAATAAATTCAATTTGTATCATACTATATATTTTAAATAAATTTATTATTTGTCCATTATTCATTTAAAAAGATCTATTATATTAGAACTTACATGTTCAACTGTTTGATTTTATAAAGAAAGAGTATTTTATTTTTTGGTGATTTTAATTTAGTAATGAAAAAGATTGTCGCCGAAAAATAAGGAAAAACATTAATGTTTATTTACAATTCTCAATGTATTGATCTCACATAGATCTATTATTTATAAATTAATTACTTATCAATTGAGTTACCTTTGCGAGCTGATCAAGAGGAGCTCATCACTAAATCGATCTCCAACAAGATTAATAACCCAAGGCTGAAGTAAAAGAAAACTGACATTGAAATGAGCTTCCAGCGGCGCCATTTATGAATGTTTCTGGACGGTTCTCATTTTGAAACCCTACTTTATGTCATATTATATAGAGGGTTAAGAATGGACCGGGTCTTAACCTACAAAATCTTGAATTTTTTTGTTTTGGTTTTGCTTTTTGGGCTCAACTGAGTCTGTTTGGTACAACCTTTTTTAATGGAAAAATTTCAGAAATAGCAACTATAGAGCCTTAATTGTAGGTTTTATAGCAACCCATTCAAAATTATAAAAAATAGCAATATGTATTTTGTATTTTATTTAACTATTTCTAGTTAAATACATATACAATTAAAGATTTTGTTCCTAATTTAACTCCAATCTGTTTCAGTTTAATATGGGGAAAACGTTCCTTAATTTAAGGAACATTTAATTTGACAGATTTCTTAACCTTTTACAGATATCTTTTCCTTTAATGACTCTATTTTAACCACAACCATTATTTTACATCAACATAATTCAAAATTCAAAAAAGTTTTTCATAATCTGCAACTCATATCAATTTTAAAAAAAACGACTGCTTCCAAAATTTATGTGCATCGTCTAATGTTTTGAGAAGAGTTTGATAAGACAACGCTGTAAATATAGGTATCAATAAGAAATATGATTTTGTTTGTGAATTTTCGAACTATATTTGTGAAAATCGCAGGAAAAATCATAACAACAACGGTTTGATCAGTTCTCGAACAAAGTGGTTTGATCGATAATTTTTTTTTATAAATTAGAGTTTTCCATCGCGTTATGTAGGTTGAATATTGATATACAATTGTTACAGTTTATTTTGTATTTTTTTTATTTTCAATTAAATAATTTGTTCTTGTTGGATTTCATTTCGAAGTTTTGTATATAGTAATAAGTCATTATGTCAAAGGGTTCGAACATTGTAGACTTGTAATAATCGTTGATGCAAGTCATCTCAGAAAATTATATATTGGTACTTTTGTAGCTGCTTATACCATGGATGGAACCGTAAGTCCTTCTTATATGTGTATTTAACATTACAGATGCTGCCAGCTACATGTATTTGTAAAATACATACACAGTCTGTTTATGTGATCACTGGTAGTTACTTTTATGTATTACAATTTACATGTGCTGCCAGCTATATGTATTTAAAAAATACATATGCACTCTATTTTAAGTGTTTGACTGCATTTTTTAAAAATAAAATAAAATATGCAGGCCATATATTTCTAAAAATACATATTGAGACATGCAATATACATATGTAGAGTTTGTAAAATACAATTGCTAAACTAGAACAATTACAAATGTCAAATGAATAATTGTTTTCATAATTTTAATTTTATTTTAATAATTTCATGTTATACCAGCCTCAGAGTATGTCTATACAGTACACGACAAAGATTAGCATTTTATTGCTTGCCTTAAGAAAAAAAATTTCTTGCCACGCATTCCAATAGGACGAGATACCGTGTGTGCATTCTTATGAAGTACTTGATAGCAAGAATTTTCAAAAGGGATCATATTACACTGACCTATACAAATCAAAAACTGTGTCAAGAAAGTATGATCTTCCCATGTATTCTATACCACACAAAGTTGATTGGGTGATTCCACAGGAGATATTGAAGGGGATAGTTTTGCACCCAAAATATAAGCTACCCCTGAAAGACCTGCAAAGAAGGATCGTGAAAAATCGAAAAGAGATATGTTTGGTAAGAAAAATAAAAAATATCGTAGTTCATGTGGATTTAAAGGTCGCAATAGGCGTTCATGTAGAAAATATAATAAATGATAAGTTTACAGATGTATGCAGTTCAAAAATAATTGTTTTTCACTGATTATTTTATGATTCTAAATATTGATACAAACTTTTGATGATGTTGACTTTTTTGTTGTTAAACTGTTGCAAATGTTATCATCATGAATATATTTTATAAGGCATATACCATTATTTATTTATACGTAAAAAAGTGTACACCACACAAGTCAATTTTTTGGTCTGAAAAATACATATGAGATTCTAATAAAAACGTATACCGATCTATAAAAACTAAAATAAGTTAACATATATTTATGTAATAAATAAAAATAATTAAAAATACATATAATGACTTATCAATTACTTAACCAGAACTTGAAATCCATTTTTTTTAAAGAAAACATATGCAATAATCATAAATGAATATGCATTATTCATAGATATATATGAATAACTATGTTTGTATCTTTCATAAATACATATGCTTCATAAAAATACATAGACTTATGCAAAACAATACAATGACTTTGTATTATTCGAAAGTATATGTGCATAACTGGAAAAAAAATACATGCATTACTCAAAATACATATCCATTACAAAAAAAATACATATTCATACAATGAAAAATATTATATGCAACCTCACCGTACCTTATATGTATTACAAAAAAAATACATATGCATACAATGAAAAATACAAATACATCATTCAAATATACATATGAAGACTGAAACATATATATTCATTATTGAAAATTATACTCAAAACTGAAAATCACATATTCATACCCAAATATGCGTACCAATAACATAAAGTAAAACCGAACAATCTATTTTAGAAGCATAACGATAAAAAATATAACAATCACATAAGAAAATATTAACATATCATCTTTCAACTATATCTTAGTCCTCCTAAAATTCAATGTTGCCAAATACAACAAATACAAATAAACTTCAAATATCATGCACTTTAGTATCTTCTGTTATCCCAATATCCCTAGGAGGCCTCATTGGTGCTTCATCATCACTTTCAGCCTTCTTCTTCTTTCCTCTAAGTATAATTTCACAACATTAAAATATATCTTGTGTGAAGAAGATCTGGATCAGAGTCAATATTTGGAACACAGTCACCAAAAGTAAGGCACTCAGCATATGTCACCATATATAAATCACAATACCTGCAAATACATTAATGAATGAGTAAGTATTTGCAAATACATCCTCATCAAACAGTAAATCATGCTTGTTTGAAACACAGTTCAAGCCAGTGACCACATCAAACTCTCTCGGACTGAAATGAAGACTTGTACCATTTGCACTTGTAGACTATGACATTTGTAAAACTTTTCTTTGTCTCAAGTGACAGTGATATTGAAACTAAAAACAAAGCATATCTAATATATGTCTTAATATATAGAAATATAGTTATATTTCAAAACAATACCACATATGTATCTACAAATACATAATGAAGTTTCATATTAGTACCAAACAGAAATACATATCTATGCTGGACACAAATACACTACATAAAATGTAAATACATATTGTAATGTAACATATATATATATATATATATATATATATATATATATATATACAAAGAAATAAATACATAATAGAACATATTGTCCATCAAATATAAGATTACAATTACAAAAACAACTATCCATATCATCGCAATTATATTTTATCAGTTATCGGTAACAAATACAAATAATTATACATTACTATATTCAAATACATATCTACACGTGAACAAAAAAAACTCTTATCAGTACGCAATACAAATACAAATACAACACTAAACAGTATCAAAATACAAAATACATATCGACAATGTAAAAAATATATTTTAAAATAATAATCCGTAATAACAAATACATATAGATATTGTACATCAACAATATAATATTACAAATACAAAAATACATATTTATACTTTAACAAATATACTTTACCAATTATAAGTAGCAAATACATTTCTTATAGTAGCAAAATACAAATACAACAACAACAACAACATAACCCGTTTATTCCCACCTAGTGGGGTCTGGGGAGGGTAGAGTGTACGCAGACCATACCACTATCTCAAGAGAAGTAGAGAGGCAGTTTCTGATAGACCTCCATCTTAGGACCAATAACAGTATAACAAATACAAAAATTAAGCGCATATAAACTAGTATGGTACACAAAATAAACTAACAGTATGATAGACGCAAAAATAAGTGTATAATAAACTAGTACGGGATGCAAAAAAAGCCAACACCACTAGCCCCAAACTACATCCACAACACTACGAACCAAAAAATCTAGACCCAAAGGAGCACTCCCCTATTACTACCTCCGCTCTCCCACCCCTAACCCTCTACCCTAATCTGCATCCTCCACACCTTCCTATCAAGGGTCATGTCCTCTGTAAGTTATAATTGCTCCATATCATGCCTAATCACCTTCCTCCAATATTTCTTCGGTCTACCTATAGACCGCCTAAAACTATCCCTAGACAGAGTCTCACACCTTCGCACTGGAGCATCAGGCCCCTCCTCATCACATGCCCGAACCAACGTAGCCTCACTTCTCGCAATTTATCCTCCACCGAGGCAACTCCCACCTTCTCTCGAATAATCTCATTCCTCACCTTATCTTTCCTACTATGTCCACACATCCATCGCAATATTCATATCTTCGCCACCTTCACCTTTTGGATGTGGAAGTTCTTAATTGGCCAACACTCCGCTCCATACAACATAGCCATCCAGACTACCACTCTGTAGAACTTACCTTTAAGCTTCGGGGGAACCTTCTTATCACAAAGGACTCCCGAAGCGAGTCTCGACTTCAACCACCCTTCCCCAATATGATGTTTGACATCCTCGTCAATCTCACCATTACCCTAAATTATAGATCCTAGATACTTGAAATACTCCCTCTTCAGGATGGCCTGCGAGTCTAGCTTCACAACCACTCCATCTTATTGCGACATATCACTAAACTTACACTCCAAGTACTCCGTCTTGGTTCTACTAATAGATATCTTTTAGATTCAAGTGTCTTTCTCCAAATTTCAAACTTATCATTAACTCCACCCCGAGTCTCGTCGATCAGAACCACATCATCTGCAAATAATATACACCAAGGCACCTCCCCTTGAATATGTCGCATCAAAACATCCATCACCAAAGCAAATAGAAATGGGATAAGAGTCAATTCTTGGTGAAACCCTATCAAAACTGTGAAGTGCTCTGAATCTCCCCCTACCGTCCTCACGCGAGTCTTCGCACTATCATACATATCCTGAATCGACCTAGTGTACACCACGGGCACCCCTCTAGCCTCCAAGCACCTCCGCAGTATCTCTCAGGGAACTCTGTCATAAGCCTTCTTTAGATCAATAAACAACATGTGCAAGTCCTTCTTCCTCTCTCAAAACTGCTTCACTAATCTCCTCAAAAGGTGAATGGCCTCAGTTGTCGAGCAACTAGGCATAAAACCGAACTGATTCTCAGAGATCATCATGATCCTTCTTATCCTCAACTCTACCACCCTTTCCCAAACCTTCATAGTATGACTCATCAACTTAATACCTCTATAGTTGTTACAGCTTCGAATGTCTCCCTTGTTCTTATACACTAGAATCATCATGCTCCACCTCCACGCTTTAGGCATCTTAGCATCTCTAAAAATAATATTAAACAACCTTGTCAACCACTCCAGACCTGCTCCATTAGTGCTCTTCCAAAGATCTACTGGAATCTCGTCTGGCCCCGTCCCCTACCTCGCCGCATCCTTCGAATATCCGCCTTGACCTCCTCAACCTCGATACGCCTATAATAACTATAATCACGGCCCTCCTCAGATATCTCTAAGTCTCCCAACACAAAACCTTTGTCCCCCTCATCGTTCAAAAGTTTATAAAAATAGGACTGCCACCTCTCCCTAAAAAAGGGCAGCCCGATGCACTAAAGCTATCGCTATGCGCAGTGTTCGGGGAAGGTCCCCACCACAAGGGTGTATCGTACGCAGTCTTACCTTGAATTTTTATCAGAGGCTGTTTCCAAGGCTTGAACCCATGACCTCCTGGTCACATGGCAACA
Organism: Capsicum baccatum var. pendulum; assembly: GCA_030864225.1. Lineage (NCBI taxonomy): Eukaryota > Viridiplantae > Streptophyta > Magnoliopsida > Solanales > Solanaceae > Capsicum > Capsicum baccatum. The sequence goes on along the minus strand of CM061559.1, from coordinate 21,688,685 downwards.
ACTTTACCACATACAAATACATATCTATATTGGAATAAGTACAACTCTTTACAGAACCAAATACAAATACAAAAATAATAAAAATCAATACCAAAATACAAATACATATCATAAATATAAAAAAAATATTTTAAATATAAATCCACTACAAAATATAAAAAATACATATATGAACATATTTATCATAAATTGAAAAGATTAAAAATACAAAATTACCTCCTCCATTTTTTCTTCTTCAAATTCATAATCAGATGAAACAGGAGTTGCAATTTTCCTGGATTCTCCTTTTTTCAACTGACTTTCTTTTTTTTTTTTTTCAATTTTTGAATTTTTGAGGGTTCTGGGGATTAAGATTCTCTCATTGCTTTTCGTTTTATGATTGCGATAATCTTTTTTGGATCATTACGATTCTTCAATCTCACCTCTTCTATGCTAACACCACCCTTCGACTGAACATTAGTAGAGATCAAGTTAGTTTCTTCATCTTGCGTTAAATCAAGACTAAATGATGGTAGTTCATCAGAATCTAAATTCAACGGTGGAATACCACTAACTGAACTACTACAATGTGCATGTACTGCCATTATCGCGTAACTCCAAAAATTTCAACACGCAGAAAAAATTAAAAAAAAAAACAAAAAACGAATCTCGGATGTAGGTTGAATAATGTGGAAATTGATTTACAAAAAAAAAAAATTATATGAAAACAAAATAACATGCATTAACTAAAAAATATGCTTACCTTAATTATTGGGGAACAAGTTTATCAAAAATTAGAGAGCAAAGAGCGATTTTTGAAAAATAAATAAAAGGAATCATTGAAGTTGAGGGAACTGAAATATGGTAAATGGCTTGAAAATAGGTAATGGTAAAGTAATTGGTGGAATCCACGCGCCTAACTCTAAAAAGGTTAAACTATTGCTAGTATTGCTATAAGTTGTAATTTAAAAAAAGTGTTGTTATTTTTTGTAATTAATGTCTTAAGTATGTTAGTTTTTGTAAAATGGGTCCTGTCCAAAGTTAATCTTAAAAAAAAAAAACTTAGCAATTTTTACTGATTTGACATTATCTCTCTTAATTTGAGACTATTATTTGAGCAACATTTTTTTTTAATGTTGGATATTCTCCACATTAAATATGATAAACTTTCATTTTTTTCATAAAAACGGGGATAGAAAGAGTAACATATACTAATATAATTTTTTTTTTAAAAAAGTATTATTAATTACAATAATTAATAATTTATTTTTTTTTAAAAAACATATAGAAAATTTAGTTGATTCCAAATGTTACCATAAATTGGGACAATAGTCGCTCCATCTGTTTTTACTTGTTTATTGTACTAAAAAAAATACATATCAATAATACTTGACCAACTTGAAAATCAATAGATAATTTATCCACTTCTACATATTTAACCAATGATATTAAATATTATTAATTATCAAATATTTTTTAAAGCATTAAATTTATTATATTCAGAACAATAATATGATAACATTTTCCTATCATTTACAATTTCTTAACCAATGTACTATATTCCTTTTTGTTTTAAGAGTTCATATGTAGCCACGTTGTACTAATTTTATGTACATTTATTTTTGAATAATTTAAAAGTATAAAGTATTTTTACGCTATTAATAGTATATTAATTGTCAGAAATAGAGTTAAGCATGAGATGAGTATCTATTGGTACTTTTTAGCATGTACTAGTTAAACGGTATTTGCAATCGGATTTTGTTTTAATTATTGGATGAAGAAAAGATGAATAATACATCAAGGAAAGGTATGATTTTCATCGTAATGAAGTATAAAACAAGATTGTCTTTTTAATTTTCATCGATCCAAAAAGACGATCCTAATCATATCTTAAGTAGCAAACATGATTAGGAAAACTAACTTATCTAATTATTCAACATATTTAATTATTTTATACGAATTAATTATATTTGTTACAATAAAGATAAACATGCTTAGGGAAATCAACTTATATAATTATTCAACAAATTTTATTAATGATACGAGTTAATTATTTTTGTTACAAAAAACAAACTTTTCTCTTTATATATTACATCAATCAGATAGCAAAGAAAGAATCATCATACAAAATAGTTGGCTATGAAAAAAAGATAATTACAAAAATTGATTTCTTTTTCAATTATTTGAAGTAAAAAAAATATGGAAATTAATTCCTCAACCGCAGTTCAATTTCTCTTATTTATATAGCCATGTTCTTGTATTGGTGCATTCATTTAGGGGCATTTGGTACATGTAATTGTCATCAACTAATAGCTTGATGTAACAGAAATAATTGTACATATTGTGACAAATTTAGGTATAAAATTTAATAATTTACTTTAATAACTATGCTTTTTGGATCCTTGTAAATAATTTAATTACATGTATATTTTTTTTTTAAGTTGATCTGACCGATTCTTTCGTTCATAGAGTTCTTTACTCGATCAGATACGAATTCTCAACATCTCTTTATTATAAATTTCACGTAGATACCAAGATGGCATTCTTAAACCATTATCAATCATTTTTGCAGGCCAATCATTTCTCATCTCTTGGTTCAATCTTCTAATAAATCATTCTTTTTTCCCCTCACAATAATTCAAAAACTTCACTATTGCCATAGTATCCTTGCTCTTCCAACAACTCCGACCTAATTTCACTCGCTCGACTGATTTAGATTCTGACGTTCGACGTCCAGATGAACTGGCCAAACTGGTAATATACTCAATCAAACTATTTACAAGATTAGACGGGGCATTACCTTGACCATCCCATAGCCATATACCTGCCATACATTTTTGCAACGCCAAAAACATGTTATGCTTATAGTTTGGAGTTTGGACCTTCCAAAATTGAAGGACTTATGTGTATTACGAACTCATCGTTGTTGTCTTGGGACGACTTAACAATGACATGACAAGTCAAATTCTGACTAGATATATAGTCAGAGGATGACATGTTTTACTTGCTTCTTGATCTTTTGTTGACCAGAATAATCCTGACGATCACTAGTAGGGTAAATAATATTTTCAATGAATTTATTAGTTCTCAGGATTAAACATGTGGCTTCATCATTTGACATGAAAAAAAGATCGAAACGCATACTTACAAATGTCCTCATTGGCTTCATGGACAATGGTTATGTCAAAACCTTTGGAGGCTTCATAATTTGCCCATTAAGGGAACGACTCCAACAAAAATAATCATAGCAAGTTTAAGAATTATACTTGAATTTGAAGAAGTGAAACTGTGTTCTTTTCATTAGAGTTTGTAGTGGTTGTTTGTATGAGAGGTTGAAGGAGATGTTGTCTTTTTACTTCCATATACATGGAATAATATGCTGGTGTAGAAAGAACAAGAAGTTAGAAAATAGTAGAAATATAGATGGGAATATCATATTATTGTATATATACTAGTTACGAGTAGCCTGTGCAATGCACATCCCAATATTTATAATAAATTAATATTATAATAATAATAATTAAATTATAAGTTTTATTTATTTAATCATTTTTTAAAAAAAATGTTTTTATTTTTTTTTAAAGAAAATAATTACTCAAGTCTCAATTTAAGCGATACAATTCTTAAATAATCATAATAATTAATTAGGAGTGATAAAGTAAAAATCATGATTGAAACAAAGAAACAGACATATGATAAATGACTTATAATAACTACTCCATTCGTCCCAAATTTTCTAATTTGATTTCTCATTTTACTTGTCTTTTTTCATTAATTAAGAAGAGAAATTCTTTTTACAAAAATAACATATCCGATATAATTTTACAAATGAGATCTGAAAAGAGTGATGTATATACAATCTTATTCTTATAAAAAGGTGAAGAGACTATTTAGAAGTAAAATTTTTGAAAAGGAAGTCCATACAAGGCCCTTTATCTATTAGTATAGCCACTCATTTTAGCCTATGTGTATATATATACACACTTTCATAAATGATATTCCCATATATACTTCTACTATTTTCTAACTTCCTGTTCTTTATAACCATATATGGAAGAAAAAAACCAACATCTCCTTCAACCTCTCATACAAACAGCCACAAAATGTTCTTATGAAAATGACCACAATTTTACCTCTTCAAATTCAAGTATAATTCTTAGACTTGTTATGGTCATTTTTATTGGAGTAGTATCCTTTATGGGCAAATCATGAAGCCTCCAAAGGTTTTGACACAATCATGGTCAATGAAGCCAGTACGGGTACATTTGGAAGTAAGACTTTCAATCTTTTTTCCATGTCAAATGATGAAGCCACACGTTTAATCCTGAGGACTAGGAAATTCATTGAAAATATTTTTTACCCTATCAGTGATCGTCAGGATTATTATATTCTAGTCAACAACAGATCAAGAAGTGTGTCAAACATGGCATCCTCTGACAGTCTAGTCAAAATTTGACTCGTCCGTCATTGTTAAGTCTTCCCAAGACAACAAACATGAGTTTGTTATACACATAATTCCTTCAATTATCGAAGTTCCAAATTATAAGTGTGACATATTTCTGGTATTGCAAAAAGGTATGGCGCGTATATGGCTATCAGATGGTCAAGGTAATGCCCTATCCAATCTTTTGAATTGTATGCTCATATTACTAGTTTGGCTAGTTCATATGAATGTGGAACATTAGAATCTGAATCAGTCGAGCCAGTAAAATTAGGTTTTACTTGTTGGAAGAGCAAGGATACAACGACCATACTGAAGTTCTTGAATTATTGGGAGGGGAAAAGGGAAGGATTTATTAGAAGATTGAACCAAGAGATGAAAAATGGTTAGCAAAGAAAAATGATTGATGTTGCATTAGGAATGCCATCTTGGCATCTATGTGAAACTTATAGTAAAGAGGTGTTAGTGAATTCATCTCGGATGGAATAAATAGTTATATGAACAAAAGAATCAATCAGATCGACTTGAAAAAAATACATAGAAGAACACGGCTATATGTACATTATTTCTCTTACATCAAGCTATTATTTGATGACAATCACATATACTAAGTTCTCCTAAATGAATGCACCAATATGGCTATATAATTGAAGTGGGATTGAGGAATTAATTTCCATTTTTTTCTTCAAATAATTGAAAAAATCGATTTATGATTCGTTTATGTCTTGCTTCATTTTTTAAATTATCTTTTTTTCATGGCCAATTATTTTGTATGGTGATTCTTTCTTTGCTAACTGATTGATGTAATATATAAAGAGAAAAGTATGTTTATTGTAACAAAAATAATTAAATCATATCAACTAATTAAATTTGTTGAATAATTAGATAAGTCATTTTCTCTAAGCATGTTTACTACGTAAGATATGATTAGGATCGTCTCTTTGGCTTAATGAAAATTGGAAAGATAATCTCGTTCTTTACTTCATCATGACGAAAATTGATCATACCTTGAAATTATTTTTATACAATAACCTATATTAGTTATTTTTGTATCTTTGAAATTTCGAACAAAAACTAATTGTTGTCTTTAGATGTGTTTTTTCACGTTTCATTTTATTGAACTTTTCTGCCTAAATCTCAGGTATAGTATGATCAAGTAATAGCATACTAATTATTCTTTTATTTTGGAAATCTTGATCAAATACTTATTATTGTTTTTAGATGTGATTTTCACTTTTCACTTTTCTAAACTTATCTATCAAATTTCAAGGTATAGTGTGGTCAAATAATAGCCTATACTAATTATTTTAGTATTCTAAAAATCTAGACCAAATACAAATTATTACTTTAAATAATTTTTTTTCATTTCACTTTTTTGAACTTCTCTGTCCAAATTTCAAGGTATGTCGTACACTTTCTTCTTCTTCCACTTCTTAAGTTTCTATATATAGATTTTTTTCCTGAAAATGATTCAGCATTAATCCTTCTTGTGTCCTTTTCCGCTTCACAAAATCCTCTCACGTGAAAAAAGCTTTCCACCATCATTTCAATTAAGAAGTTCAATTTTTTTCACAATTTTAATTGTACAGCAATTTTTTTTTTTTTGATGTTTTAAAAAAAATCCCCAATTGCATCTTTAATAATGTATTCTCTAAGAAGACATCAATTTCAAAAGTACTTTCAATCTTAACGATAACATAATTGGTTCAAGAAAAACACTTTTCTTTTGTGCAAGGAATTCTAAGGATTGTGAAAACGTTTTGAGGAAGAAAAAAGAACTAGTAAATAGAAGTATAAAAAGATAACAGAAGAATGTCTCAAGAACTATAAGGAGAAAACGATTTACTATATGAGAGAATTGATGAATTATAGAATTCCGCACTTACTCTCATAAAACAAAACGATTTTCTCCTTATAGTCTCTGAGGTACTCTTCTATTAGCTTTTTATACTTCTCTTCAATAGTCTTTTTTTCTTCCTCGAAACTTTTTTCACAATCGATCAGAATTTCTTGCACAAAAGAAAAATATTTTTCTTGAACCAATTATTTTTCTTTGAAGATTGAAAGTACTTCTAAATCGATGTCTTCTTCAATAAATACATTATCCAAGATGTGACAAGGGATTTTTTTGAAACAACAAAAAATGTGGTGCAACTAAAACTATGAAAAAAAAATTAAACTTCTTAGTTGAAATGATGGTGTGAAGTGTTTTTCATGTGAGAGAATTTTGTGAAGTAGAAAAATATACAGAGAAGATTATTGCTGGTTTATTTTCACAAAAAAATCTATCTATATGATAGTATTTGATCAAGATTTCAAGAATACAAGAATAATTAATATATATTATTATTTGACCACACTACACCTTGAGATTTAGGTAGATAAATTTAAAAAAGTGAAACATAAAAAAACACATCTTAAAATAATAATTAGTATTTGCTCAAGATTTTAAGAGTACAAGAATAATTTATATGGACTATAAACCACACTATATACTGAAATTTGATCAGAAAAGTATAAAAAAGTGAAACGTGAAAAAGCACATCTAAAAACAATACTTAATGTTCAATCAAGATTTCAAGAATAATTAATACAAACTATTATTTGACCAGACTATATCTTGAGATTTGGTTAGAAAAGTTCTAAGAAATAAAACATGAAAAACATATTTAAAAATAATAATTAATATTTGATCAGAACATCAATAATACAATATAGGCTATTATTTAACCACAATTAATGCACTTTACGAATAATCTATGTTATCATTTCTATATACTCTATAATAAAAAGGAAATAAGCATACTCAACTGGTCGACATGTGTGCTTGGAGTAATAAGTTTATTGTTAAGGGTTTTCTGATCATTTTACTTAAAATTTTATGCAATATCTTGTTTAAAACAATGTGCTTCAATGATTGATTGAGACCTTCAAATGACCAAACAATCATTAATTCTTAACTGATTGTCAAAATTGTCCTACCTTTAACAACATGGCCCAATAAGGATATTTTTGTAAAGCTGTCAATAATCACACAATATTATTGGTAAACCAAGAATTTTACTGTAGCTTTCATGTTAAACTTTTACATGTTTGGACCAATTTACCCTCTTGCTTATATCATCAATCATCATCCTCATTCACACTATCTTATTATTCATTTAACAAGAGCTATTATACTATAACTTACATGTTCAACTGTTTGATTTTATAAAGAATGAGTATTTTATGTTTTGGTGATTTTAATTTAGTAATGAAAAAGATTGTCGTCACCGAAAAATAAGGGAAAACATTCAAGTTTATTTATAAATCTCAGTGTATTGATCTCAGATAAATCTATTATTTATAAAGTAATTACTTATCAATTGAGTTACCTTTGCGAGCTAATCAAGAGGAGCTCGTCACTAAAACAATCTCCAACAAGATTAATAACCCAAAGATAAAGCAAAAAAAAAACTGACATTGAAATGAGCTTCCAGTGGCGCCATTTGCGAATGTTGCTGGATTGTTCTTATTTTGAAAACCCTACTTTAGGTCATATTTATAGATGGTTAAGAATGGACCGAGTCTTGACCCACTAAATCTTGGATTTTTTTGTTTAGGATTTTGCTTTTTGGGCTTAATTGAGTATGTTTTGTACAATCGTTTTTATGTGATTTATAAAATGGGCCTTGTCCAAAGTTAATCGAAAAAAAATTTATCAATTTTTTCTGATTTAACATTATCTCTCTTAATTTGAGACTATTATTTGAGCAACATTTTTTGAATGTTGAATATCCTCCACATTAAATATGATAAACTTTTACTTTTGTTGTAAAAATGGGGATAGAAAGAGAAACATATACTAATATAATTTTCTTTTTAAAAAAGTATTATAAATTAAAATAATTAACAATTTAAATATTTTTAAAAAAACATACAGAAAATTTAGTTAATTCCAAATGTCATCTTAAATGGGGACAATTACTCCATCCGTTTATTTTTACTTATTTACTATACTGAAAAATATATACATGTCCAATAATACTTCGCTAATTTAAAAAAAATCAATAGATAGTTTATCGATTTCTACATATTTAACCATTAATATTAAATACAATTAATTATTCAATATTTTTTACAGAATTAAATTTATTATATTCTGAACAATAATATAGTAACATTATCCTATCATTTACAATTTCTTAACCTGTGTGTCAAGTTAATCGTAAACAACTATTGATAAATGAAAAAAATAACGTATATTGAGCTCGTGCTAGCACGGACCTTCCGATATGTATATATTGACAAATACCATTTTTGAATGATTTATAAGTATAGAAATTTTTTTTGCACTATTAATATTAAATTAATTGTCACAAATAGAGCTAAACATGAGATGAATATTTATTTGTACTTTTTAGCATGTACTAGTTAAATGGTATTTGTAATTGGATATTTTTTCTGTTGTCGGCTGAAGAAAAGACAAATAATACATAGAGGAAAGATATGATTTTCATTGTGATAAAGTATAGAACAAAATTTTCTTTTTAATTTTAATCGAGCCGAAGAGACGACCCTAATCATATCTTATGTAGCAAACACGATTAGGAAAATTGACTTATCTAATTAGTTAAAAATTTTAATTAATTAATATGAGTTAACTATATTTGTTACAATAAAGACAAACATTCTTCGAAAAATCAACTTATCGAATTATTCAACAAATTCAATTAGTTGATATGAGTTAATTATTTTTTTTTACAATAAACACACTTTTCCTTTATATATTACATTGATCAGATAGCAAAGAAAGAATCACCATACAAAATAGTTGGTCATGAAAAAAATGATAATTTAAAAAATGAAGCAACACATAAACAAGTCATAAATTGATTTTTTCAGTTATATGAAAGAAAAAATATATGGAAATTAATTTCTCAACCCCACTCCAATTTCTCTAATTTATGTAGCCATGTTCTTCTATTGGTGCATTCATTTAGGAGCATTTTGTACATGTAATTGCCATCAAACAATAGTTTGATGTAAGAGAAATAATGTACATTATTGTGACAACTTTAGGTATAGAATTTAATAATTTACTTAAATACTTATGCATTTTGGAACTTCGTAAATAATTTAATTATATGTATATTTTTTTTCAAGTCGATCAGATCAATTCTTTAGTTCATAGAGTTATTTACTCGATCAAATACGAATTCACAACAACTCTTTATTATAAGTTTCACATAGATGCCAAGATGGCATTCCTAATGCATCATCAATCACTTTTTCATGCCAACCATTTTTCATCTCTGAGTTCAATTTTCTAATAAATCCTTCTTTTTTCCCCTCACAGTAATTCAAAAACTTCACTATGGTAATTGCTGTATCCCTGCTCTTCCAACAACTCTAACTAATTTCACTGGCTTGACTGATTTAAATTCAGTTAAAAGTCATAAGTTGATAATACCTATTCAAGAAATATATTTGTTAAGTTCATTATCTACGTGGGCCATGCAACTGTAAAGTGTATGTTGTTTCATCGTACATACTGTAAAAATATAGAATTTAGCTAGTAATTAATTAAAAATACTACTATAACAAATAATAATTAAGCAAAGTATGTTACATCCGATAATTTTGCTTCTAAACTCATGAAGTTAAAATTCTGACTCCACTCAAGTAGCTTTTAACTCATATTCTTTCTATCTTTATGTCATAATCTCAACTAGATAAAGTAAGTTGTGAGTTAAAATTCTTAATAATTAATATCCCATTTTCTTCCTAGGACACTTTTCTACCAAAATCATGTCTGACCCTAGGGCCAAATTCAAAAATCGTGGGTTATAGCACACCGATTTGGCCCGAAAATAGCCCATTCGCACCGTTTATCCTCTTGACCACCCAAACCGCTCCGCCCACCCCAGTGGCTCACACTAGGTCGCTCCCCCGTCTTCCTGGGGTAGCCCAGTCGATTTTTGGCCAACATTATTCCCAAACCCCAGGTCCACCCTGAAAACCATGGGCTATAGCACACCGATTTGGCCTGAAAATGGCCCATTCGCGCCGTCTCTCCCGCTTGACCACCCAAATCGCCCTGTCCACCCCAATGGCCTACACTAGGTCGCTCCCCAGCCTGCTTGGGGTAGCCCAGTCGATTTAAAATAAAAAACACGCTCGGCCCCTAGGCCTACCCTAAAAACTGTGGGCTGTAGCACTCCGATTTCGCCCGCAAACAATCCGTTTGCACTGTTATACCCGTTTGATCACCTAAACCTCCACGCCCACCCCAATGGTCCATATTAGGCTGCTACCCAACTTTCCTGGGGCAGTCCATTCGATTTTCGACCAAAATCATGATCGTGCACCAATCCCACCCCGAAAACCATGGGCAATAGCACACCGATTTGGCCCATAAACGGCCTGCTTGAGGAGTTTCGCCCGCTTGACCACACTGCCCACCCCAATGGCCTACACTAGGTCGCTCCCAGCCTACCTGGATAGCTCGATCAATTTTCGGCCAAAGTTACGTGCAGTGCTTGGGCCCACCCTTAAAGCCATGGGAGCACACAGATTTGGCCCGTAAATGGCCCTTTTGCGCCGTTTCGCCCGCTTAACAACCCAAAATTCCCCGGCCACACAATGGCCTACACTAGGCCGCTCCTTAGCCTGCCTGGGAAACCCAGTTGATTTTTGGCCAAAATCAAGCCTGGCCCTTGGGCCCCCCCAAAAATCGTGGCTTATAGCACACCGATTTAACCCGTTAACGGCCCGTTTGTGTCATTTTGCCCGCTTGACCACCCAAACTACCCTGCCCACTCCAATGGCTTACACTATACCCCTCCTAGCTTACTTGAGGCATCTAGATCAATTTTTGGCCAAAATCATGCCTGGCGCTTGGGCCTACACCAAAAACTGTGGGCTATAACTCAATGATTTCGCCTGTGAATGATCCGTTTGTGCTGTTTTGTCTGTTTGACCACCCAAACTTCCCCACCCACCAAGTGGCCCATACTAGGCTGCTCCATAGACTTTCTGGGCAGCCCGATCAATTTTTGACTAAAATCACGCACAGCTTCGGGGCCTACCCAAAAACCCATAGGCTATATAGCACACTTAGTCCGAAAATGATCCGCTCGCGTCGTTTCGCTTGTTTAACCACCCAATTTTCCCTGCCAACACAAATGGCCCATACTAAGCCTCTACACAACCTGCCTGGGGCAGATTGATTATTTTCAGCCAAAATCATGTCTTGCCCCCTGGCCCACCCCAAAAACCAAGGGATAAAACATACTGATTTGGTACAAAAATGGCCCATTAGCATCATTTTGACCGTTTGACCACCCAAACCATCCCGCCCACCCTAAAGGCCTATACTAGGCCACTCCTCTGCCTGCTCACGCCTAGCCCCTGGTCCTACCCTAATAATTATGGGCTACAGTACACCAATTTGGCTAAAAAATGGTCCATTTGCATCGTTTCACCCTTTTGACCATCCAAATCACCCTGCCCAGACCAATGACCCACACTAGAAACTCCCTACCCTCCCTGGGCAGCCCAATCAATTTTTAGCCAAAATCACACCCGGCCACCAGTTTCACCCCAAAAACCGTGGGCTATAGCACACCAATTTGGCCCAAAAATGACCCATTCGCGTTGTTTCATCTGTTTGACAACCAAAACCGCCTAGATCTCCCCAATGTCCCATACTAGGCCATTCCCAAGCTTTCCTGGGGCAATCTAGTCAATTTTAAACCAAAATAATTCTCGGCCTCAGGGCTACCCCAAAAAACGTGGGCTATAGCAGACTGATTTAGCCCAAAAATTATCCGTTAGCGCCGTTTGACAACCCACACCACCCCGCGCACCCCAATGGCCCATCCTAGGCCACTCCTAAGCCTACTTGTGGTAGCCCAATTGATTTTCGCCAAAACCATGCTTGGCCTCGGGCCCATCCCCCAAAACGTGGGCTATTGCATATCGTTTGGCTCAAAAATGGCCCATTCACAGCGTTTCTCCTATTTAATCACCCAAACTGCCTCTCTCACTATAATAACCTTTATTAGGCCGCTCTCCAGCCTACCTGGGGTAGTGGTGTTGACTTTCGGCAATAATAATGCCTGGCCTACAACCACCCTAAAAATCTTGGGCTATAACATACTGATTTAGCCCAAAAATGATTTATTTGCGTCGTTTCGCCCATTTGACCACCCAAATCGCCCTGCCCACCCCAATGGCCTAACTAGGCCACTCTCCAGCCCTCCTGGGGTAGCCTTGTGGATTTTCTACCAAAATCATGCCCGACCCTGAACCTACCCAAAAAATCGGGGGCTATAACACACCAATTTGGCCCAAAAATAATTTTTTGTGCCGTTTTGCCCGTTTGACCACTCAAACTGTCCCACACACTCCAATAGCCCACACTAGGCCACTTTTTAGCCTGGTTGGAGCAACCCTATCAATAATTGGAAAAAATCATACTCGACCCCTAGCCCACCCTAAAATCATCGTCTATAGCACATCGATTTAGCCTAAAAACAATCTGTGTGCACCATTTTTCCCGTTTGACCACCCAAATCGCCCGCCCACCCCAATGGCCTACACTAGGCTGATCTTCAACCTGCCTGAGAAGCTATGAGAATTTTTAGCAAAAATCACGCCTGGTCTCCGAGGCCACATAAAAAAACCTGGGCTAAGCACACCAATTTCACACAAAAATGGTTTGTTCACGTCGTTTTGCCCATTTGACCATACAAACTACCCCACCTACCCTAATGAACCACGCTAGGCCACTTTTCAATCTGCTAGTGTCAACTCGATCGATTTTTAGCCAAAATCACGTTCGAGTCCTAGGATCGCCCCAAAAATCGTGGGCTATGCCACACAGATTTGGCCAAAAAATGGCCCATTTATGCCGTTTTGCCCGTTTGACCACCCAAACTGCCCCGCCAAACCTAAAGGCCTAGACTAGGCCGCTTCCTAACTTTCCTAGGGTAGTCCGATCAATTTTTTGACAAAAATCACGCCTGGCCCTTAGGCCCAACCCGAAAACCGTAGGCTATAATACTCCGATTTGGCTAAAAAATGGCTTGTTCATGCCGTTTCGCCCGTTTGACCACCCAAACAACGCCGACCACCCCACTGGCCCATATTAGGTTGCTACCCAACCTTTTTAGTGTAGCTCGATTGATTTTCGGCCAAAATCACACTCAAATCCTGGGCCCATCATAAAAACTGTGGTCTATAGCACACCGATTTAGCTAAAAAATGGCCCATTCACGCCGTTTTGGTTGTTTGACCACCCAAACTGCCTCTCCCATCCTAATGGCCCATACTAGGCCACTCCCTAACTTGCCTGGGGAAGCCCTGTCAATTTTCGACCAAAGTCACACTCAGCCCCCTGACCCACCCCAAAAAATGTGGGTTATGGCACATTGATTTGGCCCAAAAATGGCCCGTTCATTCCGTTTTGCCCGTTTAACCACCTAAACTTCTCCACCCACCCCAATGACCCATACTAGGTTGGTCCCCAGCGTGCCTGGGGAATCTCGATCGATTTTTGGCCAAAATCATGCTCGGGCCCTAGGCCCACCCCAAAAACCATGAGATATAGCATCCCAATTTGAACCGAAAATAACTTGTTCGCATTATTTCGCCTGTTTGGCAAAAAAATGGCTTGTTCACATCGTTTTGCCCGTTCGACCACCCAAACCGCCTTACCCCACCCTAATGGACTATACTAGGCTGTTTCCCAGCCTGCCTGTGGCAGCTCCGTTGATTTTTAGCCAAAATCACACCTGCCCCTAAGCTCACCCAAAAAATCATAGGCTATAGCACACTGATTTAGCTCAAAAGTGTCTCGTTCTTGCCGTTTTTCCTATTTGACCACCCAAACCCCCATGCCCACCCCAATGACCCATAATAGGGTGTTTTCCAACCTTCATGGGGTAGCTCAATAGATTTTCAAAAAAAATGATGCCCGACCCCTGGGCCCACTGTGAAAACCATAGTTTATAGCACACCCATTTGGCACGAAAATGCCCCATTATTGCCGTTTTACTCGTTTGACCATCAAATCGGCCCATCCACCCCAATGACCCATACTAGGTTGCTCCCCAGCCCGCCTGGGGTAGCCTGGTCGATTTTAAGCCAAAATCACATCTGGCCCCTGGGACCACCCTGAAAATCGTAGGCTATAGCACAATAATTTAGCCCAAAAATGGTCCTTTCGCACCGTTTCGCTCGTTTGACCACCCAAACCACCCTGCCCACTCCAACGGCCCACATTAGGCTGCTTCTTAGCCTGCCTGGGGTAGCTCGATCAATTTTTGACCAACATCACGCCTGGATCCCGGGCCAAACACGAAAACCATGGGCTATAAGACACCAATTTAGCCTGAAAATGGCGCGTTCATGCCATTTCGCCTGTTTGACCACCCAAATCGCCCTGCTCACCCTACTGGCCTATGCTAGGTCGCTCCCCATCCTACCTGGGGTAGCCCGATCAATTTTCAACCAAAATCACAGCCGTCACCCAGGACCACCCTAAAAACTGTGGGCTATAGCACATTGATTTGGCCTGCAAATGGCCCATTCACACCGTTTTGCCTGTTTTACCACCTAAATCACCCAGCACACCCTAATGACCCACACTTAGACACTTCTCAGCCTTCCTTGGACAACCCAGTTGGTTTTTGGAAAAAATCACGCTCGGTCACCAGGTCCACCCCAAAAATCATGGGCAATAGCACACTAATTTTGCCCGTAAATGGCCCGTTCGCACCATTTCACCTGCTTGACCACCCAAACCATCCCGCCTACCCTACTGGCCCATACTAGGCCATTCCCCAGCCTTCCTAGTGTAGCCCAATCAATTTTTAGCAAAATAACGCTCGAACCCAAGGCCCACCACAAAAACCGTCGATTGTAGCATGCCTATTTGGCCCAAATGGCTCGTTCACACTGTTTCATCCATTTGACCACAGAAACCACCCCACACATCCCAATGGCCTACACTAGGTCATTCCTTAGACTACTTGGTACAGACTGGTCAATTTTTGGCCAAAATCACGCTCAGCCCCCAGGCCCACCTAAAAAATTATGGGCTATAACATACCGATTTAGCCCGAAATGGCCCGTTTGCACTATTTTGCTTGTTTGACCACCCAAACCACCCAAACCACCCCGCCTACCCCAATTCCTGTGCTAAAACTTTCCCCAGCTTGCCTCAAGCAATTCGGTCAATTTTTGGCCAAAATAAAGCCCAGCCCCCAGGTCTTCCCCAAAACCGCAGGCTATAGCACACTGATTTAGCACGAAAATGACCCGTTCACGCTGGTTTTCCCTTTTGACCCACCAAACGGACCCACCCACACTAATGAACTACACTAGGCCACTCCCCGACTCTGACTCACCCCAAAATCACGCCCCGATTCACCCTAAAAACCATGGGCTATAGTAAATTAATTTGGCCCAAAAATAGCCCATTCATGCTGTTTCATCCGTTTGACCACCCAAACCCCTCTCCTACCTTAATAACCCATACTAGGATGCTTGTTATCCTGCCCGAGGTAGCCCAATTGATATTTGGCCAAAATTACACTCGCCCCCCCGCCCACCCCAATGGCATACATTTGGTCGCTCCCTAACCTACTTAGGGGATCTCAGTCATTTTTGGCCAAAATCACACTTGGACCCTGAGCCCACCTTGAAAACCCCGAGCTATAACACTCCGATTTAGCCCAAAAATAGCTTGTTCCCTCCGTTTTGCCTGTTTGATTACCTAAATTGCCCCGCCCTAATGGCCCATACTAGGCTGCTCCTCAGCCTGCCTGGGATAGCCAGATCTATTTTCTGCCAAAGTCACGCCTAGTCCCCAAGCTTACCCTAAAAATAGTGGGCTATAGCACACCGATTTTGCCTAAAAATTTCTCGTTTGCATCATTTTGTCAGTTTGACCACCCAAACTACCCTGCCCACCCCAATAGCCCACACTAGGCTACTCTCTATCCTTTCTGATAAGGCTTGATCAATTTTTGGCCAAAATAATGCCCTTCTCTTGGGCCCACCACAAAAATCGTGGGCTATAGCATACCGATTTAGCCCAAAAATAGTTTGTTCACACCGTTTTTCCCGTTTGACCACCTAAATCGCCCTGCCCACCCGAATAGCCCACACTAAGATGTTTTCCAGCCTTTCTGGGGTAGCCCAATTGATTTTCAGCAAAAATTACACCCGACCCCGAGCCCACCACAAAAACTGTGGCCAATAACATACCGATTTAGCTCAAAAATGGTTCGTTTGCACTGTTTAGCTCATTTAACGTGCCAAACGGCCCCGCCTAACCTAATGGCCCATACTAGACCTCTCTCCAGCCTTCCTGGGGTAGCCCGATCAATTTTTGACTGAAATCTCGCTTGGACCACAGCCCACCTCGAAAACCATGGGCTATAGCACACTGATTTGACCCAAAAATGGCTCATTTGTGTCGTTCTGCCCGTTTGACAACCCAAACACCCCAATGACATACACTAGGCAACTCCCCATCCTTCTCAGGGTAGCGTGGTTGATTTTTGGCAAAAATCATGCTCAGCCCCCCAACATACCTCAAAAATCGTGGGTTATAGCATATCAATTTAGCCTAAAAATGGCCCGTTCGTGACGTTTCGCCCGTTTGACCACCTAAGTCACCATGCCCACCCTAATTGCCCATACTAGGTTGCTTCCCAACCTGCCTGGGGGTAGTCCGATCAATTTTTTGCTAAAATCATGCCCGGTCCCCGGGAACACCCTAAAAACTATGGACTATAGCACACCGATTTGGCCTGAAAATGACCCATTCGCACTGTTTTCCCTGTTTGACCACCCAAACCGCCTTACTTACCCCAATAGACAACACTAGGCCACTTCCCAACCTACATGGGGCAGCTCGGTCGATTTTTGACCAAAATCACACCTGGCCCCTAGGCCCACCCCAAAAACCGTGGGGTATAGCACACCAATTTATCCCAAAAATGGCACATTCGTGCCGTTTTTCCAGTTTGATCACCTAAACCACCCCTCCCTTCCCAATGGCCTTACTATTTAGTGGGTCTTGAGCTAAAAAATTCCACATATATCAAAAGTTATACACGTTCAAAGTTTGCCCTTGTAGAATCGAATACCAAACTTTGGACGAATTTTAGGCTCTAAGATCAACTTTGTTCTAAGTGATTCTTATGAACATTTTTCACCTCAAAAGCACATAAAACATGAGGATAAAGATCATAAAACTTATATTCACATAAAAATCATTTGGATTATAACTTATACAGGTAGGAATATAGGTAGGAATGATGGGTCAAAGACTAGCCTACAAATGCGGGGTCTTACATAAACTGGAGGGTGACATGTCATAATCCTACGCTGGCTACGTAGTTCTGGAACTTAGGGACTGCTACTAAGGAACCAATCCTAACTGATGCATGAGACTCCATCCGTAGGTTTTCTGTGTTCTAAATCCTACTCCCAACTGAACTGACACTGATTACTGGACTAAGCAAAGCTTAACTGAGCAAACAAATGATCATAAATAACTGACTAAATAACAATGCTTGTAGTTTATCTGAAACTATTCTAAAGATATTGAAATTATGTATACAATTAGGTATCGAGTGTTCATAACCTACCAACACTGATTGAAATTAACAATGATGACATATAAAGCTTTAAAACCATAGTAGGGGATCATTGCTTAAAACCCAACATTTAGACATTTCATCAAACGCATGAGAGTTATGAATTTAAGCATGAGAATGGGTAGAGAATGCAAGAATAACATCACTACAATACTAAAACCATGAATTAGATATTTCAATATGAAGGTTTCAATATTCAAAACATGTAATGGCTCATCTCTTTGAAAACACTTGTAAACTTAACTCAAAATCAAAATCAGTAATAGTTTCCTGGAGATAATTCAACTTGAACATGTAAAAACTCATAATTTAAAAATATAAAGGAATTCTTGGACTCCATGACTGAAAATGGCCGATAGATGAACATCACACATACCTTAAGCTCATAAGCTTGAAAGGAAAATGCCAATCTTGAAACTTTCTTGAAGGTTCTTGGATTTGGAAACTTGAATTCTAAGTTTCCTTTGAGAGAAAGTAACGGAATTTAATGATCTTTGGAGATGACTAGGGTTTCTTTGAGAGGAGAATTAAAGAATGTGGATAAATAATGCCTTAACTGATGATATAATTTTTGATTTGATGAACTGGGTTGAGGGAAAAAGACATAATTGCCCCTCAGGCAATTAAATTCGTAACTGGAATGCGGTTTATACGGTCACCATGACGCGATGAGAGTGCCATCGCCGTTGGAACCGCGACGTGACACTATCGCGGTCAACTGCTAGAATCTTGATCCAAACATCACCCCTGTCTGAAAAATCCAAAACTTTCCTGAGACATCCTTATTACACCCCTGAGTATGAATTAACTCAAAAACCAACGTCTCAAGGTTGGGAATACCAATTTAAAAATCCTCGAATTTAAGAGGCCTTAAGAATGACTAAGTCCCCAACACTTTGTGAAATTTTTAGTAGTGAAATTTTCAAGTTTTAAGCCTCTTATGCTTGCAACTAGGAGCTGAACTGAGCGATGGATAATATGGTGTATTACACCATTTCACGCTGTCATAGATACGACTACAATATACGACTCGTATGTTGTGTATACAATTTAAGGAAAAGAGTCATATGTTGCATAGTGATCTTGAAACGCGGGGTATTACATTAAATCAATTAATCTAGGTAAATTTTCTAAGATGTTGTCATTTTATTTTATCTTAGTTTTATTTTACTTAATTCATGATTTTCCACCTAATCTATATTGTTTAAGGCGGATTAAATTGGTTCCTTCAATTTTCTCCATAAAACAAGTCTTTTAAAGATTAAGTATTTTATTTATCTGGTTCAGATAACTAATAGTTTGTTTTAGATCAAATTAATTTTTTTCAAATCTAAGAAACTAATTTGTTTTGAAAATCAACTTTTCAAAAATTAGCAAAGAACTTTTGACACTCTCTTAGCATTTCTTACAAATGCATTTTCTATTACAAAATTCTAAATACAATCTTCTTCTTTTCCATAAAAATGAAAAATATTTTCCTCTTGAAATTCAAAGAAAAATTTCATCGTATTTTGATCCAAATAGAATGTTTCTCCTTTGAATAAATAAATGTCATTCTAAATTTTTAGAAAAATAATTTTAATATTTTCTATAAAATCAAATCTTTACAAAAATTATTCATTTTTAGTTAGTCAAGCTAGTTCTTTTTGGTAAACCGTTTTAAACGGACGCTCCTAAGTGCCTTAAAAACCTTCTTACGGTGTTAATTAAACCCTTACCCGGTTTTTCTAGTTTTAAAGGTTTATTTCTATTTTTGAAACTCTTTCAAGTTTTTCTTGATTTTTTCTATAAAAATCAAGTGGCGACTCTATGAATTTCTTAAAAATTATTACAAAATTTTTGAATCTTTTGAAATAGTTTTAAAGAAGGCCAAAACCATTTTCTTTTTATAAAATGAAATCCAAAAAGGATAAAACAAAAATGGCGAATCTATTGACGATTTAACTAGGTTCTAACAAAATTTTTAACTAACTTTTTTGACTAACTAGTTGGGTCTGTACTATTTAACTGTTTGTTTGCTTATGTATTTAAATTTTTGCAAAATTTAAACAGTTGCATTTCATGGCATACTTCCATTTGAATATGTAAACTGTTTGGAGTTTTGAGGATGTATCATCCCCTATTTATCAATTGTAAATGAAGTATTAGAAGTACGAAAGTTTATTGGAACATTAGGCGTCTGATGGCTGTTCGTATTTTCAATCTAGAGTTGTCTACTTGGGAACCTGATTGTAATATCCTGAGAATCCCAATCGATAGTACAACCATGATTCAAGCTCATGAGAAATAAATTTTAGTGATTTGGTAGTTTTATGATCAAGTTTTATTGTATTAAGGCCTCAAATAGTCCTAGCTATTAGGCGAATCAAAACATCTCTTACCGGTTGAATTCTTGAGAAGGACATTGCTATAGTCAACTTAAACCAAGTATATCTTTCGTTATACCATGAATTGTTGAGCTCATGATCCACTAACATATCGATAATTGAATTAGATTTCCAACGATATCAATTTTGCAAAAAATCCAATATCTGGGTAAAAAAGTTATAGCCATTTTATAGTGAGTTGTCCGAACTGCCAATGTGCGACGGGAAGGCCAATGAACCATCACACCAGCGATGAAAAGTTGCCCAAACCATTGAAAATGAGGCATTTACTTCATATTCTGGCCATAAAGCGATGGTTTGAGGGACGGTCAACCTCCAAGGTGATGGTTCGTCGCCCAAACCATCCCGCACCTTCGTTTAGCGATTTAAAGCCATTTTTAAAGGGATTTTTTGGTTTTTTTTCCACCCTTTTTAACACCTAATTACATCAAATCAAAGCACATAGCTTCATATTTATCTATAGCATCAAAATTAGGGTTCCTCTCCCAAGAACAAGATTCAAGCTCTTCGTAAACAAAACTCAAGAATCAAAGCGTCACCATTCAAGAACCTTCAAGAAAAGTTACCCTATTTCAAGATTCAAGCTTTTGAGGTATGTTAGATGTTCATCCATGGGTCCTTTTCACTCATGGAGTTCAAGAATCTCATGTTTAAATTCACGAAATTTCACGTTTATAATGATTTGTCTCTATAAGGATTTTATGATTTTGCTTATACATGATCTTACAATCTATTTTCATTGAAAGGAACCCTTATTATAAATTTCATGAATTATGTCCATGAACTTACATGAATTTTGAATCTTTATCATGTTTTCATAAAATTGTAGGTGATATTAAACCTTACTTGTTTAAATGGTGTTGTTTGTTGAATTTAAACCCTAATTGGTGATCTTAGAAGTGAAATCATGCTATTACTACCAGTTTTTAAAAACTATTAACATGCTTAGTTTAAATCATGAACTGCAAGTGTTTGATGAAATACCTAAATGAGTGGGTTTTGAACAATTACTACTTATTATATGCTTACAATTTAAAATTTTTGAATTTGTTTTCAAGTGGAATACATTATAGTATGTTTTAAATTTTATGGTTTCTATATCATGTTCATGAGAAATTTGGAATAAATCCTCAGCTTATGATTTTTTCATGTGATCTTGCTACCTCATTATGTCTATAGATATCCTCTTGTTAATATCTTGGTCCCCATGTATTTGATGAAATACTTAAGTGAATAATTGTGAACAATCATTTCCTTCTATGGTTTCAAAGCTTTCCTGACCCTGTTGTTATTGCTATCGAGTCCTAGGGGTTATGAATACCCAAAATTTAGCTGCTTACTTAGTCTTAGTAGTTTCAGATGTGTATGAGCATATTCATCCAGTTAGCCATCGTGATTAGTTACTTGTCCAGTTAATCTTAGCCCAGTCCCGTAATCAGTGTCAATTCAATTGGGAGTAGGATTCAGCATTGACCGAGCCTAGGGATGAGGGATCACCCGTTAGTTAGGAGTGGATCCTTAGAAGCAAGTCCTAAGTTCCAAAACTATGTAGCCAGCATAGTTTATGAGATATCACTAGTTAGTTAGTCTGGCACTCTCAGGGATCACTCTCTAGTTAGGATTGATCTCAGGGGCCATCCGTTAGTTAGGACTGACTCCACATCCATTGTTAGTACCTGTGGCACGGTACTAACACTCTTCCAACTGGGATTATAGGTTGGACCCCAATCAGTTTAGAGCGGGGCATGTCGGTTAGATGATACCTCCAACAGTTTTAGTTACAGCCTCAGTCCAGTATTTAGTTCAATAATTCAGTTTTAGTTTGCTTGACCATGACATACAGATATTCAACATTTAGTTATCAGATTTTATTATTTCAGTATTTACAGATTTTATTCAGAACATGTTATATATCCTTGGTCATACATCCTTAGTACTTAAAAATTTCATGTACTTTATTTAGTATTACACGTTACATATACTAACATACATATATTCAGACAGTTATTATTCATATTCATAAAACCATGCATATCAGCCTACCTTATTTAGCAACTAGTACATTCAAAGTATTGATCGTATCTCTTTTATTGCACTATGATGTTTCATATCATAGTTTAGGACGCTCAGGTTTCCGACCGTACCTAGTTATCCTAGCACACCAGTAGCATCAACAGTGGTGAGTCCTTATTTTTTGAGGACCGATTATGTTTATTTCAGTTTTTCATTTTAGCAGAAAGGTGGAGTTAGTTGGAGGCTTGTCCTATCAACTCCTCAGTTATTCAGTTCGATGTTTTTAGACTAGTACAGACAGTTAGTAAGATTTTTTTAGATTTTAGTGGTCATTATCAGTCTCGTTTTATAGACTTATTAGATTTATTACTTAAAACCTTATGGAATTCCTTAGTTTATTTCTGCATATGATCTTTTGATATCAGTTTTACTCAGTACTCACAGAAGGTACCAACTCATAGGTTAGCTTGTGGTCCCTCGGGACTGTAAGCACCATGTAAAGCCCAGGGTGTACTCTCGAGGCATTACAAACTTGATTCTATCATGACCCAAGCTGGGGCCCTGGCCACGATGGCCATCCCAAACCATCAAGACCCGAGACACCCATGTAACTCCCCAACCCACTAGTTATATTATCCGCTTTAGGCCCAAGCCTGCACGACTTTAAAATGCGTCACTAGGGAGTAAGGCTTTCTTACTTATAAACCCAACATCCCTCATGTGTTTTGCCATTGTGGGACTCCTTTCTAAGTTAGGGTGTTACATACACCCCCTTATGGACTCAGAAACCTCGCTGAGATTTACCCTATCGAATAGGATTTGCCTATACTCTGAGGTTTGCCCCACCTTATCGAGATTCGCCTACACTCAGTTTGAACTCTGTCCCACATCAACAGGACGGACACAACAGTGACTTTGATACCATTCTATCATGACCCGAGCTGGGGACCTGGCCACGATGGGCATCCCAAACCATCAAGGCCCGAGACACCCCTATAACTACCCAACCCACTAGTGATATTGTCCTCTTTGGGCCTAGTCCCGTACGACTTTAAAATGTGTCACTAGGGAGTGAGACTTTCTTACTTATAAACCAATGATCCCTCCTATGTTTTGCCAATGTGGGACTCATTTCTAATTTGGGGTGTTACATAGATCAAAGGCCACTCTAGATGCCTAGTACCGAGCAAACCCAAACCATTTTTAGGCATGAACCTAGGATGACCCAATACCTGAGGGGGTATTGGGCCAATTATATAAACTCACCTTACATCTATTGACCAGGAGTCAATAATAGATAATTATTCTTCATGTGTTTTAATTGAAGGATGTAATATTTATTTGTATGGACCATTGTCCCTTGGGACATATTTAGGATCAATGGAACGTCTTACAAGCAGCACGTATATCCTTCAAATGTTAGGCTTACCTTTTGTTTGAAAGGTCCCATGTATGCTAGGACGCGTAATAACTGTTATGTGCCAACGTGTTTATCTGTGTGTTTAAATAACATATCTTTGACTTTAAACAAGACTAGTCCATTATTTTATTTCAAAAACTTAGAGCATTAATAAGCATATAAGACTCAAAATTTGAACCCTTCCAAAATACACTTAAAAGTCCATCAATTTTATTCCTTCCAATTTAACTCACAGTTTATTAATAATTTCATTAGGTCATAGTCCAATTCATGTTGACCACGCTACTCTTACAATTTGTTTCTCTTGCGCTCAATTATAGTTAGAGCTACCCAGATGTTCTATTAGAAAGACTATGTTGTCTTCAAAAGATCTTTTCAAATAAACCTTTTAGAATGTTTATTCGTAAACACCGACTTCTCCAAATCAATTTGTTCATTCTAATTCAAAATCCATAAAGTGGTCAAAGTTCAGATCATTCAATCACTCTATTCTTCAAGTTCTGGTCTAGTCTATTTCATACCAAATATATGTCATTTGTTTTATATATTATTTTGATTAGTTATTTTGGTCACAAACTAATATTTTCACCTTTAGAATGTTTTTATTTTTGTTTAAAGAGTGGATGATTTATGTTGGTAGTCAAATTTGCTCGTTTCACAAAGACAAAAAATAATTGCTAGTAGAACATCAGTATTTCATACGATCTAAGGTTAAGAAAGCAACTACAAATTCGTCAGTTCTTGCTTTGGCTAATACAAGGACTCGTTCAACAATGGATCCTAATTTGATTAACACAAATACTTCATTTGAGTCAATTCTTACCTTCTCTGTGGCTATGGATCTATGTGGCTCGATAGGAAGAGAAATAAACTCAGAGCTCATTTCGGGTTGTATCAACAAATTTCCGAGCTAAATCTCATAGTGATGCAAACTAGAAAACTTTCTCAGACTACTCCTAACATGACTCTGCATACTGGTGCTCGGCAAAATGGACCTATGTTTCCAATGTTAGAAGTAGTCGATCAGGAAGGTCATTTTGCTCATACTTCTCAAAATGCCCCTTCTGTGTACACATTTGATCATCTGAAGGTTCAGAACATATCATTATCACACCAAGCTCTGCTAGTTTAAATATATTCTACCACTCCACAAATGAAACAACCACTCCACAAATGAAGGTTATACTACTTTGATGCTAATCATTATGTTGTAACAAAGAATGATCCAAGAGTATAAACTAATGAGATAGTGAATAGACATCTCAAGGTCTTAGAAGATGTAATAAGAAGCCTTTGGTGACTTGGGAGTAACCAAAGTGTGAAGTATGAAGAGTTGTGTGGATTTCTAGAGATTGAGTTGCCTCTTGGTTACAAGATCCCAAAATTTGAAATGTGTGATGGGTCCAAAAATCCCTTCTTTCATTTGAAGACTTATTGCAAAAAGTTGATTGGAGTGGACTAAAATGAAGGAATATAGGTCAAACTTTTCCGTCAAAGTTTGAATGGAAAGGCATTAAAATGGTATGCTTAACAAGATGTAAATAAATGGCGCACTTGGGATGACCTGGAAAATTCTTTTGCAGATCACTACAAGTTTTTTGTTGATATCTTCCCTAGCAAGATCTCTGTTACACCCCTTTTTTAACTTTAAAAAATGATTTCATTTTAAGTTTGAAAGGGTTTATATTATCAAAGTGACAAAAAATGAAAATTTGTTTCGAAAAGGATTATTTATATTCAGAACTCTGAGTCGCCACTTGGCATAATTTGGTGTGCCAAGTCACCTTTGAAAAACCCTTTTCAAAATGATTTTGACTCTGTAAAACTGATCCGCGAATAGAGATTTCGACTAAGGAATTCTGTTGACCGAGGGGAAGGTGTTAGGCACCCCTCAGTCCCGTGGTTCAACCACAGTTGCTTGGTGGAGAGTATCGGCTAATTAGACACCACAAATGTATAAACCACACAAAGCACATAAAGAAACATCAAACAACAATCCAAAAACCAAAATAATAATGTCCAGTCCAATTATTACAACTCGAAATGAAAAAAAGGGTACTGAAAAATAAACCTACGCTAACCTACACTAATCCTAAACTACGATCCAATGCCTTACCTGATGCTTTAGGCCTTCATCACGGACGTCCTTCAAATA
The DNA here is from genome assembly GCA_030864225.1 of Capsicum baccatum var. pendulum. NCBI lineage: Eukaryota > Viridiplantae > Streptophyta > Magnoliopsida > Solanales > Solanaceae > Capsicum > Capsicum baccatum. The sequence continues at coordinate 21,662,632 of CM061559.1, read as the reverse complement.
CATGATACGTCTGGGCATTCCCTGGTGAATCAATACAAATCCCTCGGGGCATTCCCCGACCCAATGAATATAATTGATCCCAATGCATAAATTGAAACCACTCCACAAATATTTCATCATTTCAACAACCACAAATCCTAAACTTTGCCTACCCAACCTACTTTTGCCTATCTATTGTCGGCCTAAACATGATGCTATCGAATTTATACCTTTATATTTATTCCGAACGAAACATAACAACAATAAACTCAAAGGTAATCCAAATTCATCTTATCAACCATGCAATTCCCATCCCCAATTTCATACTCAATCACATGATTAACACATGCTTCGACAAGCAATTCACAATAATATTTTAGCAATCCACAATCAATAATATTTGGCATTTATAATTCACCTCACGCATAAGATAAAGAGAAAGTTGAGACGACAATAATCAACTACTCACCATAATAAAAATGAACTAAGCATAAGAAAAAAATGAGGAGATGACCTTAAATTAGGGCTTTTATTCAACAAACTTGAACTGACAGAAGACTTGGGACCAATGAACCACGACAGATAGACTTTGAACTCAAACTCCCGAATCGAATAAAACCAGTTCGAACCACGATGACCCCAAAACCTGACTCGAACAAAAGTCCAAAACTGCATGTGTATACTCGAGCCCAAAAATATGAGAAAACCTAAAAAATCTTGTTGTCGGAAATCCGTGAACACAGACAGCAGCACGAATAGTTAGAAAAAGATTGGATTTTCAGAGAATTTTAATGTTTTCTAAATGGAATCGCTTGAAAAAGATCAGAAACAGTCAGCTTTAGCAAAGAGATTGCCGACAAACTTGAACCCACCGGATTCCTATCAATTTTTGTTCAGCTTTACCGATTCAACCCTTATTCATATCTCTCTCGATCTCTCCTATCTCTCACTATTCAGAACCCTCTCCCACTCACTTTCTCTCTATCACTCGCCCTTTACTGTGTGTGGTGTTTGTGATTTGTGCGTTAATTATGTGTTGAGAAAAAACTATGTTGTGTGTATATTCAGTGAAGTATGGGTGTGTTTGCTGGTTCTTGCGAATGTTTCTGGAAGAACCAAAGAATTGGAAGAAGACGTATGTGTGTTTATTGGTGAATACATATGCCTGTGATGGTGTCAAAGTTGTTGTGGGTGAGAAAAAGGAGAAAGAAAAATGGAATCCCACTAATTTTTGCTCGAGCTTCTCTATATATTCTATATGTATGTGTTTTGTGCTCTCTAGGAGAAAAAAATATGAGCTCCCAGTGAGTTCTATTTTTTTGTATCCCTTGAGAGAGGAGAGGTATGTAGGGGTAGGAGTTAGGAGGGGTAGGTGGTGAGGTAGGGTATGTGAGGTGTTAAAATTTAATAGGAAGGGTTGTTAGAATAAGATAAAATTAGTTAGAGGTTGTTATTTTTGTCACTTTATGGAGGGATAATTACATGGGTGAGGGTGCGTGATAAGGTGAGATAAAAATAGATAAAGTTGAACTTCGAGAGGGACAAAATTAGGTGTCTACATCATGCCCCCTATGAATGTAAACACAAAGTATTTTCAGGCAAAGAAGTAGACAACGAGACAAAATTTTGACCCGATCATTATTCAGAGAAAGAAACAGAAGGAAGAAGAACAACCGGGTCTTGACTTAAGACATCCTACCTATCCAAGTTATTAGGGAATAAAGTCACATGTATTTCAAATGATTTAAAAGAGAAACACAATACCGAATTGGAGAGTCGAGTAAGGTTCCATTCTGCAACTCTGTCATTACATCAAAAATGAAAATTACAAGTTAAAACATAAATGAAATTACAAAATCCTATCTACGCATCTTATTTTCGACTCTTGACTTGAGTTTCATCACCCTATTCTTCAGGCGGGCTCCTGAGTTGCAATTTCTTCAACTTGTTGCTTGTCTTTCAATTTTTACACCCTGTTCTCCAGGTGGGTTCCTGACTTGCTATTTCATCAACTTGTTGCTGTGCTTTCAATTTCTTTACCCTGTTCTGTAGGCGGGCTCCTAACTTGTTACGTCTAGTAGGAATCAAGGGAGATAACTCGACTACAAGGTACGTCCTATAGGAATCAAAGGGAATGACTCGACTACAAGGTACGTCTTATAAGAATCAAAGGGGATGACTTGACTAAAAGGTACGTCTTATAGGAATCAAAGGGGATGAATCAACTAAATGGTACGTCTTATAGAAATCAAAGGGAATCAAAGGGGATGACCCGACTAAAAGGTACGTCTTAAAGGAATCAAAGGGGATGACTCGACTAAAAGGTATGTCTTATAGGAATCAAAGGGGGTGACTCGACTAAAAGGTACATCTTATAGGAATCAAAGGGGATGACTCGACTAAAAGGTACGTCTTATATGAATCAAAGGGGATGACTCGACTAAAAGGTACGTCTTAAATGAATCAAAGGGGATAACTCGAATAAAAGGTACATCTTATAGGAATCAAAGGGAATGACTCGACTAAAAGGTACGTCTTATAGGAATCAAAGGGATATGACTCGACTAAAAGGAACGCCTTATAGGAATCAAGGGGGAATGACTCGACTAAAAGGTACATCTTCTAGGGGTCAAAGGGAATAACTCAACTAAAAGGTACATCTTCTAGAAGTGAAGGTTCCCCAGCAAATGAAAACTGAAATCCTTGGACAAGAAAGTGTATCTCCGAGGGATATAGTATGATGATTTTTTACCATGATTTAATTATCAATCCTGTGCAGCAACATTGCTTCCTGCATTTTTAAAAGTAAGAAATTACAGGCCTTGATGTTTAGGCTTTGAAATCCTTGATTTGAAGGTAACATGTGTTCCTGTTTCATGCAAAGAAAGGTTGTGAGTTTAAAAGCATAGTGGCTGGTTTGTGGCTTTGGTTTTCGTGGCAAACACTCTTTCCGTCATCACAGTTAACCTTGCTTCCAACCGTTCATTGACTTGCTATATTATTGACCCAAACTCAGGTTATTAAGAGTGACTCTAAAACAAACATAGTATTTCTGCTTTGCCATGTTTCTCAAATAATCCCTTTTCACCTTGGTATTTCCATGGGCTCCCAGATTTGTCTATTGACAAAAATTTCTGCATGTCTTTTTTTGGCTCACAATCATGTCTTTTTCATCTGCTGGCTATTGTCTTGCTTTGTGCAATTAAAGAAGCTAGTAGCCAGTTTTGAAATCTTTTCTCACTTGTTTTTTATACGTGCTTGACTCAAAGACAAGAGAAAAAATAACAATGATTTGTTATTTGGTTAACTGACTCAAGAAAAGAAAATACAATGACTGTCCCCATTTAAAACAAAGAAATGAAAATTTATCTAGAAACGACAGTTAACTCTAATGATTATGTCATGCATTTTGGATTAAGCTGCCTGATCTTTCCATCCAAACTTCTACCAATTGTTGTTGAGTTAATGGCCTTGAAACTGAGTTATTTCCTTGGGCCTAGTGCATTCGGAGACCTCATTCGGCTTGCGGATCCTTGAAGGGTTTTTGACAATAAGCCTCATTCATTTTTTTCTCTCAGCTCACTACCTTTCTATGGCGTCCGCGAGGTTTTTTCACTAATGAGATTATTTTATCTTCGTTTCTCTAGACTCACAGTCGTCTTACGGTGCTCATGAGAGTTTTCATCGATAATAATCTCTCATTTTTTATCTCTCTTAACTTACCATTGTCTTACGGTGCCCGTGAGGGTTTTCACCAATAAGAATCTCTCATTTTTATTTTAATTTTTCTTTCTTATGCTGAGGAAGACAAGTAGTTCCCAAATGCATCGTCATATCCCTTGCATGCTTATCCTTAACATCCTCAAAGATTTATCTGAAGGTTTTTCTTTGGTTGTAACTTGGGTTTTGGATAGGGTTGGAAAGAAAGGATGGCATGGTGCCCAAACGATACTAAAAGTGGGGTAGGAATTACAACTTTTGGAATCGACTCAAACAATGAGGATTAACTCATGCCCCAGTTTTTTTGACTCGGAAATTCTAAAATTTATTTGGTTGGATCGAGCCCAGAGTAGGGCAACCTACATATCTTACCCCCGCAAGAGGAGAATCGGGTCACGCATAGTTCTGGCAGCTTATTCTTTTTGCTTGATTCTGACTTGTTGTTTTTCTCTTTTTTGTTTACTCTTTTTTTCTTTGTGATTTTTCTGACTCTAATTTATTGACACTCTTTTCTTCCTTTGTGGACACATTTTTCTCTCTTTCCCTTTTTATTGAAACTTTTTAACTCTATTCTCTTGCTCGATACTTTTCTTTTGAGCTTTGCTGGCTTTATCTTGATTCCAAAAGAAGGCTATAAAAGAAAATAACACTAAGGCTAAAATGGGGTAAATAAAGGATGACACAATGTTTGGATAGCAGAATAAAATGTCTTCGTCATATCAATCCTTGAAAATACTAGTACATAGCATGCAATGTGAAAGTGCACGATCAACATCACTTATGACATGTTTTACAACACTAACTTGCACCGAGCATGTGTGTCACCTCTTTTTCTATAATTTTCAAACATACAACTCCACATTTGTTGTACATCCCTCACTTTGAATGACTCATGCTTTCGTGGAGTTGATTTTTTTTCTGTTCCTCTTGATAGGATCACGCAGACACTGTTTGACCTAATTGAGACATGCATTTCAATTGATTACCAAGTTATTCTTGTGATTCTCAAAATAATTTCCTTAATTTTCAAAGAAGGCTTCAACTTGTCACCAAATATATCAGAACTCTACCTATTTCCTCAGATGTTCTCTTTTACTAACTCAAACCTCTGATTCAATATTTATACTTAAACCGAATTTCAAGATCTGACTGAAAATTCTGCTAGCGTGTCATATCACTAGAGTCAACATAAAATGTACTTATGGAAAGAAAACAAACAAAAAAATATATTTAAAACACAAAGGAAAAGGCACAATTCATTTAGTTGAAATAAAAGATAGAAGGGTTTGAACCTAAACGACAAAAGGACAAAACAAGATAGATCCCGAACTACAACCCTGAAATAATTCAAAAAACAAAAAAGAAAACAAAACAAACTACCAGACCTGTTCCTAGTAGGGAGAGGGGTGACTTCTAAATTGCTCAGCCTGACAACTTAGCCACTGGTTTGCATATCAACCTGACTAGAGCTTCCCTCACCGTCAATGTTCTGCACCATAATTGATCCATCTTGAATCATCTTTTTAATTTCTCTTTTCAAATCTCGACAATCTTTAATCCTATGACCCTGAGCATCAGAATGATACACACATCATACATTAGGATCAAAATTTCTTGAACACCGATTAAGAGTGCACCCACAGAGAGGAGTGATCATGTCCCATTGTACCAATCTTTGAAATAAACTGGCATACGACTCTCCAATTGGTGTGAAGCTATCTCTCGACTTCTGCCTCATTTCATTGTTTGGCTTGGATCAAAAATTAGTCTTAGGAGGGTTTTGGTATGTTTGTAGAGTTAGAGGACGACTCTGAGGAGTTGGTGTGTTCCACTGTGGGTAAGATGGGGGTTGAACATGTGGTTGTGCATTATATACTGGATATAGAGGTGTAGGAGCAGAGTATAATGGATTTTGGGAGTGATTATGTGGAGCTTGGGCATGAACTTGGGTTTGAGCCTGAGAGTGATGACAACGGGGTCTTCTTGACCGTGCCCGCTGTCCAACTACAATAGAAAATACAACTTCCTCATTCTTTGTCTCCCCAATACTTCCTAAACCCTTTTGAATTACTTGAGTGGTCGCTTTTAATATTGCAAAACTCACAATGCGACCTGTCTTAATTCCTTTTTCTATCATCTCCCCTATTTTAAGGACATCAATAAATGACTTGCCCAATGCAGGTAACAAGTTTTGATAATATGTTTCATCCTATGCTTGAATAAACACCTCCACTATTTTTCTCTCTTTCATTGGCAGTTTCACTCTAGCAGCTTGTTCGCGCTATCTGATCACATACTCCCTGAAGCTCTCAGTATTCTTCTTTATACTAGTTTGGGATTTTTCGTCAAGTATCAACTCCATATTGTATTGAAATTATTGCACAAATTCATTAGCTAGGTAATCCCAACTAATCCACTTGTCGATGTCTTGGTTAACAAACCATTTCGAAGCTAGGCCTAAAAGACTCTCCCTGAAATAAGCCATGGGTAGTTCTTTCTTTCCACCAGCGCCTCTTAATTAGTTACAATAGCGCCTTAAATATGCCACTGGGTCACCATGTCCATCATATTTCTCAAACTTTGGCATTTTAAAGCCAGGAGGAAGGTTGACACCTGGAAACATGCATAAGTCCTTATATGATACACTTTTGTAACCCCCAAGTCCATGCAAGTTCTTCATAGCCAGTTCCAAACTTCTCAAATTTCTGGTCATTTTCTCTTGTTCTTTTGTCATAACAAGATTCTCAGTGTTAGGAGGAAATTCAGGCGGGTGAGTGTTATCATAGAGACCAGTCAACTTGAATGTAGGCTCAAAAGTGTAACGTTGATCACCAGTAATATTCAATGCAGGATCTCTTGTAGAGTAGGGAGGCACAACTTGTGGATGAACATCAAAAGTACGAGCTTCAGGTGGGGGTGGCAACGAAAAAGCATGAACAGCAGGTAGAGTTGAGTATGTGGTAGTCTTGGATTGGGGAATGAGAAAATAAACATTGGAAGTGGTTGGATATTGTTGCCCCAGAGTCGATCCTGATGCATATTGTGGCATATCAACAAAAATGGGAAATTGTGCATGTGACATGGGAGGAAATCTAGAAAGATATTCCAGATTATCAGTGGGAACTGGAGAAGGCGGCAACCTATTATCCCAAGCTCGATGAATTTCTATCAATTGCTGCCTTAATTTTCGGATCTCTTCATTATCTCCTAAATTCTCATTTCCTGAACTCCCTATATGATTAGTGACAACAAAATCGTTATCCTTTTTGGCCATAACCTTCTCTGTGACTTGGTGCAATATGGAGGACCAGCCAAAATTCCACAAACCAACCACCTCAAACTAACTGAACAAGTGATATGAAATGTGTTAGAGTTCAATACTCTCTCAAAATCTCTCCTTTTTTTCTTTTTTTTTAAAAGATCACCAAACCCAAGAAGGGCGCCTACGTATCTCGCTCCTGAAAGAGGAGAATCAGGTGTGTGTAGTTCGTAAAGTCTTACCAAAATGGCCAATTAATTCTGTTTCCTTTTTTTTCCATTTCTTGAACTTTAAAAAGAAAAGGAAATAACAAATTGTCAAAAGAATTGACGAAATTTGTTTTTTACATTTTTCAAGTTTAAACTCCCTATACAAAATGAAACCTATTATTATCAAAGAAAAATCTTTTTTGGATTTTTGCTTTTGAATTTCATATGAAAATTGAAACTTGAATCTATCAAAGGAAAAATATTTTTTGTAGTTTTCTTTTAAAGATGTATATGAAACACCTACTCTAATAAAGAGTGAAGAATTTTTTTTTTTGGATTTTTCAAATAAGATCCCCGAACCAACAATAGGTTGCCTACTTATCTCACTCCCGAGAGAGGAGAATCAGGGGTGCGTAGTTCGTCCCGATTAGACAATTAAGGATTAAGTGACAAACTAAACCATGAATTGAGAGACACGACTAAAGACAGACGAATAAAATCTTTTTGGGTTTTTAATTAGAAACTAACACCAACAACTATGAAAGAAAAAATCTTTTTGATATTTTCATTATATAAAAATGTACAAAGCTCCTATTGAAAGGAAAAAATATTTTTGTAGTTTTCGAATTGGGAATACTTACTAAAGAAATAAAATAAAAATCTTTTTAACGTTTTTGATTTTTTGGAAAATGAGTGCAAAAGGTAAAAAATATATTTTTTTTGAATTGTGAAAAACAAAAGCCATAAAAAAACCCTAAAAACTACCAAATCTCTTTTTTTTCACTCTTTTTTTTTCTTCTTTTTTTCAACAATTTCTTGCCTACATGCTTTTGCCCAAATCAGTCTGTTAAATGACCTCGTTACCCTCAAAGATGCAACATTTAGCACGTAGGGATGCTTTAGAGGTGAGTCTTCTACAAAGGGTCATGTGGGTCCCGCTAGATCTTAATATGATGCAAATAAGCATGACCTAAAGGCTGACCTACGTTGGGGTTCACTAACAAGGCTGTTCGGGGGAGCGTATGGTAGATAGTGGCTACTTTAGCTTTCCACCCACTTCATACCAGCCAACGGCTCCCCCTCCTAAGATAAGGGTGACTCAATTAGAGGTCGTATACACAGCGTGCACTACGGACTTGTTGCAGAAAAATGACTCGGGTTATGCACATGATGCCATATATAAAACGGTGACACATAAGATAAAAACTATAAACAAAGAGCACGCAGGAACTCAACAATGAGAAAAAAACAATAACACAAAACAACACAAACAACGTCTATGGTAATGGGAGTGATTACTCAAGAAAGTTCTTCCAACTACAAGAAACCTCCTCGATACCAACCCAATGCTCAACATGAACACTATTCGGTCTTCAATGCAAAAGAAACATACCATGCTCAACCTCCACCACAAAACTACAAAAATAATTCTCCTCGTGCCAATCTTGAAAGGAAGCCCCCCTGAATTTTCACGTCATTGAAAGAATCTCTTACTCAGCCTTTCAAAGGGTTGAAAGAAGGAAAACTACTTCTCTAGTAGAAGCAAAGCCTGTGAAAAATTCCACTCTGGAGTTGTTGTACATGATACAGATACATGTATAACCCTCAAGCACAAAATTCAGGATCTAATTGATGCCAAGGTGATAACACTTGAAGAAGCTCCAGCTAATGTTAACAACAATCCATTTCTCAATCATAAGAAGTAGTCATTGGAATCATGAATCAAAAAAATCAGGAATTTTTCCCAAAAGGCGCACTTTTGACATCCTTCTATCCTGTATATGGAAGTTAGTGTTTTCTTTCCTTGTAATTATACTTTCTTATTTGACTTTCTTGTATCTGCATTTTGTTGCTTTATTTCTTTGTAATCGTACTTTATGGTTTGATTTTCTTTTAATCGCACTTTATGGTTTGATTTCCTTGTAATTGCACTCTTTTAGTTGTAATGAACTACGTTCAACTTGATTTACTTTGTGAAATACGTAGGCGTCGTGTATTTGCTTCGGTCACATTATCAAAAGTATCAAATATCCCTTTTGTATGTATGAACTATGTTTGATAAAAATTCTCAATAATGGGATACATAGGTGGCCTATGTCTGCTTCTGTCAATCCCTTAGAAGATTTATCTTTACATTATATATTAAAATTACCTTTCCTACCTCAACTGAATGTGTAGGTATCACACTGGCTCGGTCGTATCTCCTGTAACATTTTCATAGATACTATGAATTTTTTTTTTGAGAAGATCTCAAAAATTCATCAAAGGATCCTTTCCTAAGTTAAATGAAGATGGCATTGAAGCATGTAACCGGGGCATAAATTTTTGAGAAGGTCTCAAAAATTTTACAAAACTTGACATCTGCTACAAAGTTGAAAATCAGATTTTGCTGAAGCTGATATAAGGGAATAATATTTGAAGTTCTCTATGTCAGAAATAACTCAAGTACTTCTCATTTAAAACGAGGGTAGAATGTTTGAGAAAATCTACAAAAATCCATACTAAGCAATGTCCGGAGTTATAAGAAATATCAGGAGTTACGTATTATAGATCGGGGCAGAATTTTTAAGAAAGGTCCTAAAAAATTCCACAAATATTGTACTTCAAGATCAGAAAGTTTGCAAATCAACAATCAATAAGGTACATCAGGAGAGCAAGGCAATACCGACATAGTCAGTCTCTCAAAACTAATAATTTTTCTTTGGATGTAGGAACAGTGAGTTCACAAAGTTTACAACGTTAAGAATGACAAAGGGCATTATCAGACCCGTTGTGTCCTTGCCATAATAATCTAGACAACTTCTCGTCCTTATTTTCCTTTGATTTATGTTTCAATTATCTGAACTACCATCTTTAAATCATCATGAGTCAAACAACTTCATCTTTATCTTTAAACTCTATCTTTTATTACACTCCTGACTTAGTTATGATAAATTACTGTATTATTAATGAGCATTGTTTAAGTTATACAGGTGACATTATGCAACATTGTCTCTAAGAAATAATGAAAAAGTATCCTCTCGAAGTTTGAGGATTCAATCGAGAAGCTTAGGACATGAACGTGTCCTTTAGAGGACTCCTGATTCCAAGGATAAAGTTTAATAAATCAGCTTGTATATTTTCTTATCTTATTTGGGCCATCCACCCTTTCTAAGGACATATCTTTTTTGGTCCATCCACCCTTTCAAAAGGACACATCTTATTATTTTGGGTTTTCACCTTTAAAGAGGATATATTGGTCCGTGACTTCATTCAAAGGAATACGTTGTATTCAAAATAGGTTGTCTGCCTTTCAATGAGACATATTGGGTCATCATCCCCATTTAAAGTTCTATGTTATATTTAAGATAGGTTGTCCGCCTTTCAATGAGACATGCTGGACAAAAGGCACGTTGCATTCAAGATGGGTTGTCCACCTACGTATGAGACACATTAGACTGTCATCCCTATTTAAAGTGGCATGTTACATTTAAGATAGGTTTTCCGCCTTTCAATGAGACAAGTTGGACCATCACTCCATTTACAGTGGCACGCTACATTCAAGATAGGTCGTCCGCCTTACAACGAGACATGTTGGTCCATCACCCCATTCAAAGTGACATGTTACATTTAAGATAGGTCGTCCTCCTTTCAATGAGACACGTTGGATCTTTACTCCGTTGAAAATGATTTGTTGTATTCACGATAGGTCATCCACCTTTTAATGGATCATCACTCCATTCAGAGTGTCATGTTACATTCAAGATAGGTTGTCTGCCATTCAATGAGACACATTGGGTCGTTATCCCATTAAAAGTGACATGTTACATCCAAAATAGTCCATCCGTCTTTCAATGAGACACGTTGGATCGTCACTCCATTCAAAGTGGCATATTACATTCAAAACAGGTCTTCTACCTTTCAATAAGATACATTGGATCATCACTCCATTCAAAGTGGCATGTTATATTTAAATTAGTCGTTCGCCTTTCACTGAGAAACGTTGGACCGTCACTCCATTTAAAGTGGCATATTAAATTGAAAATAGGTCGTCCACCTTTCAATGAGACATGTTGGACCATCACTCCCTTCAAATTGGAATGTTACATTCAAATAAGGATTCAATTCAGACACGTTGTATATACTTTCATGAATAATTTTTGTCATACAATGTTGCTTTACGTGGCAATCAAATAATACAAAAATAACAATTTATGAAGCAAACCAAAAACTTACCCAACTTTCTTCCTTCAATATTATATGGTGATGATGCAACTATATCTAAGGATTGGAGTTGCAAATGATTTAACTATTTTATCAAATGATGACTTGACAAAGCGGATCACAAAGATATTGCAAAATTCAACATATGATAATTATCCTTTTTAAAATTATGTGATGCTTTAATTGGGAGAACTAAACTATTATACTTTTTTTCTTTAATCATTATTTTGTAACATCAAATGTTTCTGTAAAATTTTTAATGAGACATCTAAAATTGCATATTACTAGTTACATGCATCTTTTCTTCTCTATACTAGGAAAGGGTGTTAGAGATACACTGTATTATGAATATCCATTTAATATACATTTCTTATATAAACTTGCTATTTAATGAGCTTGGAATTAAACCCAAAGGCCAAAGGTCAAATTTAATTCCTTATTTCTTCTTTATTTCATTCAGCTAAAGAATGATACTTGTTTATTTCATCCTATTAGTTTTCTACAGCTTCATTCAAATTTTGCCGCTAATGAGAATTTTGAAAATTATGTTGGTTGCGACATGCCCAAATCAGATGTGGACCTAGTAGAATTTCCATTGAATTTGGAGTACTTGGAAGCTGAATTTTTCTTGTGGGGATCTTTGGGCTATGGTTTGGATAAATTGGCACCTGAACTTGCTGATAGTGGGCCGCCACCTATTGGTGCTCAAATTGCAAAACTTAGCCCTCTCATAAGAGATGTCATAACCCAGTTTGGATTCCAAGAAGTCGGACATCTCAGGTTCTTTTCCATCTCATAGTCTTATATTGGTTCTTATATTTTTTTTATTTAATATGAATAAGTAAAAAATAGTCATCGACATTCTATAAGGGATGTCTTCGAATTTATGAAGCTCTATAGTCGATCTATAATGTCACTAATCTTACCACTACCTCTGATAATGAGAATACAGATCCTACGACTAACTCGGAAAGATCGAGAGGATATTTCCAAGTCCTTTTTGCTCCGAATGTCTAAATCTTATTATTTAGTTCTAGAAGTAACAACCATAAGCTAATCTTTAAATGTTTCATTTCCAGAGCAAGGAGATGTTCAAAATGGGTGCAAAACTTAACATTATAAAATTTTGCAGATACAAGTTTCATTTTTGGGCATTACAAGTTAATTTTCTTTCTTCTCGTAACCAATATTCCACCCCCACCCCTCCCCTTCACTCCTTATCAACTCCCATCCTCTCACACCTCGCCCACCTCCATATAAATGTCTGATAGTGTTTTGCTTATATTATATATAAATGCATTTGGGATAATAAATATTGAAATATGGTAAGAATGCCACTTAATTTTAGCTCACATATCTCATACATCATTTTCAAGTCATAGGTGTAGTTCACTGGGGTGAGGGCGCGTAGGTCAGGCCCGAAGTGGTCCCCCTCCCCGACACCTACGGAGTAGGTATGAACCGGGTCGTTCCCTTAGGTGTAGTTCACTTTTATCTCCTAATCTAGTCTATATCTTATGTCATACTATATTAAATTACATAATTGAGGTTGGAATGGAAAGGTTACATTAAATTCGTTATTTTTAGAACATATAATTAAAAAGAATAATGTAAAAATTGATGCAGGGCAATCAAAGATACAATAACAGGATTCCCGAGGCTACTACTAAATCTAAGCAGAGAATCATTTGCAACAGTGATGGATGATGCATTTGGACATCCATTAAAACCACCTTTTGATGCTTATGCTAATGACATCAACTATATCCTTGCCTCCTATGTAATACCTTATGTTGGACTCACCAGATATGTTGGCGCTAATCCTAAACTCCAAAGCTCTACTGCCAAAAGAGTAAGACTACATACTTAGATCTATCTTGTTTTTCATGCAAAATGGATTACTTATCTTTAAACAAGGTAGTATTAAAATTACTAGTATATGCATCCATATGATTTTCTTATTTAATCGAATTATATATGTTAAATAATATTTTGATGAAAGGGTCATTTTTATCAATAGTTGGAGGTAATATTTATTATATTATTGTGATTGTAAAGGCCACATTTTAAGAAAACTTACCTGTAGTGGCCATGTATGAAACTTAAAACTCTTTTTTCGTTGAGTTTAAATTATATACACAGGCAATGTAATTATTATTTGTATGTTATTAGTGAAGTTTAACATATACTAGTAGGTTTGTTATAACATCCTTACCAGATATCTAATTAACTCTTGCCAAAAAATTTATGGATAATCATCTAATAAATGATCTTATTGGGTAATTTGAATGGTAACTAGTTGCAGGATTACTCGGAGTCGAATCGGGTCAAGACGCTGTTCTGAGAGCATTGCTTTATGAGCGAGGAAGAGATAAGGTAGAACCCTATGGGATTACAGTAGCAGAGTTCACAAACCGAATATCAAAGCTGAGGAACAAACTGGGACGCCATGGAATTAAAGATGAAGGACTTAATGTGAAACCGAAAGTAGGTGCTGAAGGGAGGATAAGGGGGAATGTACTTGCAGGTAGTGGCCAAATAAATATTTTGATTTAGAATATTCTCTCTATATATACATAAACTAATATTGATTTATACGCTCAAAATAGATTTTTAGTTAAAAGTGCTCAACTGAAAACAGTTTTGTCTATGTGGTTATGCCGCTATTTGCAGGGGACAAGTACTCGATGGCCTACAACAGAACGCCGAAGGAAATATTAAGAATAGTGTACGGAAGTGGAAAAGAGAATAAACCTGGTGGATTTTATCCAAAGGGAGTGGAAGGGCAGATAGCAAAATCATATCTTAGGCATGGGGACTAGCTATTTAGAAAAATACAAAATTATTGTTTACTTCCTGCAAAGTAAATAAAAATAAGTGAGTTATAATAAAGTGGGTAGTAAAAATGATGTTGGGATATTATATTTGTGCTTAAATATTAATTTATCTAATGAATCGTATCATTAGATTATATCATATTATACTAAAAGGGGAAAGATCCTATCCCTAATGTTGTATCTCGTGTTTTTCCCCTGTTCTAAACCAAAATGTTACATTAAACATTTGATGAAATTAACATATTAAATATAAATAGACTAAAATAAATAAATAAAATCATTCATTGAGCGGATGAGTTTTTTATACCAAACAATAATTATTGTAGGTTACACTTTTATAATTTCATTAATTATATAAGTATAAACTTCGCACATTTCAATTTTTTCACCCCTAAAGCTTTTACGAGTTACATTGTGACAATAATATTTATACAGAGCTTCTCCAAAAAAACTGGTACCGTTAAGAGGCCTAAACACGAAAGATAAGCAAGTATCTCTATGTCATGATTATATACAATAATATTTATATATATGCCACATCCCAGATTATTGACTCGCGTGGGCACCTACTCTATTCTAACTAGATCAGTGAACTCTTACAATCCAATATATTATTATGTGAAATCTAATTAACAACCTATAAATAGTACATAGTTAAATCTTGATACCAATGATACCAATGATATTAATATTTATGAATGCAGTATGGGAGACCCTCCTTGGCAAACTGCCAGAGGACGTGGCCGCGGTCGACATCAAAATTCTGCATATTTGCAATATGGAGGAAGGACAAATCCTTCCTATTCACGAAGTACCTCCCGAAACACTGCTTATAGCACCTCAAGTTCTAATTTTCCGGTACTCAGGCATGGAAATAGAACTCTGATAAATTCTAGAATATCTCAGCAAACTCAAACTCCAAATATTAATCTAGAGGATATTCTTGAAACTCATCCATTATTTCAGCAGATAAAGACATATTTGTCTGAACAGAAAAAACCTGCAGATTCTTTTGCTTCTATTGTTAATGAAAACCCTGAAGATAAACCGTCATATGAGAAACTTGAAGCCAGAGAGCTTATAGTATATCTTGAAAATCAGCATATTCCAGCAAACGAAAACTCTGAAGAAGCCTGGAGAATTTTGCAAAATTATTTAACTGCTCACGTTTATGTGGCAGGAGAATCTTACAAAACATGGACCTATTACGAACAGATTTTGGTAAGCACGGCTAGTGCCACTTTCGAGCACAGCCCATTGGGCGAATCCACTCCTGGAGTCCATGGCTACTCAAAAATTGTTATTAAAAAAATCATCCCCATTGAAGAGTGGGGTATTTCTTCTATGACTCAAAGAACTCTACCCATGGGTCCAACGGGTCAAACCCTGGCTAATTTCACATATTGGGACTACATCAAATCTTTCTCTCATGTGTTATATTTTAACAACTATAAACACAAACATACTTGGTTCATTAAAATTTGCTCCAAAGTATTTGAAAAACCCATACCGAATTGGTTTGTACAATGGTGGACAAATCATGGTCCATTTATTAAGATTTTACCATCTGAATATTCGTCTTTATATCACGCTTGGAAAAAATCTTCACCATTTTTAACCGAATTATATCTTTCCGAGAACATATGCAAACTCGATACCATCGATCAAATGTATTTCTACATCGAATTCTCGATTCCATGGATACATCGATGGTCTATTGAACTTGGTTATGATTCCTAGCAAATTCCGGCTATTTATCGAACATTTTATTGTAATTTCTGGGACAAACTACTCAGGATAGATCCTGCCACCAAGCTTCCTTATGGTCATGACCAACGGGAAGAAATGAAACAAAAAATTGCTGCATATGAGAAGGCACCCAAAAAATCTATTTTAATTGAGGATAAGTCCCTTAATTACGTATCTCGAAGAATCTCTGCCCATGATGGCAACAAACTTCAACTAATTGAAGAATATTTAGCTGAAGTACGAGATAAGTTGCTACTCACAGTAGATCAGCCATCCGATACTTCAATGAACAGCACTGATGCAAATACTGATGATGCCATCACCGATGCTCAGCCTCCCGAAACTGCCGATGAAGAAGAGGTGTTAGCCAAAGCAGAAGAATTCTTAAGATGGGGACGAAACAAAAACTGAATAATTTAGTATGACTGTTGTAAACACTGCTGTAATAGTAAAAATACTGTTAAAATACTGTGCACAGGACCCACATAATACTGTGCAAGATTCTTTTTCTTTCTATATAAGGAGCCTCATTCTTAGCAGAGGGGGCATCAAGTTTCAAAAAAGAGTTTTTAGATTCTCTCTCCCTCTCCCTCTTGTAATATCCTCTGAAGTAGAAATAAAAGCTTGCTTGTACTAGTACTCCGGCAACTCTCCGGCCATAAAGGTACATATTTTTAGTTTTGTTTTCCTTTAATTTCTCCCAGATCTACGCTGTGACTATGTCCGTCTAGACCCCTTTTTATGTTCATACTATAGTTCTAACCTCTCGAAGTATATTCACTATGGAAGATCCAGACTCTACTTAGATAATACAAGAAATTTTAGGGTTTCACGACTTGGTTCCGAAATGGAGGTACAATCGAGATCAACAGTTTTATGATAGCCTTGTCTCTGTGACTCCGTCTAGTGAGTTGTGCCTTTGAAGCCCGTACTGAAGAAGAGAAAGGGCGATTTTTGCACAATTAGAACTACTAGACACTTGGGCTAACATAAAATTGTTTGATTTCCGACAGGCCCCTTGTTCGGGTGAAAAGATTTACCATACAGTTAGGAATTCTGAAATTTCTTTGTTATTTCGGTTGGTGCTTCAGTTCGGTTTTACGACTTTAGCTTAATCCGATATTATTACGTGGTCTGGTAGGCTGAGCGGCTTACCCCATCCTAAGAGATCCTGCTAATGGTATCAGAGCCTAGGAACTTTCATGGTAAATATACTAAAGATGGTGAACAACGACTAGTATGAACATAAAATTTTAAAATCATGGATATGGGCAAAGTTAGTACAATAAGTACTAAACTTGAAGAGGTAGATTTGCCTCAAAACATGGATCTTCTAAATAAATGGACTATTCCCAAGGTAGAACTAAAAACTATCTATGAATATGGTTTCTTTGATAAAATCAAACACAAGCAAATTATTAAAACTACTGAACAATCTCTTGCTTTAAATGCTAATGAACATACTATTCAACTTTTAAATAAAAGAGATATTGATTTGTTTAAACGCAATTTTAATTATATGCATATTGGTCTTGTGCAAATTGCTTTCCGACCTTTAACTTTAAAGGGTCTTCGAGAAACATTTTTAGCAGCTCTACGAGATGCTAGAAATTTAAATTTCAGAAAATCTCTTATGGGTTCTGTAGAATCAACTCTTGCATACGGCCCTGTCTATTTTAATACACAGCCTAATTTGTTACTATCTTTAACTGATGTTAATATTCTTCATGCTTTAACTCTGAGTATTAAAACTCATGGTTATAATTATGCTCCTGGATCTGAACTTATTGGTTTATCTTACTGCATATATTATCGGTTGTTATCTACTTTAAATCCTCGTTGTAAATTGATGGATGATAATTCTGATTGTACTCTACTTATTGAGACTAATTTTATAAAATCCAAAATAACTACCCGACGATCAATTCGATGGGATGAAATTGATTTCCCTCAGACTTGGATCTTAAATTCTGTTACTTCCCCAAAACAATTGGCAGATGAAATAACCAATTCTGAGTTAACTCATGTAACTCAAAACTCTGATGGACAGATTTGTCTACAATTTGACAATAGTCTTCCTGTCTATCGAAACTCTTTCTCAATAACACGAAAACTTCCTCAAATTCAGCATATCTCTCCGATCAAGCCCTCTGCTCCACCAGTATATGGACTGCATCTCTGCATACTTTAAATTCTGCTGAAACGCATACTATACCTAGACATGTAGAAAAAAATTAAAATCGACCCTAAAACAAATATTGTTCAAGATTTTGATAATGATAAACCTACTCCTTCCGAAATGGATTTTGATATAAACTCTACTTGATTATGATTAGACAAATCATTGATTTTAGTCCTGGTTCACAGGCAAGAAAATACATTCAAAAGGAATTTTTTACTGAAAAATGGTTAATTTTTAGAAATTGGTTCCTTGAAACCTACTCTAAAGATGAACTGCGGAATATTTCTGAAGAATTTTATGAAATATGTGCCCTGCATAATCAAATTATCTTTTTTGTTCCTTGGTTTATGTCTGCATATTTACCTTCATATATTAAAATCATTGAGAGATCCTACCAACATCCTGACGGTACGACTACTCAATCAAAATATCCCCCTCAATCTTCTTTTATTTTACCAAATAATACTGGAATGACTTTTTCGGCTTTTCAAAAATTCATTCATGATGATATTGGAAAAATTACGATCACTGAAATAAATAAACTCATTTCTCAAAATAATTATTTAGGTCTTTATGTCAAAATTCTCGGTGAACATATTTCTTGACTAGATTCAAAACTAGATGAACTTATTCTCTTAGTCAAAAAACTCAATACCCAAACAAATTCTGCAAACATTGCTTCAACTTCCAAAACCTCACAAGAAGAAGAAGGATTTATTTTCGCTAAACCTTGTATTCAAAGACCTCTAGAAATAGAAGGTTTTACTAAGGCTTCGCCTATATAGCAACTAGAAACTCTTTTAGATAAAAAATTTTCTGGACTTAATATCCAACCTCTAAATATGTCCAATGATCATGTCCAGACTATTGAGTCCAATTTTGCGGATAATCTAGAATCCACCGATAATCCGGGTGATGTTCTTTCTTCAGAACTTTATAAGCTAAGGGGAATGATGAAAAAACAATCAGGCAAAAAATTTGCTGACCTTCCCCGAATGTCTACCGCATATTATCCTCGTCCCACTCCTCAAGATGTTCTGATAGAGGAAAGGGATTGGAACCAAACAAACACTTCGTATAGCGGCGAAGCCATTTATGAATGGAATATTGACGGTCTATCCGATCGACAAATCTCAATTCTAATCCATAGAATGTCTATGTACACCACTATTTGTTTAGCTACAAAAGCTACGGCTAGGAACGATAAAACTGACCAGACAATCTGTAAAATGATTGTTGCTGGGTTTACTGGACAACTTCGGGGCTGGTGGGATAACTTCCTAGACGATTCAAAACGCGAGGCAATCTTTAATGCCACAAATGACAAAGAAGGCAGAGATAATCTTGGCCGAACTCTTGCGGCAGGACGATCTGATGCCGTTTATACTCTTATGCTGACTATTATTGAATATTTTGGCGGACGATTTACTAATCATCACGAAAATATTCGTACTCTTCTTAACGGATTAAAATGCCGTCATCTTGGTGAATTCCGCTGGTATAAAGATACCTTTCTTAGTCGGGTCATGGATTTACCCGAAAGTAGATACGAACACTGGAAAGCAAAATTCATTGATGGTCTTCCTCCCCTATTTGCTGAACGTGTTCGAAAAACTCTTAGAGGATCTTATGGTGAGATCCCCTATTCTGAAAAAACTTATGGCCAACTGATCGTAGCTTGTACTCAAGAGGGCTTAGCTCTTTGTAATGAGTTAAAACTAGCTAGACAGATCAAGCTTGATAAACTCCGCGAAAAATCGCAACTTGGAGATTTCTGTGAACAATTTGGCATGGAGAAACCCATAGCCAAGAAATCCCACAAATATTCTTGGGCCAAACCTTACCAATATAAGTCCAAACGCCCTCGTCATCGAAGTAGAGAAGAACGTGAAGCTCGAAAGTCTTTTCGTAGGTCTACTAGATTCGCTACTCTTGAGGAGTGGGACAAGGATAATATGCGGTAGACATTCGGGGAAGGTCAACAAATTTTTTGCCTGATTGTTTTTTCATCATTCCCCTTAGCTTATAAAGTTCTGAAGAAAGAACTTCACCCGGATTATCGGTGGATTCTAGATTATCCGCAAAATTGGACTCAATAGTCTGGACATGATCATTGGACATATTTAGAGGTTGGATATTAAGTCCAGAAAATTTTTTATCTAAAAGAGTTTCTAGTTGCTCTATAGGCGAAACCTTAGTAAAACCTTCTATTTCTAGAGGTCTTTGAATACAAGGTTTAGCGAAAATAAATCCTTCTTCTTCTTCTTCTTTTATTTAAAATACATAGTGTGCTACATTTGCACTTTAGTGTGCTACATTTGCACTTATACTTACAATTATCACATTATGATTATGTTTGATATCAACAATTTATTCTAACAAGTATCAACAACCAAACTGTCAACAAATTATATAACATGTTTGAAGACTGTTGACATCTAATTTTTGCCCTCCACATTCCAAATTAGTTTTGAATTTCTCAATTTTAAATAGTTTTAAAAAATTTATTTTAAGTTATTTTGAAATAAATTTCAACCTTACCTTTTGAATTTAGGTGAAATCAATATATTTAGTGTTTTATTATACAGGATTATATAACTATCAGTTAAAGAAAATGCTTTAGAGTTTATTCAGAGTGAAAAGTTTGATTGAAAATTGCAAATATTCTACTTTTCTCAAGATCGATTGAAAATAAGAAATTAATGACACAATTAGTTTCTTAATGTTAATTTTATTGTTATTATTATTATTGAAAAAAAAGAAATAAAATAAAATTGTGTTTTATTGAATATTTATTGTGAGATTATTGAATTTTGAGAGTCTCGTCAAATTAATTAAAAGTTAATTTTGTCTCAATTTTGTCCAATTAATTCTATCATGGTCATTTTTATTAATATAAAATGGTTAAAAGTTTTAATTGGACTCCCTTGATTAACCTAATCTTCCATATTAACCCCAATACCCAACCCACCAGCCTAAAATTCCTCCCAAATTAATCAACCTAATTATACCACCCCAACGACCCAAAACCTTCACCCCTTATATCCTCTTCTAACAACCCACCAATAACAACATCCCAATTTCCTTACCCCTCAACAACAACAGACCAGCGGCCCAATTTACTCACCGACCTGACCCAGCTCCAATTCTCTTTCCCCTTTACCTATCAGCAACGCTCCAATAACATAACAAAAAACAACAACAAATAACATTATCGACAACAACAACAAGAACCGCTCCAACATTAATGTTTTAATATCAACAAAGAATAACAGCTTCAACTCGTCACCAACTGTAGTCAACCTAGCCATTTCCAATTTCTTACCCTTTTACCTCTCCATACAGCCAAGAATGACTAAGAATTTCATTAACTTTTCCCTTTCTCAGATTATGTTCATCTATTTTTGATAAGAAACTAATGGATACAAGAAATTCAAATTTGAAATCCAACTTTTTAAATTCGAAACCCTAAATTTTTTCCTTCTAAATTCCCCTATAAATAGAGGTTGAATGACAGAGGAAAGAGGGAGGATTTTTTAAGGAAAAATTTTGAGTATTGGGAGGCGCATGCTTTTAACCTCATGCAACCAGAAATTCTCGACGATCTGGGTCCACCCCAAAAACCATGGGCTAGAACAAATTGATTTGGCCTAAAAATGGCCCGTTCGTGCTATTTCGTCCGTTTGACCACCCAAACCTCTCTCCCACCCCAATGACCTACACTAGGCCACTCCCCATCTTACTTGGGATAGCCCGATCGATTTTTTACCAAAATCACACTCGGCCCTCTCGCCCACCCTAGTGGCACATGTTTGGCCGCTCCCAAGCCTAACTGGGGCATCTCGGTTGATTTTTTGCCAAAATCACACCCGGCCCCTGAGCCCACCTTGAAAGCCCTAAGCTATAAGACAATGATTGTAACGCCCCACAAAAGAAGAGCATGTGTTAGCACCGAGTAGTGTGCACATAGAGGGGAAAACTAGAAATTTTTTCTAAGTGTCAAGGAGACTTAGTCTCATTTTGAACCCCCAATCTTCGATAATTTTTTATTTTGACCTTTTCAACCCTCTATAGTTGGTATGTTATCTAGTTCATGATTCGAGAGGTCAATAGGTATCCCCGGATAAGTTTTGGAATTATTGGGCCACATTTAGACCTTGTTTAGTGTACAAAAACAATGGACCAACGCGATATTGGAGCGCCAAGTTGCCCATCGCGTTGGTCAAAATTTGTGCAGGAACTACCAGGAAAAAATACTGAGGCTTGGTGCGATTAAGACATGACACGTCGACTTTAGCATTGATGGCATCGACGCGCCGCGTCGCCAATCGCGTCGATGGCCAGTTATTTTCAGCTTTTAAAAAACTGCATCTTAAAGGGCAATTGGGTAATTTTAACTTATTCTAATACGCCCAAACATGGGATTATACTCCCAAAACACCACTTTACTGATACTTTTCTCAAAATTCACCAAGAATATTTCATTAGGGTTTTAACAAAAAATTTAAATAACTCAAGATTCAACTGTGGGCTTTAGAGGTTGATTGAAGATTCGGAATCCCCAAACCGTAGGCTTCAAGAAACACCCATTGAATTTCTAAAATCGAGGTACGTGGGGTTTATCCTAAAAACTACATGGACTTGAAAACATTAGAGCATGATTTTCAGTTTTTTAAGCATAAATTTTAAAGGGGTTTTGAAATCTGTAATTGAAACTACGTATTCCGAATGTTTCAATGTTACTATTGCTTTGACCTTGTAGTATTTACCCCTTAAATTTATTTACATATATATTCATATGTATGAGAAATTAAGATTCAAGATTGTTGAGAGCACAAACTATGAAATCGCTCTTTTGTATTGAATCGAAGTCTATGATTTTGTCGGAAGAGAGTTGAAAAGCATGTTTTATGATTTGGAAGTAGTTTTCTCAAATGTCATAGAATTTGAATGCGATTTAGAGATAATGAGAGGGAATTTCTTGATACAATTATGTTCTTGTGATTAAAAGAAAGTATAGCATGAAATTGAGAATTTGACATTGACTACCTTTTTGTTATCGAATTATTGATAAAGGGAGTTGTTTGCATGGTTTTCTTGAGTTTCAAAGAATAAGTTGCTTGAAAAGAATTGTAGATATGGTGGCCCTGAATTCCATGTTTTGATAACACAGATATAATTGCTATAAATGGCACAGAGAATGTGACTTGTAAGTCAATGGCATGACGATACCATGTAAATTTATGCCATAACAGAACTAGAGTCATTAGAGTTTGATTTTTGAGAATACATGTTTTAAAGAGTTAAAATTGGGCTTAAAGAGGGTGTTTTAAAGAGTTAAAAATGGGCTTAAAGAGGGATAGGTGGTTACCCGAAGAGGGCACGAGTTAATCAAATCATATCCTAAAATTGTGTTTTACCGATACTGGACGCTGGCGACGGTCCTATGGCGTAGTAGAGATTTAGAGACTCCGACCCTTGCGGAAAACTTGGGTTGGGGGCTTATGTGCCGAGTTAAGGGCAGATTCAATATAGCCCATGGAATTACAGAATTCTAGGATTACCACCTAGCACAGAAGTAAGACAAAGAGTGTCACAGAGTTCAGATGGTTTTTACAAAGTTTTTATAAATATGCCCATGTAATTTTTACCTCATGATATATTTATGAACTGTTTTCAAATTGCTCTCATATATGTTGAATATAAATTATTATTTTAGATTTGTCTGTGTACCAGTATATTTGTATTGACCTCCCTCCCCTACCTTTCAAGTTCTGAGGTTCAGTCTAGAGGTCCTGATAAGCGGTAGATACTTCGAACAGTAGAGCAGAGTTTAGAGGTGAGCCTTCTATATTTCAAAAGGCCTAGTTTACTTCAGTCACTTATCATTTTTATGTTTTGGTCTACTGGGACCTTGTCCTAGTTTTCAGACATCTTTGCTTTATATATGATAGAAATTCCACAGACTGAGTCAGCTACCATTATGATGTTTTGAATTGCAGTTTTCATTATGATTTGAATTCAGAGTTAATGACCATGATTCCATTTTATTATGTATTTCTGCATTATTTTTTAGATATGAAAAGTGTGTGTGATTACATGTCAGAAAGGCATCCGGGCCTTCATGGTCTGGGATGCTCGTCATGGCTAGGACCCTGATTTGGGTTGTCACAAACTTGGTATTAGAGCATGGTTCATGGTCCTAGGATGTCTACAAAATTACATCGGCTAGAGTCTTATTTATGGGTGTGTAGCGCGCCACACTTATAAGCAGAGAGCTACTAGACTTTGAGGAATGTTTCTCCTCTTTGTCATTTAGTTTGTGATTTGGAGTCTTATTTGTCCTCTAATCAATGATTTCTTGTATTTCAGAAAATAGCCATTCCTCCACGTAATTTTATCGATCAAAATGCCCAGACTTATGAGGTCCTTCCCACTCATGGAATGCGGATCCGTAATGGAGCTCACACCCCAGAACCTGTCCCAAATCTAAGAGTACCTCCAGTCCCGACTATTCCCCTTCGAGCCCCAAGGATAAATGTTAATCGTCCCTAGTCTTCTCAGAGGGACATCTCGAATGCAGAATTTAGATAGTTCATTCATATGCTTGCACAGTTGGTGGCCACTCAGACAATGGTCGGAAGATGTTGGGTCTGCATCTATTATATCTAAGGCTACGAGAGTGGGTTAGTTCATGAGGATGAACCCACCCAAGTTTACTGGCATCAAAGTAGAGGAGGATCCACAAGAGTTTATGGATGAGATAGAGAAGATTTTTAAGGTAAAGATTTTTAAGGTAATGCATAATGAGGTGGAATTGGTTTAATCAGCATCTTATCAGCTTAAAAAAGATACAAATCAATGGTATAGCGAGTGGGAGAATTCTAAGGGTGAGAGTGATGAACCCACGGTATGGGGTGAGTTCGTGGAAGCTTCCTAGATCGATTCTTTCCTCTAAAGTTAAGTGAGGAAAATGCAGAGAAGTTTATGAATCTAAAGCAAGGAAAGGTGAGTGTGAAGGAGTACACTCTAAAGTTCAGCCAACTAGTGCTTCAGTGCCTAGACCTTTGCATCCGGCCTTTCAGATGACTTAGTGCTTGAATGTAAGGAGGAAATGCTAAATAGGGATATAGATTTCTCTAGGATGGCAGTCCACACGTAGCAGGTAGAGGAGCAAAAGGAGAGAATCGTGGAATAGAAGGACAAGTAGGCAAAAAAAGTCAAGATAACTGACCAGGGCCACAGTCATCAGCAGAGTCGTAATTGGAGTAACAGATGGCAGAAGAGAAAAAATTGGGGTAATGCGCAGTTCACAACTAGTGCTTCAGTGCCCAGACCTCTAGCTGATCAGCGACACAAAATTTTTTAGGCTAGTCAGGAGCTAAGAGTGCAGGGTGCGCACTCTCAAGAAAGTATAGCTCAGACCTCTCGGTCATACCCGTACTGTGGGAGATGTGGGAGGAATCATCCGGGAAGATGCCAGTTTGTTACCATGGTGTGTTATTCCTATGGCTAGCCAGGCCATATCCAGAGAGATTGTCTGGCAGCGAAGGGTAACGTTGGGGGAGCCAAGTCTCAAGCTAATTTTTCTGCACCACTACTGCCTCAAAAGTGTTTCCCTTCAATTGTTGGGAACAGTTGTAACTGGTTGTATGCTTTGTCGAACCACCTGGAGGCAAAAGCCTCGCCAGACGTGGTCACGTTACATTATAGATTTTCCCTCGTGATGTGTGTGTATTGCTTGATCCCAGGTCTACCCTGTCTTATGTGATCCCTTATGTGGCTGTTGGTTTTGGGTTTGAGTCCGATATAATTACTGAGCCTTTCTCTTTTTCCACTCTGGTGGGAGATTCTGTTATAGCTAGAAGGGTGTATAGAAATTGTGTTGTATCCATTTATGGCCGGGATACTGTGCCAGGTCTCATAGAGCTTGAGATTGTTGACTTTGATGCTACCCTAGGGATGGACTGGCTCCATTTAAATTATGCCACATTAGATTGTAGAACCCGAAGAGTCATTTTTTTTTGAATGAACCAGTTATAGAGTGGGAGGGTCATTTTTTAGCACCTAGAGGGAAATTTATACTTTATCTTAGAGCTCGTAAGCTCATTTTCATAGGTTGTCTATATTATTTAATCTGAGTAAAAGATTCTAATATTGAGAGTCTATCTCTTCAGTCAGTCCCTGTGGTAAGAGAATTTCTAGAAGTTTTTCCCGAAGATCTTCCAGGGGTGCCACCTGATAGGAAGGTAGATTTTGGTATTGATTAGTTGTTGAACACCCGTCCCATTTCTATTTTTCCATATAGAATGACTCTTGTAGAGTTGAAAGAGTTGGAAGATCAACTAGCACATCTTCTAGATAAAGGTTTTATCTATCCTAGTATTTCTCCCTGGGGTGTACCCGTACTCTTCGTGCGTAAGAAAGATCGTTCCCTCCATATGTGTATAGATTATCATCAGCTAAATAAGGTTAATGTAAAAAATAAGTATCCTCATCCTAGAATTGATGAACTTTTTGACCAGTTCCAGGGTGCTAGATATTTTTCAAAGATAGACCTTTATTCGAGATATCATCAGTTGAAGTTTAGGGAGCAGATATTCCCAAAATATCCTTCCGAACCTACTATGGTCATTATGAGTTATTAGTCATGTCCTTCAGATTGACTAACACCCCTGCAGCTTTCATGGACCTAATAAATAGAGTGTTTCGCCAGTTTCTGGATTTGTTTGTCATAGTTTTCATTGATGATAGTTTGGTCTTTTCTAAGAGTGAGGAGTACCGTGCTAATCATCTTCGAATAATCTTTCAGACTCTCAAAGATTATAAGTTGTATGCAAAATTTTCTAAGTGTGAATTATGGCTTAATGCTATTGCTTTTTTGGGACATATTGTGTCTAGTGAGGGAATTAAGGTTGATCCCCAAAAGGTTGAGGAAGTGAGAAAATGGCCCAGACCCTGAATCCAACCGATATTCTGAGCTTCTTAGGGTTGGCAGGGTATTACAGAAGGTTCGTAGAGAGTTTCTCCTCCATAGCTGCACCACTTTCTAAGTTAACTTAGAAAAAGGTGAAGTTAGTGTGGTCTAACTCTTATGAGAATAGTTTTGAGAAGTTGAAAGACAAGTTGATAACTACTCCTATTTTGACTCTTTTGGATGGTACAAAAGGTTTTATTGTGTACTGTGATGCGTCCCGTGTGGGACTTGGGTGTGTACTTATGCATCATGGTAAGGTGGTGGCTTATGCATCAAGATAGTTGAAAGTGCATGAGTGAAATTACCCTACCCATGACTTAGAGTTTGCGGCAGTGGTGTTTGTGCTTAGAATCTGGCGGAGTTATCTTTATGGAGTACATGTTGATATTCTTACTGACCACAAGACTTTATAGTATGTTTTCTCGTAGAAAGAATTAAACCTCAAGCAAACGCGCTGGATGGAATTATTAAAGGATTACGACATGAGCCTGCATAATCAACCGAGTAAGGTGAATATGGTGGCCGACGCCTTCAGCAGGTTGTCTATGAAAGAAGGATATTCACTGACTTGCGAATCTTGGGGTGTGACTTTTGGATTCCAAAGATGGAGGAGTGGTTGTTCATGAAATAGAAAAGTCATCTTTTTGTGCAGAAGTTAAAGAGAAACAGGTTGAAGATCCCATCTTGATGCTGATTAAGAAAGATGTGGGTCAACAGAAAGTGATGTCCTTTGAAATTGGTGGTGATGGTATTCTGAGATATCAGGATAGATTATGTGGGCCAAATGTAGATGGTCTGTAGAAAAGAATCCTTGATGAAGCTCATACTTTGAGGTATGTTGTACACCCGGGCTCTACTAAGATGTACCATGATTTAAAATCTATATATTGCTGGAATAACATGAAGCATGATGTGGCTAACTATGTCTCAAGTGTCTGAATTGCCAACAAGTTAAAGTAGAACATTTGAGGCCAGGAGGTACTTTCTAGGGGATATCTTTATCTTTATGGATGTGGGAGATGATCAATATGGATTTCATTATGTGGCTTTTGAGGTCCCGGAACTAGTATGATTCTATTTGGGTGTTTGTTGATAGGATGACCAAGTTAGCTTATTTTCTGCCTGTGAGGACTAATTATTCGGGAGATGACGATGCAAAGATTTACATTGAGGAGATAGTACTTTTGCATGGATCACCTATGTCCATCATATCTGATCGAGGTACGCAATTCCCTTCACAATTTTGGAGATCCTTTCAGAGAGGGTTAGGTACCCAAGTGAACCTGAGTACGGCTTTCCACCCTCAGATCGATGGGCAAGCTGAACGTACTATTTAGACCCTTGAAGATATGTTGAGGGCTTATGTGATTGATTTTAAAGGTAGTTAGGTAGATCACTTTCCATTGATAGTGTTTGGGTATAATAACAGCTACCATGCCAGTATTAAGATGTCTTATTTTGAGACATTGTATGGAAGAAGGTATAGGTCGCTAATAGGGCAGTATGAAGTAGGAAAAACATTGTTGTTTGGGCTTGATCTCGTTCACCAGGCAATGGAGGACGTGAAAATTATTAGAGAATGACTTAAAACATCTCAGAGTAGACAAAAATCCTATGCCGGTGTTAGAAGAAGGGAGTTAATATTTGGGGTTGGTGATTGGTTATTTCTCAAAGTCTCCTCTATGAAGTGTGTCATGCATTTCGGGGAGAAATGGAAGTTGAGTCCTCGCTATATAGGGCCATACCAAGTTGTGAGAAAAATAGGTGAAGTAGCGTATGAGTTAGAGTTGCCTATAAGTTTGGACTCTGTTCACCCGATATTCTATGTGTCCATGTTGAAAAAATTGCATTGGAGATCATTCCCTAGTGTTACCTATAGAAGAGATCAGAGTGTCAGACTTCTTATTCTATGAAGAAGAGCCTAATGTAATCTTAGATCATCAAATTTGCAAGTTGATAAGAAAAGAGATAGTTTTGGTTAAGGTGTTATGGAGGAATCAAAAAGTGGAAGAAGCTACTTGGGAGACAGAAGATGATATGCGTGCAAGATATAGAAACCTATTTGATCCGGTGAATAATGAGAAAGAAGGTACAATCTTTACTTATTCTTTCCATGTCCTTGGTATGTTTCAAATCGTGCTTGTCTGTATTTCTACATCATCATTCGGGGATGAATGATCCCAAGAAGGGATAATGTAACGCCTCACAAAAAATAGACATGTGTTAGCACCTAGTGGTGTGCACATAGAGTGGAAAACTAGAAATTTTTTCTAAGTGTTTAGTCTCATTTTGAACCCCCAATCTTTGATAAATTTTTCTTTTGACCTTTCTGACCCTCTATAGTTGGTATGTTAGCTACTTAATAATTCGGGAGGTCAATAGGTGTCCCCAGACAAGTTTTGGAATTACTGGGCCACGTTTAGACCTTGTTTAGCGTACAAAAACAATTGACCAATGCGATATTGGAGCACCGCATCGCCCATCGCATTGGTCAAAATTTGTGCAGGAACTACCAGGAAAAAAGTACTGAGGCTTGGCGCGATTAAGACATGATGCGTCGGGTTTAGCGTCGATGGCATCGACGCGCCGCGTTGCCAATCGTGTCGATGGCCAGTTATTTTCATCTTTTAAAAAACCGCATATTAAAGGGCAATTGGGTAATTTTACCTTATTCTAATATGCCCAAACATGGGATTATCCTCCCAAAACACCACTTTACTGATCCTTTTCTCAAAATTCACCAAAAATATCTCATTAGGGTTTTAACCCAAAATTTAAATAACTCAAGATTCAACTGTGGGTTTCAAAGATTGATTGAAGATTCAGAATCCCCAAACTGTAGGCTTAAAGAAACACCCATTGAATTCCTAAATCGAGGTACATGGTGTTTATCCTAAAAACTACAAGGGCTTGAAAACATTAGAGCATGATTTTCAGATTTTTAAGTATGAATTTTAAAGGGGTTTTTGAATCTATAATTGAAATTATGTAGTCCGAATGTTTCAATGTTACTATTGCTTTGACCTTATGGTCTTTCCCCCTTAAATTGATTTACATGTATATGCATATGTATGAGAAATTGAGATTTAAGATTGTTGAGAGCACAAATTATGAAATCCAACTTTTGTATTGAATCAAAGTCTATGGTTTTGTCAGAAGAGAGTTGAAATGCATGTTCCATGATTTGGAAGTAGTTTTCTCAAATTTCATAGAATTTGAATGTGATTTATAGATAATGAGAGGGAATTTCTTGATACAATTATGTTCTTATGATTAAAAGAAAGTATAGCATGAAATTGAGAATTTGACATTTACCACCTTTTTGTTATTGAATTATTGATGAAGGGAGTTGTTTGCATAGTTTTACTTGAGTTTCAAAGAATAAGTTGCTTGAAAATAATTGTCGATATGGTGGCCCCGAATTCCGTGTTTTGATAACAGAGATATAATTGCTACAACTGGATCAGAGAATGTGAATTACAAGTCAATGGTATGACGATACCATGTAAATTTATGCCATAACAGAACTAGAGTCATCAGAGTTTGATTTCAGATAATACATGTTTTAAAGATTTAAAATTGGGCATAAAGAGGTCTAGTTAGTTACCCGAAGAGGGCACGATTCAATCGAATCATAGCCTAAAATTGTGTTTTGCCGATACGAGTATGTTACTTTTGTACACTGGCGATGGCCCTGTGGCGTAGTAGAGATTCAGAGACTCTGACCCTTGCGACAAACATGAGTTGGGGGCTTGGCTACGAGTTAAGGGTAGATTCGATATAGCCTGTGGAATTATCGAATTATTGGGTATACCACCTAGCACAAAGTAAGACAAAGAGTGTCACAGAATTCAGATGGTTTTTACAGAGTTCTTAGAAATATGCCCATGTGAATTTTACCTCATGATATATTTATGAATTGTTTTCAAATTTCTCTCATATATGTTTAATATAAATTATTATTTTAGATTTGCTCTGTGTACCAGTATATTTGTATTGACCTCCCTTCCCTACCTCTCAAGTTCTGAGGTTCAGTCTAGAGGTCCTGATAAGCGGTAGATACTTCGAACAGTAGAGCGGAGTTCAGTGGTGAGCCTTCTATATTTCAAAAGGCCTAGTTTACTTCAGTCACTTATCATTATTATGTTTTGGTCTACTGGGACCTTGTCCTAGTTTTCAGACAGCTTTGCTTTATATATGATAGAAATTCCACAGACTGAGTCAGATACCATTATGATGTTTTGAATTGCAGTTTTAATTATGATTTGAATTCAAATATAATAACCATGATTCTGTTTCATTATGTATTTCCGCATTATTTTATAGATATGAATAGTGTGTGTGGTTACAAGTCAGAAGGGCATCCGGGCCTTCATGGTTCGGGATGCTCATCATGGCTAAGGCCTCGATTTGGGTCGTGTCAATGATTTAGCCCAAAAATGGCCCGTTCACTCCATTTCGCCCATTTGACCACCCAAACTGCCCCGCCCACATTAATGGCCCATAGGTTTCTCTTCAGCTTGCCTGGGGCAACTTGATCTATTTTCTGCCAAAGTCACGCCCATCCCCCAGGCTCACCCTAAAAATTGTGAGCTGTAGCACACTGATTTGGGCTAAAAATGGCTCGTTCGCATCGTTTTGCTAGTTTGACCACCCAAATCGCCCTGTCCACCCCAATGGCCCACAATAGGCCGCTCCCTAGCCTGTCTAGTGAATTTTGATCATTTTTCAGCTGAAATAATGCCCTTATCTTAGGTCCACACTAAACATTATGGGCTATAGCACACCAATTTGGCCCAAAAATAGCCCGTTTGCACCGTTTTGCTAGTTTGACCACCTAAAGCTCCCCGCCCACCCCAATGGACCACATTAGGCCACTTTCCAGCCAGCCTGGAGCATCCCAATTGATTTTTAGCAAAAATTACACCCGACCCTGGGCCCACCACAAAAACCGTGGGCTATAGCACACCAATTTAGCTCAAAAATGACCTGTTCACATCAGTTTGCCCGTTTAACCAGCCAAACGGCCCCGCGTACCTGAATGCCCCATACTAGGATGCTCCCCAGCCTTCCTGGGTCATCCCAATCAATTTTTCACCAAAATCACACCTGGACCCCGGCCCACCTCGAAAACCATAGTCTATAGCACACTGATTTGACCTCAAAATGGCTCATTTGTGTCGTTTGGCCCGTTTGACCACCCAAACCCCCACCCAATGACCTGCACTAGGCAACTTCCCATCCTTCCCTGGGCAGCCTAGTTGATTTTTGGGAAAAATCATTCTCAGCCCACGAACATACCTCAAAAATCGTGGGTTATACACATCAATTTGGCTAAAAAATGGACCGTTCACGCCGTTTCGTCCATTTGACCACCCAAATCGCCCTGACCACCCCAATAACCCACACTAGGTTACTGTCTAGCTTGCCTGGGGCAGACCGATCGATTTTTTGCTAAAATCAAACCCGGTCCCTAGGCCTACCCCAAAAAATGTGGACTATAGCACACCGATTTGGCCCAAAAATAGCTCATTCATGCTGTTTTGCTCATTCGACCACCCAAACTGCCCTGACCACCCTAATGGCCCACACTAGGCTGCTCCCTAGCCTACTTGGAGCAGCCCGATCAATTTTCTATCAAAATCACTCCCGGCTCCTACGCCCACCCCAAAAACCGTAGGGTATAGCACACCGATTTAGCCCGAAAATGGCACATTCGCGCTATTTTGCTGATTTGACCACCTAAACCGCCCAGACCTCCCTAATGGCCTTACTATTTGATAGGTTTTGAGCTAAAAAATTCTATATATATCAAAAATTATATACGTTCAAAGTTGACCCTTGTAGTATTGAATACCAAACTTTGGATGAATCTTAGGCTCCAAGATCAACTCTGTTCTAAGTGATTCTTATAAATACTTTTCACCTCGAAAGTACATAAAACACGAGGATAAAGATCATGAAACATATATTGACAAAGGAATCATTTGGATTATAACTTATACATTTAGGAATACAGGTAGGAACAATGGGTCAAAGACTAGCCCAAAAATGCGGGGTCTTACGTAAATTGGCGGGTGGCATCTCATAATCTTATGCTGGCTAAGTAGTTCTGGAACTTAGGGACTACTACTAAGGACCAAATCCTAACTGACGCGTGTGCCCCCATCCGTAGGTTTTCTCGGTTCTAAATCCTACTCTCAACTGTATTGACACGGATTACTGGACTGAGCTAAGCTTAACTGAACAAACAATTGATCATAAATAACTGACTAAATAACAATGCTCATAGTTTATCTGAAATTATTCTGAAGATACTAAAATTATGTAAACAATTAGGTATCGGGTGTTCATAACCTACCAACACTGATTGGAAATAACAATGATGACATATAAAGCTTTAAAACCATAGTAGGGGATCATTGCTCAAAACCCAATATTTATACATTTCATCAAACGCATGAGAGTTATGAATTTAAGCATGGGAATGGGTAAAGCACGCAAGAATAACATCACTACAATACTAAAACCATGAATTAGGGATTTCGATATGAAGGTTTCAATATTCAAAACATGTAATGGCTCATCTCTACGAAAACACTTGTAAACTTAACTCAAAATCAAAATCAATATTAGCTTCCTTGAGATAATTCAACTTGAACCTGTAAAAACTCATAATTTTAAAATATAAAGGAATTTTTAGACTCCATGAGTGAAAAGGGCACATGGATGAACATCACACATACCTTTAGCTCTTAATCTTGAAAGGAAAATACCAATCTTGAAACATTCTTGAAGGTTCTTGGATTTTGAAACTTGAATTCTTGGTTTCCTTAGAGAAAAAGTAAAGGAATTCGATGATATTTGGGAATGATTAGGGTTTCTTTGAGAGGAGAATTAAAGAATATGGGCAAATAATGCCTTAACTGATGATATAATTCATGATTTGATGAATTGGGTTGAGGCGAAAAGACATAATTGCCCCTCAGGAAGTTTAATTCATAACTCGAATACAGTTTATAGGGTCATCACGATGTGATGAGAGTGACACCGCCATTAGAACCGTGATGCAGCACTATCGCAATCAACTACTGGAATCGTGATCTAAACATCACCCCTGAAAAATCCAAAACTTCTCCGAGAGATACTTATTGCACTCCCTGAATATTAATTAACTCAAAAACCAACATCTCAGGGTCGGGAAGGCAAATTTAAAAATCCTTGAAGTTAAGAGGCCTTAAAAATGACTAAGTCCCTAACTCTTAGTGAAATTTTCAGGTTTTAAGCCAATGCAGTGTATTTGTAGGAGAAAATGATTTAACTATTTTATCAAATGAAGACTAGACAAATCTCATCACAAAGGCATCGCAAAATCAAACATATGATAATTATCATTTACATCATTATGTGATGCTTTAATTGGTGGAGAAGTAAAAAATATATCAACTTTTTTTTCCTTAATTGATATTTGTCACATCAAATTTTTCTATAAAATTTTTAATGAGGCACCTAACAATGCATATTACTAGATACATGCACCTCTTTCTTTCTATACTAGGAGCTTATTTTCTGAATTTTTCATATTAAGATTGTAAGGAGCCATATTAGCTATTAATATAATAAAAATATAAGAGGGTGTTATAGATACATTGAATTATGAATAACCTATTAATATACAATTCTTATATAGACTTGCAATTAAATGAGCTTGAAATCGAATAAGATTGCAATCAGATAAGATTTCAATGATATAAGATTGCAATTGGATAAGCTTTCAATTAAGATGAAACCAAGTAACTTATACAACTACTTATGTTCTTCTATAAGTAGGATGTCAATGCAGGGTATTTCTACATTAGTTTGAAGAAAAATAAAGTCTCTCCTTCTCTCGATTTTTTTGATTATATCTCTTGTTACCTTGATATTTAGTATTAATTCATACAATAATATATTAAACCCAAAGGCCAAAGGTCAAATTTAATTCCTTATTTCTTCTTTATTTCATTCAGCTAAAAAATGATACTAGTTTATTTCATCCTATTAGTTTTTCTACAACTTAGTTCAAATTTCGCCGCTAATGAGAATTTTAAAAATTATGTTGGTTGCGAGCCCAAATCAGATGTGGACCTAGTAGAATTTCCATTGAATTTGGAGTACTTGGAAGCTGAATTTTTCTTGTGGGGTTCTTTGGGATATGGTTTGGATAAATTGGCACCTGAACTTGCTGATTGTGGGCCGCCACCTATTGGTGCTCAAATTGCAAAACTTAGCCCTCTCGTAAGAGATGTGATAACCCAGTTTGGATTCCAAGAAGTTGGACATCTCACGTTCTTTTCCATCTCATAATCTTATATTGGTTCTTATATTTTTTTATTTAATATGAATAAGTAAAAAATAGTCATCGACATTCTATAAGGGATATCTTCGAATTTATGAAGCTATCTAGTTGATCTATAATGTCACTGATCTTACCACTACCTCTGATAATGAAAATGCAGATCCTACGATTAACTCGGAAAGATCGAGAGGATATTTCCAAGACCTTTATGCTCCGAATGTCTAAATCTTATTATTTAGTTCTAGATGGTAACAAACGTAAGCTAATCTTTAAATATTTCACTTCCAGAAGATGTTCAAAATGGGTGCAAAACTTGACATAATAAAATTTGGCAGATACAAGTTCCATTATTGGGCATTACAAGTTAATTTTCTTTCTTCCTGTAACCAATATTCCACCCGCACCCCTCCCCTTCACTTCTTATCAACTCCCACCCTCTCACACCTCGCCCACCTCGATATAAATGTGTGATAATGTTTTGCTTATATTATATATAAATGCGTTTGGGATAATAAATTTTGAAATATGGTAAGAATGCCACTTATTTGTAGCTCACATATCTCATACATCATTTTCAAGTCATGGGTGTAGTTCACTTTCATCTCCTAATCTAGTCTATATCTTATGTTGTACTACTTTTGTTTCATTCTATATGAAGGTATTTCATCATCACAAACTTTAAGAATTTTTAATTATTATTGTGATCTACAATGTATTCAATTTTTGTAACTATTAAATTACATAACTGAGGTTGGAATGGAAAGGTTACATTAAGAGT
Source organism: Capsicum baccatum var. pendulum (assembly GCA_030864225.1). NCBI lineage: Eukaryota > Viridiplantae > Streptophyta > Magnoliopsida > Solanales > Solanaceae > Capsicum > Capsicum baccatum. Next base: position 21,626,401 of record CM061559.1, on the reverse strand, counting down.
AAGACTACATACTTAAATCTATCTTGTTTTTCAGTATGGGAAATAGATTACTTGTCTTTACACAAGGTAGTATTAAAATTACTAGTATATGCATCCATATGATTTTCTTATTTAATTGAATTATATATATTAAATAATATTTTGATGAAAGGGTCATTTTTATTAATACTTGGAGGTAATATTTATTATATTATTATGATTGTAAAGGCTACATTTTAAGAAAACTTACCTGTATTGGCCATGTATGAAACTTAAAACTCTTTTTTCGTTGACTTTAAATTATATACACAGGCAATGTAATTATTATTTGTATGCTATCAGTGAAGTTTAACATATACTAGCAGGTTTGTTATAACATCCTTACCAGATATCTAATTAACTCTTGCCAAAAAATTTATGGATAATCATCTAATAAATGAGCTTATTGGGTAATTTGATGGCAGCTAGTTGCAGGATTACTCCGAGTCGAATCAGGACAAGACGCTGTTCTGAGAGCATTGCTTTATGAGCGAGGAAGAGAGAAGGTAGAACCCTATGGGATTACAGTAGCTTCACAAACCGAATATCAAAGCTGAGGAAAAAACTAGGACGCCATGGAATTAAAGATGAAGGACTTAATGTGAAACCGAAAGTAGGTGCTGAAGGGAGGATAAGGGGGATTGTACTTGCAGGTAGTGGCCAAATAAATATTTTGATTTAGAATATTCTCTCTATATATACATAAACTAATATTGATTTATATGCACAAAATAGATTTTTAGTTAAAAGTGCTCAACTGAAAACATTTTTGTCTATGTGGTTATGCCGCTATTTGCAGGGGACAAGTACTCAATGTCCTACGACAGAACACCGAAGGAAATATTAAGAATAGTGTACGGAAGTGGAAAAGAGAATAAACTTGGTGGATTTTATCCAAAGGGAGAGGAAGGGCGGATAGCAAAATCATATCTTAGGCATGGGGACTAGCTATTTAGAAAAATACAAAATTATTGTTTACTTCCTGCAAAGTAAATAAAAATAAGTGAGTTATAAAGTGGGTAGTAAAATTGATATTGGGATATTATATTTGTGCTTAAATATTAATTTATCTAATGAATCGTATCATTAGATTATATCATATTTGTGCTTAAATATTAATTTATCTAATGAATCGTATCATTAGATTATATCATATTATACTAAAAGGGGAAAGATCCTATCCCTAAGGTTGTATCTCGTGTTTTTGCCCCTGTTCTAAACCAAAATGTAACATTAAACATTTGATTAAATTAACATATTAAATATAAATAGACTAAAATAAATAAATAAAATCATTCATTGAGCGGATGAGTTTGTTTTACCAAACAATAATTATTGTAGGTTACACTTTTATAATTTCTTTAATTATATAAGTATAAACTTCACACATTTCAATTTTTTCACCCCTAAAGATTTTACGAGTTACATTGTGACAATAATATTTATACAGAGCTTCTCCAAGAAAGCTGGCACCGTTAAGAGGCCTAAACACGTAAGATAAGCATGTATCTTTATGTCATGATTATATACAATAATATTTATATATATGTCACATCCCAGATTATTGACTCGCATGGGCACCTACTCTATTCTAACTAGATCAGTGAACTCTTACAATCCAATAAATTATTATATGAAATCTAATTAACAACCTATAAATAGTACATAGTTAAATCTTGATACCAATGATATTATCAATATTTGAAGCATTTACAAGGAATAACTTATCAAAATGAACAACTCTCAAAATCCAGTTTGACATGTACAAAAGCTTCTAAAAAGATCATGGATAAAAGAAAAGACACAGCTTCCACTGTGGAAGAGAGATTCAGAAGCTGATGATGAATAACCATCAAAACATATAAGAGATTGCTATTCAACCTGCAATGCAACCTCCATCCACAACAGGAGATATGCAACAGTAGTATTAGTAAAACACATATAATGGTATCAGATAACATCATATGAAAACCACAAAATAATACATGACCACTCCACATGATACTTCAATACTAGAGTTCACATTCCACACTACATTTTTAGTTTCATAGAAGCTTTCAATTGTGCTTTATTTGCTTAATTAACCAATTCTATTACAACTCACGATCCTTATTTTCACAAGGAAATTCTAGTGTATGTTAACTCTATGAATATTATCTAGCCTGCAGCTCTTATAATTCAACTCAATTATTAACAGATAGATTTTAATATCTACACAAGGTAGATACAATAAAAACTAATAGTAAAATTAACCCAACAAACATATAATAGATACAATGTCCCCATATACTTAACAATAGTCTATCTATCCTTTCAAAACTTTAACAACAACCTCAAAAATTACAATCAAGATGCATATGCTACACATTCTAAAGATATCTCATCTAGCAGATAAGCAATCCAACTATCGATTTGCACAACAAACAGTCTTGCAATCACCCCAACCAAACCATTTGCAATAAGGGTACGTATGTCACGACAAATATCATAATAATTTCAACTCCACAATTACGTCAGTCACATCACAATATCAATTAGAAATACAACAGACAAATCAACCTTCACAGGTCACCATAGATCCTACAAACATAGTCACCCATCATAATGTGAACCCAAATTCAAATAATTACCTTGACTACATATGTGATATCTCTCTCTCGTTCTCTCTCTCTATATGTTTGTGTGTGTGCGTTTATATAGTATATCATCTCTATTTTGTCACTTCATAATTTCAAGACAAATGCTAAGAGTCTTGTTTTTGCCTAATAGTCATGACCTATAGGGGACAACCTAAGTCCATGTCATGTATTAACGTGATACTTGATCCTCCATAATATTGATCCTCCATAATAATAATAATAATAATAATAATAATAATAATAATAATAATAATAATAATAATAATAATAATAATATAATGATAATGATAATAATGATAATGATAATGATAATAATGATGATAATGATAATGATGATAATGAAAATAATAAAGATAATGATAATAACAATAATGATAATAATAATAATAATAATAATAATAATAATAACAGTAGTAGTAGTAATAGTAATAATGATAATCTAGAAATGGTGAACAACGACTAGTATGAACATAAGTCTAAAGGCTATGAATATGGGAGAAGTTAGTACGAAAAGTACTAAACTCGAAGAGGTAGACTTACCTCAAGATATAGATCTTCTGAATAAATGGACTATTCCTAAAGTCGATTTAAAAACTATATATGAATATGGATTTTTTGATAAAATCAAACACAAACAGATTATAAAAACAACTGAGCAATCACTAGCTTTAAACGCTAATGAACAGACTATTCAATTGCTGAATAAAAGAGATGTTGAGATTTTTAGACGTAATTTCAATTACATGCATATTGGCTTAGTTCAAATTGCTTTCCGGCCTTTAACTTTAAAGGGTCTTCCGGAAACATTTTTAGCAGCTCTACGAGATGCTAGAAATTTAAATTTCCGCAAATCGCTTATGGGATCTATTGAATCAACTTTGGCATATGGCCCTGTTTATTTCAATACTCAGCCTAATCTGTTGTTATCCTTAACTGATGTTAATATTCTTCATGCTTTAACACTGAATATTAAAACTCATGGTTATAATTATGCTCCTGGATCTGAGCTTATTGGTTTATCTTACCGCATATATTATCGTTTGTTATCTACTCTAAACCCTCGATGTAAATTGATGGATGATAACTCTGATTGTATTATGCTTATTGAGACTAATTTTATTAAATCCAAAATAACTACTCGAAGACCAATTCGATGGGATGAAATTGATTTCCCTCAGACTTGGATCTTAAACTCTGTTACTTCTCCAAAGCAATTGGCGGATGAAGCAACAAATTCTGAGTTAACTCATGTAACTCAAAATTCTGATGGACAGATTTGTCTACAGTTTGACAATAGTCTTCTGGTCTATCGAAACTCTTTTTCAATACCAAGAAAACTTCCTCAAATTCAGCATATTTCTCCGATAGAACCTTCTGCACCAGTTTATGGTCCAGCTAGGAATCGCGCTGCATCATTGCATACACTAAACTCTGCAGATCTTCCTACTTCTTCTAGGAATGTAGAAAAGATAAAGATCAATCCTAAAACTAATATTGTTCAAGATTTTAATAATGAAAACCCTACTCCTTCGGAGATGGATTTCGATATAAATTCTGTTTAATTATGATTAAACAAATTATTGATTTCAGTCCTGGCTCTCCAGCCAGAAAATATATTCAAAAAGACTTCTTTGCTGAAAAATGGCAACCCTTTAGGACATGGTTCTTTGAAACCTATTCTAAAGATGAACTTCAGAATATTTCTGAAGAATTCTATGAAACTTGTGCACTACATAATCAAATCATATTCTTTGTTCCTTGGTTTATGTCTGCATATTTGCCTTCTTACATTAAACTCATTGAGAGATCCTACCAACACCCTGACGGTACGACTACTCAATCTAAATACCCTCCTCAATCTTCCTTTATTTTACCAAATAATACTGGTATGACTTTTACCGCTTTTCAAAAATTCATTAATGATGATATTGGAAAAATCACAATTTCTGAAATAAATAATCTTATTTCTCAGAATAATTATTTAAGTCTTTATGTTAAAGTTCTTGGTGAACATATTGGTTCTTTGGATACTAAACTCGATGAACTTATTTTATTAGTTAATAAACTTAGTACTCAGTTAAACTCTTCTAATATTGCTTCAACCTCTAAATCTGTCACAGAGAATGAGGAATCTATATTCACTGCACCTTGCATTCAGCCACCACTTGAGATAGAAGGATTCACAACGACTTCTTCTACCTCTTGGGAACGCTTAGAAACTCTTTTCGATAAAAAACTCAAGGGTCTTAATCTCCAACCTCTAAATATGGATTTTGAAAATATTCAAACTATTGAGTCCAATTTTGCGGACAATATTACATCCACCAATGACCCGGGTGAAGTTCTTTCTTCAGAACTGAATAAACTAAGAGGAATAATGAAAAATCAACTAGGCAAAAAATATGCCGATATTCCTCGCATGACCACTGCATATTATCCCCGTCCTACTCCTCAAGATGTTCTGATAGAGGAAAGGGATTGGAATATTACAAATACTTCTTATAATGGAGAAGCCATCTATGAATGGAATATTGACGGATTATCCGACCGCCAAATCTCTATTTTAATTCATCGTATGTCGATGTACGCCACTATCTGTATGGCTACACGTGCTACGGCTAGGAACGATAGATCTGACCAGACAATCTGCAAAATGATTGTTGTTGGGTTTACCGGCCAACTTCGTGGTTGGTGGGATAACTTCCTAGACGATACCAAACGCCAAGAAATTTTTAATGCCGTAAACCCTAATGAAGGCAAAGACAATCTTGGCCGAACTCTAACGGCAGGACGATCCGATGCCGTTTATACTTTAATGCTGACTATTATTGAACATTTTGGTGGTAGATTTACCAACCATCACGAAAATATTCGAACTCTTTTGAATGGACTAAAATGCCGCCATTTAGGCGAATTTCGATGGTACAAAGATACCTTTCTCAGTCGGGTCATGGATTTACCCGAAAGCAGATACGAACACTGGAAAGTCAAATTCATTGATGGGCTTCCTCCACTCTTCGTAGAACGTGTTCGTAAAACTCTTCGTGGATCGTATGGAGCGATCCCTTATTCAGAAAAAACTTATGGTCAATTGATCGTAGCTTGCACTCAAGAAGGCTTAGCCCTTTGTAATGAGTTAAAATTGGCTAGACAGATCAAAATTGATAAAATCTGAGAAAAATCTCAATTGGGTGATTTCTGTGAACAATTTGGCATGGAAAAACCCATAATTCGAAAACCCCAGAGGAATTCGAAATATCAGTACAAATCCAAACACCCTCGTCGTAGAAGTCGAGAAGAACGAGAAGCTCGAAAATCATTTCGTAAATCTACTAGATTTGCGAAGAATTACTCCAAACGCCCATTATCCAAAATTAAATGTTATAAATGCAATCAATATGGTCATATTGCTCCTAACTGCAAATTGCAAAAATTGAAATCTCTAAATCTTTCTGATGAAATTCATGATCAAGTTTATAACTTATTGTATACTTCTGATTCTGATTCTATGTCTGACTCTACTTCTGAAAATGATTTCGAATTACCAAATTCTGATAATGACTTCAATCAAAAAAATTGTGCTGATTGTGACAAACCCGATTGTAATTGTGATGAAGTAATGTATAAATTGCAAGCTCAATTTGAGGATCTTGATTTAGATGTCAAAACTTTAACTGCTGAAAATGTGCTTGAATTACTAAAAGATGTCACGGATGAAAAACTTCGTGAAAAAATTCTGCATCTTGCAACTCAAAAGTCCTCTATTCCTTCTACTGCAAAAGATGATTTTGAACATCAGCCTATGGCATATTCTTTGGCCGAAGTTAATCGAAGATTAGCTTTGAGCAAAACTCCAGGTAGAGATACTACCTTTGATGATTTGAAAGTTGAAATTGAAAAGCTAAAAAAGGAAATTGTTTCTTTAAAACAAAACCAGATAATTACTGATCATCGTCTTTCAAAGCTTGAAGAAAAAGAAAGTTTTTCAAATTCAAACTCTTCAACCTCTTTTAACGGAAAGGAAAAGGAAAACGAAATTGAAAATTCTGAAAATCTTGAATCATTTCAACCTGAAAAATTTAATATTGAAAATCTGAAAAATGATTCTTTTCTGGGAATGATGCAAATTGTTACTGCACATAAGTGGTATATTAATTGCACCATTCTAATAAACAGAGAATTCTTTATCACTAATGTCGCCATGATTGATAGTGGGGCAGACGTTAGTTGTATTCAAGAAGGTTTAATACCTACTAAATACTTTCAAAAAGCCACTCATCTTGTAAAATCTGCAACTGGGCATTCTCTTGATATTAATTATAAGCTGCCTAATGCGCATATTTGCCGTGATAAGATCTGCATTCCGCATTTCTTTTTTTTGGTTAAAAACCAGATTTATCCTCCTATTATTTTAGGAACTCCATTTATAAATGCTATTTATCCTTATACGCATATTGATGCAAATGGCTTTAGGGCTACTTATAAAAATCAGCCTATTTCTTATCCTTTTGTTACTCAACCGGTAACAAGAGATATAAATACTCTCATAAATATGAAGCAAAATCAGTTGAATTTCTTACAATTGGAGATAATGAGTATCAACATCTCTGACACTTTAAAATCTGTCAAAGTACAAGAAAAAATAAAAACTATTTCTTCACAATTAATGACTGATATTTGCGCTGACCATCCAAACGCTTTCTGGAATAGGAAGAAGCATATTGTTTCTCTTCCTTATGAAGATGGCTTCAATGAAGCCAAAATCCCAACAAAATCTCGACCCTGTCAGATGAATGCGGAACTTGTTGAATTCTGCAAAAAGGAAATCGACAGTCTCCTGCATAAGGGTCTCATTAAACCCTCTAAATCTCCTTGGTCTTGCACTGCTTTTTATGTTAATAACGCTGCAGAAAAAGAAAGAGGAGTACCTCGATTAGTTATCAATTATAAACCTCTGAATAAAGTTCTGAAATGGATTAGGTATCCAATTCCGAATAAAAAAGATCTTCTTTCTAGATTATATGATGCTAATATATTTTCTAAATTTGATTTAAAATCTGGCTATTGGCAAATTCAGATTGATAAAACTCATACTTACAAAACTGCTTTTAATGTGCCTTTTGGGCAATATGAATGGAATGTTATGCCATTCGATTTAAAAAACGCTCCTTCTAAATTTCAGAAGATTATGAATGACATCTTTAATCCTTAAATGGATTTCATTATTGTTTATATTGATGACATTCTTGTATTTTCAAAAACTCTTGAAAATCATTTTAAACATCTGCATATTTTTAAGCAGGTCATTATTCAGAATGGTTTAGTTATTTCTAAACCTAAAATGCATTTATTTCAGACTAATGTTAGATTTCTTGGTCATAATATTTGTCAAGGTTCTATTGAACCTATTCAGCGAGTTCTTGAATTCGCTACCAAATTCCCTGATGAGATTACTGACAAGAAACAGCTTCAGCGATTTCTTGGTAGTCTCAATTATATCTCTCCTTTCTACAAGAATCTATCTAGAGACTTAGCACCTCTGTATGATAGATTAAAGAAAGATCTAAAAACTCCGTGGACTAAAGCCCACACTGATTTAGTAAAATTAATTAAAGCTCGGGTTCAATCCCTTCCTTGCACTTCTCTTGCTAATCCTGCTTGGCAGAAAATTATTGAGACAGATGCGTCAAATATAGGGTATGGTGGAATTCTTAAACAAATAAATCCCCATACAAAAACTGAATGTTTAATTCGCTTTTATTCAGGAAAATGGACAGAGAGCCAGAAAAAATACGCTACCGTGGCTCATGAAATGCTTACTATTGTTAAATGTGTGTTGAAATTTCAAGATGATCTGTATAATCAGAAATTTATAATTCGAACAGATGCTCAATCTGTTAAGTTCATGTTTAATAAAGATTTCAAACACGACGCCTCTAAACTGATCTTTGCCAGATGGCAAGCGCAGTTAGCCCCATTCGATTTCGAAATTCAGTATAAAAGGGGTAGTGAAAATTCATTACCTGATTTTTTATCTAGAGAATACATTTCATGAATATGTTTACAACTTTCTTCTCTGATAAAACTCTAATAACCATTCTTAAATGTCTTCCTCTTCCTGAGGATAATAAAAGAAAAATTCTGGAGCATCTTATGGAACAAATTATTACTGAAGATATTTGGTGGCATCAATTTTTACACGAAGAATTCTGGTGGTATACCAATTTTGAAAACTTTAATACTGATTCCTATATTGATATTGACATCTATGATCAATGATTGCAGTATGGGAGATCCTCCCTGGCAGACAGCCAGAGGACGCGGCCGCGGTCGCAACCAAAATCCTGTATATTCGCAGTATGGTGGACGAACAAACCCTGCATATTTCCATCAAAGGAATACAGTTAGAAAATCTGCTTATAGCACTTCGAGTTCCGATTTTCCTGTTTTACAACAAGGAAATAGGACTTTGGTAAACTCTAAAATATCTCAAGAAGCAGCGTCTTCTTCAACACAAACTCCGAATATTAATCTGGATGATATCCCCGAGACACATCCATTATTTCAGCAAATTAAGTCCTATTTAGCAGAAAAGGACAAAAAGACTGCAGATTCATTCGCATCAATGGTTGCTGAAAATTCTGAAGATTCTAAATTAACATATGAGAAACTCGATGCTAGAGAACTCATAATTCATCTGGAAAATCGGCATATTCCTCCTACAGAGAATACTGAAGAAGCCTGGAGAATTCTAAAGGACTATTTAACTGCTAATGTTTATGTTGCAGGAGAATCCTATAAAACACGAACTTATTATGAACAAATTCTGGTAAATACTGCCAGTGCTACATTTGAACACAGCCCATTAGGTGATTCTACACCTGGAGTACATGGTTACTCAAAAATGATTATTAAAAAACTTATCCCAATCGAAGAATGGGGTATTTCCTCCATGACTCTTCGTAATCTGCCTATGGGACCCCATGGACAGACTATTGCTAATTTTAGTTATTGGGATTATATAAAAGCTTTTTCCCAAGTCTTTTATTACAATAATTATAAACACAAGCACACTTGGTTCATCAAAATCTGTTCCAAGGTATTTGAAAAATCAATTCCAAATTGGTTTATTCATTGGTGGACATTCCACGGTCCGTCGGCAAAAATCTTACCGCCTGAATATTCTTCCCTCTATGCCTCATGGAAAAGGTCCTCTCCATTTTTAACGGAGTTATACCTTTCTGATCACGTCTGCAAATTGGATACGATAGATCAGATGTATTTTTATATTGAGTTTTCTCTTCCATGGATCCACAAATGGTCCGTTGAAATTGGTTATGATTCCCAGCAAATACCGGCTATTTATCGGACATTTTATTGTAATTTCTGGGATAAACTCTTGAGAATTGATCCTGCTACGAAGCTTCCTTATGGACATGATCAAAGAGAAGAAATAAAACTCAAAATATCCGAATACGAGGAAGCTCCTAAAAAATCCATTTTAATAGAAGATAAATCTATTAATTATGTATCTCGAAGAATTTCTGCCCATGATGGAAATAAGCTGCAGATGATTGAAGAATATTTGACAGAAATGCGTAATCAATTACTTCTTAAAGTGGATCAAGCATCCGATACCTCAATGAACAGTACGGATGCCAATACTGATGATATCACTGATTCACAACCCCCTGAAACACCAAATGAAGAAGAAGTTTTAGCCAATGCTGAAGACTTTCTAAAATGGGGACGCAGTAAGAAGTAAAAATTCTGTTGTAATAATACTTTTTGTAAACACTGTTGTAATAGTACAAATATTGTAGAAAACACTGTGCACAGGGACCCACTATTACTGTGCAAGATTCTTTTTATTTTTCTATATAAGCCTCCGGCTTTATAATAAAAAGTTTGTTGTACTATTCCGGCCTCCCTTCGACGATCAAAGGTACCTATTTACTTTTTATTTTGTATTTCTTTTAATCTCTCCCAAATCTACGCCGTGACTATGTCCGGCTAGACTTCTTTTATGTTCATACTATAGTTCTAACCTCTCGAGGTATGTTAACTATGAAAGATCCAGACTCTACTTAGATAAAAAAGAAATTTTTAGAATTCTCCGACTTGGTTCCGGAATGGTGGTACAGTCGGGTCGGTAAACTTTGCCTCTGTGGCTCCGTCTAGAGAGTTGTGCCTTTGAAGCCCGTACTGATGAAAAGAAAGGGCGATTTATTTGCACAATTAGAACTTCTAGACTCATGGGTTTACTGATCTGCGACAGGCCCCTTGTCTGGGTAAAAGTTTTACCATACAGTCAGAAATTCTCTAAGTTCTTTTCTATTTCGGTTGGTGCTTCGGTTCGGTTTTCCGACTTAAGCTTATATCCGATATTATTACTTGGTCTGGTAGGCTGCGCGGCTTACCCCAGCCTAAGAGATCCTGTAAATGGTATCAACAATAATGATAATAATAATAATAATAATAATAATAATAATAATAACAGTAGTAGTAGTAATAGTAATAATGATAATAATAATAATAATAATTGTAATAATAATAATAATAATGATAATAATAATAATAACAATAATAATAGTGATAATAATAATAATAATAATAGTGACAATAATAATAATAATAGTGATAATAATAATATAGTGATAATAATAATAATAATAATCATAATAGTGACAATAATAATAATAATAATAGTGATAATAATAATAATAGCGATAATAATACTAATACTAATAATAATAATAATAATAATAATAATAATAATAATAATAATAATAATAGCGATAGTAATATAACTACCCGTATAACGTGGTACCCGATTCTTCCATACTAAAAATGATATAAGAAAACATAATCATACCAGAGTGGTATTTGATCCACCATAACCATATTTTTGTATTTTATCTATCATACTATCTATTGGTATATAACATAGTGTACTACATTTGCACTTTGGTGTGCTACATTTGCACTTATACTTACAATTATCACATTATGATTATGTTTGATATCAACAATTTATTCTAACAAGTATCAACAACCAAACTGTCAACAAATTATATAACATGTTTGAAGACTGTTGACACCTAATTTTTGCCCTCCACATTCCAAATTAGTTTTTGAATTTCTCAATTTTAAATAGTTTTAAAATATTTATTTTAAGTTATTTTGAAATAAATTTCAACCCTACCTTTTGAATATAGGTGAAATCAATATATTTAGTGTTTAATTATACATGATTATATAACTATCAGTTAAAGAAAATGCTTTAGAGTTTATTTAGAGTGAAAAGTTTGATTGAAAATTGCAAATATTCTACTTTTCTCAAGATCGATTGAAAATAAGAAATTAATGACACAATTAGTTTCTTAATGTTAATTTTATTATTATTATTATTATTGAAAAAAAAGAAATAAAATAAAATTGTGTTTTATTGAATATTTATTTTGAAATTATTGAATTTTGAGAGACTCATCAAATTAATTAAAAGTTAATTTCATCTCAATTTTGTCCAATTAATTTTGTCGTGGTTATTTTTATTAATATAACATGGTTAAAAGTTTTAATTGGACTCCCTTGATTAACCTAATCTTCCATATTAACCCCAATACCCAACCCACCAGCCCAAAATTCCTCCCATATTAATCAACCTAATTACACCACCCCAACGACCCACAACCTTCACCCCTTATATCCTCTTCTAACAACCCACCAATAACAACATCCCAATTTCCTTACCCCTCATCAACAACAAACCACCGGCCTAATTTACTCACCGACCCGACCCAGCTCCAATTCTCTTCCCCCTTTACCTATCAGCAACGCTCCAATAACATACCAAAGAAAACAACAACAACAACAAATAACATTATCGACAACAACAACAAGAACCACTCCAACATTAATGTTGTAATATCAACAAAGAACAACGGCTTCAACTCGTCACCAACTGTAGTCAACCTAGCCATTTCCAATTTCTTACCCTTTTACCTCTCCGTACAGCCAAGAATGGCTAAGAATTTCATTAACTTTTCCCTTTCTCAGATTATGTTCATCTATTTTTTATAAAAAACCAATGGATACAAGAAATTCAAATTTGACATCCAACTTTTCAAATTCGAAACCCTAAATTTTTTCCTTCTAAATTCCCCTATAAATAGAGGTTGAATGACAGAGGAAAGGGGGGGGATTTTTAAGGAAAAATTTTGAGGTTTGGGAGGCGCTGTAACGCCCTGAAAACGGGTCCCACAGTGTCACACGGTGCTTGAAGCTATGAGTAGCCCCAAGCTAACCCTTTTAGCCATTTTCATTCAGTTCAACACGAATCAACGGGGAATCAACGGGGTTTCCGTAAATAACTCTCAAATATCAATAGAGTAATCATCATTTAAGAGTAAAAGAATTTCAGAAAGGTAACAAAATACGACTTATTAGTCAACTCCTAACATCTATACTAGTCTGACAAGCCTCTAAGAAAATCAATAAAACCAACGAGCCATTGAGACATTCCCCAACTAACTCATACTCAGTTATCAAATGTAAATAATTCCGTGAAACCAACATCAAACATTACGTCCTCGGAACATGAGGACTCACCACGACAGAGGATGTAGAACAACATGCCTGAAGAATCATTGTCGAACCTGGAACTGAGCACTTAACCTATATTCCGAGAAAATGCAACCCACATCTGAAGATGTGGGTCACTACCATGGAAAGGAACTGAGTATATGAGAGTGTATGCAATTTTATAAACATCATCATCAAAAATATTTATAAGAAATATGCAGGATGTATGAAAGACTCACATATCCCGAAGAAAATCATCATAATCATAAGAGGATGAAATAAGTACAATAACACATGTGAGTCATCATATAATTTGTCAATCACTTTCAGTTCATCAAGAATATCAATTCTCACAATGTAACTATCATTTAAATATTTTGAAAGAATAACCTTCACAATTCCACTTTCAAATCACTTCACCATTAACCATAGACCCAATGAAACACACATACTGGGAGATCCTATAACCGACATAAACCACGTGAGCTACATGGAGTCCACCGTACAAACCACGTTGGAGAGAGCCATCCTATCCTTGCCATCGGAGTAGGACTATCGATTTCAAATCCACACAAACTAGTGATAAATTTATAAATCAGCCTCAGGCTCACTTCTAGGGGGGCACGTAGTTCTAGGGAAGTAAGGTCACTTTATACCTCCAACTCGATGCTAAAAATTTCTCCCGAACTTAGCTCAGATCATTTCAAAGACAATCCACAACAAAACAATTTTAGTAATATATAAATATACATCGGGAGCCATCATACTTCCCATCTATCAAAATCAGCCACGTTGTGGATTTCTTTCACACTCGAGTTCAAAACAACTCCATTAAGACCAAAAGGTCAAATCATTCAAAATATCTCAAATATTCAACATAAACGTGCTTATAACACACACTTTCTCAAAAAAACAAAATTTCCAATGGGGATTCACAACTCAAATATCAAAATCATAATAAATATCATTCAAATTCATGCTTTATATCTCCGCATATGTAAATTCATCTTTCAAAATCATAAACATCAAGATTTTATAATAATCATCATAAGATATGTGTTCATGCTTCAAATTCATAAAAATCAAATAAAAATCATGCCTTTGTAAAGAAAATTACTTTTGAGCACAAGAACGAAAGAGAGTTCTTGTTGAAAACCCCCACATACCTTGAATGATGAACTTTAGATCAATACTCGTTTTTGAGATGTTAATCGTGACTTTGAATGATGATTCTTGGAGTTCTTGAACTAGAAACTTGGAATCTTGAATAAATTTGCAGAATTAATGGTGAACTTTGGAGGTTCTTGAAGTTCTTGAACTAGGAACTTGGAATCTTGAATAAATTTGCAGAATTAATGGTGAACTTTGGAGGTTCTTGAAGTTGGATGTAGGAGCTTAGGGTTTTCTTTTTGCAGGAATTTGATGAAATCTAACATATAATGATTCTAATAGGCTTTAATATAGGGTTTGGACGGATTTTGGGTGAGGGGGAATGACCAAAATTCCGCTAAACATAAAATAATTCTCGAATCTATCCTTTGGTGGACTGTTTTGATAGTCTGAAGTAGATCAATCATAACGTTTTACTTCGATATCCAAATTGGATGAAACCAATTTCATTAGAAAGAGGACTCTCATATCTTTCTATTGTTATATAGTATCTCACCCAGATCATTGTGTACGAGGAGTTATGATCGTTTAAAGTTGACCCAAAAATTCACTTTTGATAGGCTGAAGTAGATCGACCATAACCTTTTGCTCCGATAGACAAATTGGATGAAACCAATTTCATTAGAAAGAGGACTCGCAGAGCTTTCCGTTGATATATAGTATATTACCCAGATCATTATGTACAAGGAGTTATGATCATTTAAAGTTGGAGGAAAAATATGCCAGGCCTCTGTACTTTTTCCTGCACGTTTTAATGTTCACTACTATTCATGGTTCGATCGGAATATTCATAACTCATCGTTCGGGTGTCTAGTTTGGATGATCAACATATCGTTGGAAAGATTATTCGATACTCTACGCAATGGTGGGTCATAATCTAAGACATTCCGCACGAAAAATTTATAATTCATTCTAGAAGATAGAACCCAGCATATTTACGCACAAAATTTCAATGAAAAATTTCCCGAGGTATTAAAGGCGCGTGCTCTTAACCTCATGCAACCAGAAATTCTTGACAAAATCACTCCAAAAATCAAATTCCAAACCACCTCGCCCACTTCAATAGCCCACACTAGGCCACTCCCCAACTTGCCTGGGGTAGCCATGTCAATTTTTGGCACAAATCATGCTTGGCTCCTGAGCCTACCCTAAAATCCATGGACTGCACACCGATTTGGCCCAAAAATGACCTTTTTGCTGCGTTAGGCTTATTTGACCACCCAAACCGCCCCGCCCCACCTCAATGGACCACACTAGGCTGCTCCCTAACCTACCTATGACAGATTATTTGGTTTTTGACCAAAATCACGCCCGCCCCCTAAATCCCCCCCCCCCCCCTCCAAAAAAAAAATCGTGGGCAATAGCACAACGATTTAGCTTAAAAATACCTCGTTCTCACCATTTTTCCCATTTGACCACCATAACCACCATGCCCACCCCAATTCCCCACACTAAGATACTCCCCAACCTTCATGAGGTAGACCGATCAATTTTTAACCAAAATCACGCCTGGAACCTGGGCATAATTTAAAAACCGTGGGCTATAGCACATCGATTTGGCACGAAAATGCCCTATTTTTGCTGTTTTGCCCATTTGACCATCCAAATAAACCCGCTCACCATAATGTCCCACAATAGGCTGCTCCCCAGCCTGCCTGGGGCATCCTGGTCGATTTTAAGCCAAGATCACATCCACCTCCTAGGTCCACCCTAGAAACCGTGGGCTATAGCACACCAATTTAGCCCCAAAATGGCTCGTTGGTACCATTTCGCCCGTTTGACCACCCAAACCACCTCGCCCACCCCAATGACCCATACTAGGCCGTTCCCTAGCCTTCCTGGGGAATCTCGATCAATTTTTGGCCAAAATCACCCCCGGATCCTGGGACAAACCCAAACACCATGGGCTATAGGACACCAATTTGGGCTGAAAATGGGTCATTCGCGCCATTTTGCTCGTTTGACCACCCAAACCTCCATGCTCACCCTAATGGACCATACTAGGCTATTCCCTAGCCTTCCTAGTGAAGTTCAATCAATTTTTGGTTAAAATCTCACCCGTCCCCGAGGCCCACCCCAAAACCTATGGGCTATAGCACACTGATTTAGCCCACAAATGGCCCGTTCGCTCTGTTTTGCCCGTTTTACCATCCAAATCTTCCCACCCACCCTAATGACCCACACTAATCTGCTCTCCAGCCTACCTAGGGCATCTCGGTCAATTTTTGGTAAAACTCATGCTCGGGCACTAGGCCCACCCTGAAAATCATGGGCAATAGCTCATCGATTTTGCCCATAAATGGCTAGCTCACGTCATTTTACCCGCTTAACCACCCAAATTCCCTGCCCACCCCACTGGCCCACACTACGCCTCTCCACAACCTTACTAGTCTCTCCCAATCAATTTTTGGCAAAAATTACACTTAAACCATAGGCCCACCAAAAAAAGCGTGGGCTATAGCACACCTATTTAGGCCAAAAGTGGTTCGTTAGCTCTGTTTCATCCGTTTGACCACACAAACTACCCCTCCTATCCCAATGGCCTACACTAGGTTATTCCTCAGCCTACCTAGGATAAATTGGTCAATTTTTGGCAGAAATCATGCTCGACCCCAGGCCCACCCCAAAAATTATGGGCTATAGCATACAGATTTGATCTGAAATAGCCTATTCGCGCTATTTCGCTTGTTTGACCACCAAAACCATCTCGCCCATCCCAATGTCCCATACTAGGCCTCTTTCCAGCCTACCTCAGGCAGTCCAATCAATTTTTAGCTAAAATCAAGCCCAGCCCCTGGGTCTACCCTAAAAACCGTAGGCTATAGCACACCGATTTGGCCAAAAAAATGGTCATTTCGTGCTGTTTCACCCTTTTGACCACCCAAACTACCCTGCCACCCTAATTTCCTACACTAGGCCACTCCTCAGCCTTCTTAGGGTATCCTGGTCTATTTTTGACCAAAATCACGCTTAGCCCTGGTCCCACCACAAAAACCATGGGCTATAGCACACCGATTTATCCCAAAAATGGCTCGTTCTCGTTGTTTTGCCCATTTAACCAACCAAATGGACCATACTAGGCTGCTCCACAGCTTTCCTGGGGTAGCTCGATCGATTTTTTGCCAAAATCACACCTGGGTCCACCCCAAAAACCGTGGGCTAGAACAAATTGATTTGGCCCAAAATTGGCCCATTCGTGCTATTTCGCCTGTTTGACCACCCAAACCTCTCTCCCACCCCAATGACCCACACTAGGCTACTCCCCATCCTTCCTGGGATAGCCCGATCAATTTTTGACCAAAATCACACTCGGCCCCCTCGTCCATCCTAATGGCACACATTTGGCCGCTCCCAAACCTACTTGGGGAATCTCTGTTGATTTTTTGCCAAAATCATGCCCAGCCCATGAGCCCACCTTGAAAGACCTAAGCTATAACACAATGATTGTAATGCCCCATAAAAGACGAGCATGTGTTAGCACCTAGTAGTGTGCACATAGAGTGGAACACTAGAAATTTTTTCTAAGTGTCAAGGAGACTTAGTCTCATTTGGAACCCACAATCTTTGATAATTTTTTCTTTTAGCCTTTTCAACCCTCTATAATTGGTATGTTAGCTAGTTCATGATTTGGGAGGTCAATAGGTGTCCCCGGACAAGTTTTGAAATTACCGGGCCACGTTTAGACCTTGTTTAGTGTACAAAAACAATTGACCAACGCGGTATTGGAGCGTCGATTCGCCCATCGCGTTAGTCAAAATTTATGCAGGAACTACCAGGAAAAAAGTACTGAGGCTTGGCGTGATTAAGACAAGATGCGTCGAGTTTAGCGTCGATGGCATCGACTTGCCGCATCGCCAATCGCGTTGATGGCCAATTATTTTCAACTATTAAAAAATTGCATCTTAAAGGGAAATTGGGTAATTTTCCCTTATTCTAATTGGCCAAAACATGGGATTATACTCCCAAAACACCACTTTACTAATACTTTTCTCAAAATTCACCAAGAACATCTCATTAGGGTTTTAACCCAAAATTTAAATAACTCAAGATTTAACCATGGGCTTTAGAGATTGATTGAAGATTCGGAATCCCCAAACCGTAGGATTCAAGAAACACCCATTGAATTCCTAAAATCGAGGTACATAGGGTTTATCCTAAAAATGACATGGGCTTGAAAACATTAGGGCATGATTTTCAGATTTTTAAGCATGAATTTTAAAGGGGTTTTGAAATCTATAATTGAAATTACGTATTCATAATGTTTCAATGTTACTATTGCTTTGACCTTGTGCTCTTTCTCCATTAAATTGATTTACATGTATATGCATATGTATGAGAAATTAAGATTTAAGATTGTTGAGAGCACAAATTATGAAATCCCTCGTTTGTATTGAATCAAAGTCTATGGTTTTGTCGGAAGAGAGTTGAAATGCATGTTTTATGATTTGGAAGTAGTTTTCTCAAGTGTCATAGAATTTGAAAGTGATTTAGAGATAATGAAATGGCATTTCTTGATACAATTATGTTGTTGTGATTAAAATAAAGTACAGCATGAAATTAAGAATTTGACATTGACCACCTTTTTGTTATCGAATTATTGATAAAGGGAGTTGTTTGCATAGTTTTACTTGAGTTTCAAAGAATAAGTTGCTCGAAAATAATTGTCGATATGGTGGCTCTGAATTCCATGTTTTGATAACAGAGATATAATTTCTATAAATGGCACAGAGAATGTGACTTGCAAGTCAATGGTATGACGATACCATGTAAATTTATGACATAACAGAACTAGAGTCATCAGAGTTTGATTTCAAAGAAGACATGTTTTAAAGAGTTAAAATTGGGCTTAAGGTGGGCTAGGTGGTTACCCGAAGTGGGAACGAGTCAATCAACTCATAGCCTAAAATTTTGTTTTGCCGATATGAGTATGTTCCTTTTAGACGCTGGCGACGATCCTATGGCATAGTAGAGATTTAGATACTCCGACCCTTGCGACAAACTTGGGTTGGGGGCTTAGCTGCCAAGTTAAGGGCAGATTCAATATAGCCCAAGGAATTATAGAATTGTAGCATTACCACCTAGCGCAAAAGTAAGACAAAGAGTGTCACAGAGTTCCGATGGTTTTTACAGAGTTCTTGCAAATATGCCCATCTAAATTTTACCTCATGATATATTTATGAACTGTTTTCAAATTGCTCTCATATATGTTGAATATAAATTATTATTTAGATTTGCTCTGTGTACCAGTACATTTGTATTGACCTCCCTCCCCTACCTCTCAGGCTTTGAGGCTCAGTCTAGGGGCCCTGATAAGAAGTAGATACTTCGAACAATAGAGCAGAGTTTAGTGGTGAGTCTTCTATATTTCAAAAGGCCTAGTTTACTTTAGTCATTTATCATTATTATATTTTGGTTTACTGGGGACCTTGTCCTAGTTTTCAGACAGCTTTGCTTTATATGTGATAGAAATTTCACAGACTGAGTCAGATACCATTATGATGTTTTGAATTGCAGTTTTCATTATTATTTAAATTCAAAGTTAATGACCATGATTCCATTTTATTATGTATTTCAGCATTATTTTTTAGATTTGAAAAGTGTGTGTGATTACAAGTCAGAAAGGTGTCTGGGCCTTCATGGTTCGGGATGCTCGTTATGGATAGGGCCCCAATTCGGGTCATCACAAACTTTGTATCAAAGCACAGTTCATGGTCCCAGGGTCTCTGCAAAATCGCGTCGGGTAGAGTCTTTTTATGGGTGTGTAGCGCGCCACACTTATAAGCAGGGAGCTACTAGACTTTGAGGATTTTTTCTCCTCTTTGTCATTTAGTTTGTTATTTGGAGTCTTATCTGTCCTCTAATCAATGATCTCTTGTATTTCAGAAAATAGCCATTCTTCCAAGTAATGTTTTCAATCAAAATGCCCAGACTTATGAGATCTGTCCCACTCATGGAATGCGGATCCATAATGGAGCTCACGCCCTAGAACCTATCCCAACTCTGAGAGTACCTCCAGTCCCGACCTTCCCCATAGGGCCCCAAGGAAAAATGTTAATCATCCCCAGTCTTCTCAGAGGGACATCTTGAATGTAGAATTTAGATAGTTCATTCATATGCTTGCATAGTTGGTGGCTACTCAGATAATAGTCCGAAGATGTTGGGTCTGCATCTATTATATTTAAGGCTACGAGGGTGCGTTAGTTCATGAGGATGAACCCACCCAAGTTTATTGGCACCAAAGTAGAGGAGGATCCATAAGAGTTTGTGGATGAGATCGAGAAAATTTTTAAGGTGATGCATATAGATGAGGTGGAATTGGTTTAATTAGCAGCTTATCAGCTTCATTAAGATGCAAATCAATGGTATAGCGAGTGGGAGAATTCTAAGGGTGAGAGTGATGAACCCACGATATGGGATGAGTTCATGGAAGCCTTTCTAGATCTATTCTTTCCTCTAGATTTAAGGGAGGCAAAGGCAGATAAGTTTATGAATCTAAAGCAAGGAAAAGTGAGTGTGAAGCAGTACACTCTGAAGTTCATCCAACTAGCCCGATATGCTCCGTAGATGGCTGGTAATATGAGAGCCCGAATGAAGAAATTTACATTCGGCCTTTCAGACAACTTAGTGCTTAAATATAAGGAGAAAATGCTAAATAGAGATATGGATTTCTCTAGGCTGGCAGTTCACACACAGTAGGTAGAGGAGCAGAAGTAGAGAATCGTGGAATAGAAGGACAGGTTGGCAAAAAATGTCAAGACAACTGACCAGGGCCACAGTCAGCAGCAGAGTGGTAATTGGAGTAACAAATGACAGAAGAGAAAGAATTGGGGTAATGTGCAGTTCATAACTAGTGCTTCAGTACCCAGACCTCTAGCTGATTAGCAACACAAAAACATTTAGGCTAGTCAGGGGCCAAGAGTGCGCAGTTTCAGGAAAGTATAGCTCAGACCACTTGGTCATACTCGTGCTGTGGGAGATGCGAGAGGAATCATCCGGGAAGATGCCAGTTTGGAGCCATGGTGTGTTATTTCTATGGCCAGCCAGGCCATATCAAGAGAGATTGTCTGGCAGTGAAGGGTAACATTGGGGGAGCCAAGTCGCAGGCTAATTATTCTGCACCACCACTACCTCAGAAGTGTGTCACTTTAATTTCTAGGAGCAGTTGTAACCGGTTGTATGCTTTGTCGAACCACCAGGAGGCAGAAACCTCACCAGACGTGGTCACGGGTACGTTACAGATTTTCTCTCATGATGTGTATGTATTGCTTGATCCCGGGTCTACCCTGTCTTATGTGATCCCTTATGTGGCTGTTGGTTTTTGGTTTGAGCCCAATATAATTACTGAGCCTTTGTTTTTTTCACTCTGATAGGATATTATGTTATAGCTAGAAGGGTGTATAGAAATTGTGTTGTATCCATTTATGGTCGGGATACTATGCCAGACCTCATATAGCTTTAGATAGTTGACTTTGATGCTATCCTAGGGATGGACTAGCTCCATTCATGTTATGCCACATTAGATTATAGAACCCGAAGATTCCTTTGTTTTTTCGAATGAACCAGTCATAGAGTGGGAGGGTCATTCTTTAGCACCTAGAGGGAACTTTATACCTTATCTTAGAGCTCGTAAGCTCATTTCCAGAGGTTGTCTATATTATTTAATCTGAGTAAAAGATTCTAATATTGAGAGTCTATCTCTTCAGTCAGTCCTTGTGGTAAGAGAATTTCCAGAAGTTTTTCCCAAAGATCTTCCAGGGGTGCCACCTGATAGGGAGGTAGAGTTTGGTATTGATTAGTTGCTGAACACCCATCCCAACTCTTGCAGAGTTGAAAGAGTTGAAAGAGTTGAAAGAGCAACTAGCAGATCTTCTAGATAAAGGCTTTATCCATCCTAGTATTTCTCCTTGGGGTGTACCTGTACTCTTCGTGCGTAAGAAAGATGGTTCCCTCCATATGTGGATAGATTATCATCAGCTAAATAAGGTTACTATCAAAAATAAGTATCATCATCCTAGAATTGATGAACTTTTTAACTAGATTCAGGGTGCTAGATTTTTATCAAAGATAGACCTTCTTTCGGGATATCATCAGTTGAAGGTTAGGGAAGAAGATATTCCCAAAACAGCCTTCCGAACCCGCTATGGTCATTATGAATTATTAGTCATGTCCTTCGGGTTGACTAACTCCCCTACAACTTTCATGGACGTAATGAATAGAGTGTTTTGTCAGTTTCTGGATCTGTTTGTCATAGTTTTCATTGATGATATTTTGGTCTTTTCTAAGAGTGAGGAGTACTGCGCCAATCATCTCCGAATCATCTTTCAGACTCTCAAAGATCATAAGTTGTATGCAAAATTTTCTAAGTGTGAATTATGGCTCAATGCTATTTCTTTCTTGGGACATATTGTGTCTAGTGAGGGAATTAAGGTTGATCCCCAAAAGGTTAAGGCAGTGAGAAAATGGCCCAGACCCATGACTCCAACCAATATTCAGAGCTTCTTGGGTTTGGCAGGGTATTACAGAAGGTTCGTAGAAAGTTTCTCCTCCATAGCTGCACTACTTACTAGGTTGACTCAGAAAAAGGCAAAGTTAGTGTGTTCTGACTCTTATGAGAATAGTTTTGAGAAGTTGAAAGACAAGTTGATAACTACTCTCTTTTTGACCCTTCCAGATGGTACAAAAGGTTTTGTTGTGTACTGTATGCGTCCCGTTTGGGACTTGGGTGTGTACTTATGCATCATGGTAAGGTGGTGGCTTATGCATCAAGACAGTTGAAAGTGCATGAGTGCAATTACCCTACCATGACTTGGAGTTAGCGGCAGTGGTGTTTGCGCTTAGAATCTGGCGGAATTATCTTTATGGAGTACATGTTGATATTCTTACTGACCACAAGACTTTATAGTATGTTTTCTCGTAGAAAGAATTAAACCTCAAGCAAACGCACTAGATGGAATTGTTAAAGGATTATGACATGATCCTGCACAATCATCTGAGCAAGGCGAATGTGGTGGCCGACGCCCTCAGCAGGTTGTATATGGGCAGCATTTCTCATGTTGAGGAAGGGAAGAGAGATATAGTGAAGGATATTCACTGACTTTCGAATCTTGGGGTGAGACTTTTGGATTCCAAAGATGGAGGCATGGTTGTTCATGAAATAGAAAAGTCATATTTTTGTGCAGAAGTTAACGAGAAACAGGTTGAAGATCCTATCTTGATGCCAATCAAGAAAGATGTGGGTCAACAGAAAGTGATGTCCTTTGAAATTGGTGGTGATGGTATTCTGAGATATCAGGATAGATTATGTAGGCCAAATGTAGATGGTCTGCCGAAAATAATCCTTGACAAAGCTCATACTTTGAGGTATGTTGTACACCCAGGCTCTACTAAGATGTACCATGATTTAAAATCTATATATTGGTGGAATAACATGAAGCATGATATGGCTAACTATGTCTCCAAGTGTCTGAATTGCCAACAAGTTAAAGTAGAACATTTGAGGACAGGAGGTACTTCCTAGGGGATAGCTTTGCCTTTAAGGAAGTGGGAGATGACCAATATGGATTTCATTATGGGGCTTTTGAGGTCCCGGAACCAGTATGATTCTATTTGGATGTTTGTTGATAGGCTGACCAAGTCAGCTCATTTTTTGCCTGTGAGGACTAATTATTCGGGAGATGACTATGCCAAGATTTACATTGAGGAGATAGTCCTTTTGCATGGAGAACCTATGTCCATCATATCTGACCGAGGTACGTAATTCTCCTCACAATTTTGGAGATTCTTTCAGAGAGAGGGTTAGGTACCCAAGTGAACCTAAGTACGGATTTCCACCCTCAGATTGATGGGCAAGCTAAGCGTACTATTTGGACCCTTGAAGATATGTTGAGGGCTTGTGTGATTGATTTCAAAGGTAGTTAGGTGGATCACTTGCCATTGAAAGAGTTTGCATATAATAACAGCTACTATGCCAGTATTAAGATGTCTCATTTTGAGGCATTGTATAGAAGAAGGTGTAGGTCGCTAATAGAATGGTATGAAGTAGGAAAAACACAGTTGTTTGGGCTTGATCTTGTTCACCAGGCAATGGAGGGCATGAAAATTATTATAGAATGACTTAAAACAGCTCAGAGTAGATAGAAATCCTATGCCGGTGTTAGAAGAAGGGAGTTACTATTTGAGGTTGATGATTGGTTATTTCTCAAAGTCTCCCCTATGAAGTGAGTCATGAGTTTCGGGGAGAAAGGGTAGTTGAGTCCTCACTATATAGGGCCATACCAGATTGTGAGAAAAATAGGTGAAGTAGCGTATGAGTTAGAGTTGCCTGTAAGTTTGGGCTCTATTCATTCGATATTTTATGTGTCCATGTTGAAAAAGTGCATTGGAGATCATTCCCTAGTGTTACCTGTAGAAGAGATCGGAGTGTCGAGATCGGAGTGTCAGACTCCTTATCCTATGAAG
This sequence comes from Capsicum baccatum var. pendulum, assembly GCA_030864225.1. Lineage (NCBI taxonomy): Eukaryota > Viridiplantae > Streptophyta > Magnoliopsida > Solanales > Solanaceae > Capsicum > Capsicum baccatum. The sequence goes on along the minus strand of CM061559.1, from coordinate 21,601,532 downwards.
AAGAGCCTAATGCAATCTTAGATCATCAAGTTCGAAAGTTGATAAGAAAAGAGATAGTTTCGATTAAGGTGTTATAGAGGAACCAGAAAGTGGAAGAAGCTACTTGGGTGCCAAAAGATGATATGCATGCAAGATATAGAAACCTGTTTGATCAGGTGAATAATGAAACAGAAGGTACAATCTTTACCTTATTCTTTCCATGTCCTTGGTATGTTTAGAGTAGTGCTTGTCTATATTTCTGCATCATCATTCGGGGATGAATGATCCTATGAAGGGATAATGTAACACCCCACAAAAAACAGACATGTGTTAACACCTAGTAGTGTGCATATAGGGTGGAAAACTAGAAATTTTTTCTAAGTGTGAAGGAGACATAGTCTCATTTTGAACCCCCAATCTTTGATAATTTTTTATTTTAGCCTTTTCAACCCTCTATAATTGGTATGTTAGCTAGTTCATGATTTGGGAGGTCAATAGGTGTCCCTGGACAAGTTTTAGAATTACCGGGCCATGTTTAGACCTTGTTTAATGTAAAAAACAATGGACCAACGCGATATTGGAGCGCCGCGTCGCCCATCGCGTTGGTCAAAATTTGTGCAGGAACTACCAGGCAAAAAGTACTGAGGCTTGGCGCGATTAAGACATGACCCGTCGGATTTAGCGTCGATGGCATCGATGCGCCGGGTCGCCAATCGCGTCGATGGCCAATTATTTTCAACTTTTAAAAAACTGCATCTTAAAGGGAAATTGGGTAATTTTCCCTTATTCTAATACGCCCAAACCTGGGATTATACTCCCAAAACACCACTTTACTGATACCTTTCTCAAAATTCACCAAGAACATCTCATTAAGGTTTTAACCCAAAATTTAAATAACTCAAGATTCAACCATGGGCTTTAGAGATTGATTGAAGATTTGTAATCCCCAAACCGTAGGACTCAAGAAACACCCATTGAATTCCTAAAATTGAGGTACATAGGGTTTATCCTAATAACTACATGGGCTTGAAAACATTAGGGCATGATTTTCAGATTTTTAAGCATGAATTTTAAAGGGGTTTTGAAATCTATAATTGAAATTACGTATTCATAATGTTTCAATGTTACTATTGCTTTGACCTTGTGCTCTTTCTACATTAAATTGATTTATATGTATATGCATATGCATGAGAAATTAAGATTTAAGATTGTTGAGAGCACAAATTATGAAATCCCCCTTTTGTATTGAATCGAAGTCTATGGTTTTGTCGGAAGAGAGTTGAAATGCATGTTTCATGATTTGGAAGTAGTTTTCTCAAATGTAATAGAATTTGTATTTGATTTAGAGATAATGAGAGGTCATTTATTGATACAATTATGTTGTTATGATTAAAAGAAAGTCTAGCATGAAATTGAGAATTTGACATTTACCACCTTTTTGTTATCGAATTATTGATAAAGGGAGTTGTTTTCATAGTTTTACTTGAGTTTCAAAGAATAAGTTGCTTGAAAATAATTGTCGATATGGTGGCTCTAAATTCCATGTTTTGATAACAGACATATAATTGCTACAAATGGCTTAGAGAATGTGAATTGCAAGTCAATGGTATGACGATACCATATAAATTTCTGCCGTAACAGAACTAGAGTCATTAGAGTTTGATTTCAGAGAATACATGTTTTGAAGTGTTAAATTGGGCTTAAAGAGGGCTAGGTAGTTACCCGAAGAGGGAACGAGTCAATCGACTCATACCCTAAAATCGTGTTTTGCCGATACGAGTATGTTACTTTTGTACACTAGCGATGGCCCTGTGGCATAATAGAGATTCAGAGACTCCGGCCCTTGCAACAAACATGGATTGGGGATTGGCTGCAAGCTAAGGTCAGATTCCATATAGCCTGTGGAATTACAGACTTATTGGGTATACCACTTAGCACAAAGTAAGACAAAGAGTGTCACAGAGTTCAGATTGTTTTTACAGAGTTCTTATAAGTATGCCCATGTGATTTTTACCTCATAATATATTTATAAATTGCTTTCAAATTACTCTCATATATGTTGAATATAATTTATTGTTTTGGATTTGCTCTGCATACCAGTGCATCTATATTTACCCTCCTCCCCTGCCTCTCAAGTTCTGAGTCTTAGTCTAGGGGTTTTGATAAGTAGTAGATACTTCGAACAGCAGAGCAGAGTTCAGTGGTAAACCTTCTATCTTTTAGAAGGCCTAGTTTACTTCAGCCACTTATCATTATTATGTTTTGGTCAACTGGGGCCCTTGTCCCAGTTTTTAGACAGTTTTGCTTTATATGTAGTAAACATTTCACATATTGATTAAGATACCATTATGATGTTTTGAATTGCTGTTTTAATTATGATTTGAATTCAGATTTAATAACCATGATTCTATTTCATTATGTGTTTCCGCATTATTTTTAGATATGAATAGTGTGTGTGGTTACAAGTTAGAAGGGCATCTGAGCCTTCATGGTTCAGGATGCTCATCATGGCTAGGGCCCCGGTTCAGGTCGTGACAATGATTTAGCCCAAAAATGGCCAGTTCACTCTGTTTCGCCCATTTGACCACCCAAACTGCCCCGCCCACCCTAATGGCCCATACTAGGCTACTATTCAGCTTGCCTGAGGTAACTCGGTCTATTTTCTGCCAAATTCACGCCCAGCCCCCGGGATCACCCTAAAAATTGTGGGCAGTAGCACACCGATTTGGGCTAAAAATGGCCCGTTTGCATCGTTTTGCTAGTTTGACCACCCAAATCACCCTGTCCACCCCAATGGCCTACACTAGGCCGCTCCCTAGCCTGTCTAGTGAAGTTTGATCATTTTTTGGCTGAAATAACACCATTATCTCTGGCCCACACTAAAAATCATGGGCTATAGCACACCGATTTGGTCCAAAAATAGCCCGTTCATGTTGTTTTTCCTGTTTGACCACCTAAACCACCAGGCCCACCCTAATGGACCACATTAGGCCACTCTCCATCCTGCCTAGAGCATCCTAATTGATTTTTAGCAAAAATTACACCCGAACCTGGGCCCAACATAAAAACCGTGGGCTATAGCACACCAATTTAGCTTGAAAATGGCCTGTTCACATCGTTTTGCCCGTTTAACCAGCCAAACGGCCCTGCATACCTGAATGGCCCATACTAGGCTGCTCCTCAGCCTTCCTAGGGTATCCCAATCAATTTTTGACCAAAATACACCTGGACCCTGGCCCACCCCAAAAACCATGGGCTATAGCACACTGATTTGACCTAAAAATGGCTCATTTGTGCCGTTTTGCCCATTTGACCACCCAAACCCCCACCCAATAACCTACACTAAGCAACTTCCCATCCTTCCTGGGGTAGCCTAGTTGATTTTTGGCAAAAATCATTCTCATCCCCCGAACATACCTCAAAAACCATGGGTTACCGTTCGCGTTGTTTCTCCCATTTGACCACCTAAATCACCCTGACCACCACAATTGCCCATACTAGGTTGTTGTCCAGCCTGCCTGGGGCAGACCGATCGAATTTTTACTAAAATCAAACATGTTCCCCAGGCCTACCCCAATAACTGTGGACTATAGCACACCGATTTGGCCTAAAAATAGCTCATTCATGCTATTTTGCTCATTTGACCACCCAAACTGCCCTGCCCACCCTAATGGCCCACACTAGGCTATTTCCTAGCCTACTTGGGGTAGCCCGATCAATTTCTACCAAAATCACTCCCGGCCCCTAGGCCCACCCCAAAAACCGTGGGGTATAGCACACCAATTTAGCCCAAAAATGACACATTCATGCTGTTTCGCCAATTTGACCACCTAAACTGCCCAGCCCTCCCTAATGGCCTTACTCTTTTGTAGGTTTTGAGCTAAAAAATTCTATATATATCAAAAATCATACACATTAAAAGTTGACCCTTGTAGAATCGAATACCAAACTTTGGAAGAATCTTAGGCTCCAAGATCAACTTTGTTCTAAGTAATACTTACAAATATTTTGCACCTCGGAAGTACATAAAACACGATGATAAAGATCATGAAACCTATATTCACAAAGCAATCATTTGGATTATAACTTATACAGTTAGGAATACAGGTAGGAACAATGGGTCAAAGACTAGCCCAAAATATGGGGTCTTACATAAATTGGCGGGTGGCATCTCATAATCTTATTCTGGCTAAGTAGTTCTAGAACTTAGGGACTACTACTAAGGACCAAATCCTAACTGACACGTGAGCCCCCATCCATAGGTTTTCTCGGTTCTAAATCCTACTCCCAACTGAATTGACACTGATTACTGGACTGAGCTAAGCTTAATTGAACAAACAATTGATCATAAATAACTGACTAAATAACAATGCTCATAGTTTATCTGAAATTATTCTGAAGATACTGAATTATGTAAACAATTAGGTATCAGGTGTTCATAACCTACCAACACTGATTGGAAATAACAATGATAACATATAAAGCTTTAAAACCATAGTAGGAAATCATTTCTAAAAAACCAATATTTAGACATTTTATCAAATGCATGAGAATTATGAATTTAAGCATGGGAATGGGTAAAGCTTTCAAGAATAACATCACTACAATACTATAACCATGAATTAGGGATTTCGATATGAAGGTTTCAATATTCAAAACATGTAATGGCTCATCTCTACGAAAACACTTGTAAACTTAACTCAAAATCAAAATCAATATTTGCTTCCTGGAGATAATTCAACTTGAACATGTAAAAACTCATAATTTTAAAATATAAAGGAATTTTTTATACTCCATGAGTGAAAAGGGCCCATGGATGAACATCACACATACCTTAAGCTCTTAAGCTTGAAAGGAAAATACCAATCTTGAAACATTCTTGAAGGTTCTTGGATTTGGGAACTTGAATTCTTGATTTCCTTAGAGAAAAAGTAATGGAATTCGATGATCTTTGGGGATGATTAGGGTTTTTTTGAGAGGAGAATTAAAGAATATGGGTAAATAATGCCTTAACTGATGATATAATTTGTGATTTGATGAATTGGGTTGAGGGGAAAAGACATAATTGCCCCTCAGGCAATTTAATTCATAACTAGAATACAGTTTATAGGGTCATCGCGATGCGATAAGAGTGCCACTGCCATTAGAACCGCGATGCTACACTATCACAATCAACTGCTGGAATTGTGATCTAAACATCACCCCTGTCTGAAAAATCCAAAACTTCTCCCAGACATGCTTATTACACCCCCTGAATATTAATTAACTCAGAAACCAACGTCTCAGGGTTGGTAAGGCCAATTTAAAAATCCTTGAAGTTAAGAGGCCTTAAAAATGACTAAGTCCCTAACTCTTAGTGAAATTTTCGAGTTTTAAGCCTCTTCTGCTTGCAACTAGGAGCTGAACTGAGCTAAGAATAATTTGGTGTATTACACCATTTCATGCTTTCATAGATACGACTACAATATACGACTCGTATGTTGTGTACATAATTTAATGAAGGGAGTCATATGTTGCACAGTGATCTTGAAACGTGGGATAATACAGTAAATTAATTAATCTACGTAAATTTCCTAAGATGTTGTCATTTTATTTTATCATAGTTTTCTTTTACTTAATTCATGATTTTCCAGCTAATCTATATTTTTTAAGGCGGATTAAATTGGTTCCTTCGAGTTTCTCCTTAAAACAAGTCTTTTAAAGATTAAGTCTATTATTTGTCCGGTTCAGATAACTAATAGTTTGTTTTAGATCAAATTATTCTTTTTCAAATCTAAAAAGCTAATTTATTTTGAAGATCAACTTTTCAAACAATAGCAAAGAACTTTTAACACTCTCTTAGTATTTCTTCCAAATGCATTTTCTATAACAAAATTAACTATACAATCTCCTTCTTTTCCATTAAAACAAAAATTATTTTCCTCTTGAAATTCAAAGAAAAATTGCAACTTAGTTTGATTCAAATAGAATGTTTCTCCATTGATCAAATAAATGTCATTCTAAATTTTTAGAAAAATAATTTTAATATTTTCTATAAACATCAAGTCTTTGCAAAAATAAACCATTTTTAGTTAGTCAAGTTAGTTGTTTTTGGTAAACCGCTTTAAATGGACGCTCTTAAGTGCCTTAAATACCGTCTTAGGGTGTTAATTAAATCCTTACTCATTTTCTCTAGTTTTAAAGTTTTATTTCTATTTTTGAAACTCTTTTAAGTTTCTCTTGATTTTTTCTATAAAAATCAAGTGGCGACTCTATGAATTTCTTAAAAGTTATTTCAAAATTTTCTTGAATCTTTTGAAATAGTTTTAAAGAGGCCAAAACCATTTTCTTTTTTAAAATGAAATCAAAAAAGGATAAAACAAAAATGGCTACTCTATCGACGATTGAACTAGGTTCTAATAAAATTTTTGAACTAACTTATTTGACTAACTATTTGGGTCTATACTATTTAACTATTTGTTTGTTTATGTATTTAAATTTTTGCAAAATTTAAATAGTTGTATTTCATGGCATACTTCCATTTGAATATATAAACTGTTTGGGGTTTCGAGGATGTATCGTCCCGTATGTATCAATTCCAAATGAAGTGCTGGAAGTACGAAAGTTTATTGGCACGTTAGGCATTTGATGGTTGTTCGTATTTTCAATCTCGGGTTGTCCACTTGGGAACCTGATTGTAATATCCCGAGAATCCCAATCGATAGTAGAACTTTGATTCAACCTCATGAGAAATAAACTTTAGTGATTTGGTAGTTTTATTATCAAGTTTTATGTGTATTAAGGCCTCAAATAGTCCTAGCTATTCGGTGAATCAAAACATCCCTTACCGATTAAATTCTTGAGAAGGATACTGCTATTGTCAACTTAATACAAGCATATATTTCGTTATACTATGAATTTTTGAGCTCATGACCCACTAATAGATAGATAATTGAATTAGCTTTCCAACGATACCAATTTCTTCAAAATCCGATATTGAGGTAAAAAGTTATTGCCGTTTTATAGAGAGCTATCTAAACTGCCAAAGTGTGACGAGAAGGCCAACGGACCATCGTACCAATGATGAACAGTCTCCCAAACCATCGTAACTCGAAAGTAAGCCCATTTTGTGGCCATAAAGCGATGGTTTGAGGGATGGTCAATCCCCAGGGTGACGGTTCGTCGCCCAAACCATCCCGCACCTCCGTTTAACAATTTAAAGCCATTTTTAAAGGAATTTTTGGGTCTTTTTCCACCTTTTTTAACACCTAATTACATCAAATCAAAGAACATAAATTCATATTTATCTATAGCTTCAAAATTAGGGTTCCTCTACCAAGAACAAAATTCAAGGTCTTCTTTAAGAAAACTAAAGAATCAAAGCATGACCATTCAAGAACCTTCAAGAATAGTTACCATATTTCAAGATTCAAGCTTTTGAGGTATGTTAGATGTTCATCCATGGGTCCTTCTCATTCATGGAGTCGAAGAATCCATCTTTTATGTTTAAGATCGTGAGATTTCACATTTATAATGATTTGTCTCTATAAAGCTTTTATGATTTTGCTTATACATGATCTTTACAATCTATTTTCATTGAAAGCAGCCCTTATTACAAATTTCATGAATTATGTCCATGAACTTACATGAATTTCGAATCTTTATCATGTTTCCATGAAATTGTAGGTGATATTAAGCCTTACATGTTTAAATGGTGTTGTTTATTGAATTTAAAACCTAATTGGTGATCTTAGAAGTGAAATCATGCTATTACTACCAGTTTTTAAAAACTATTCAAATGCTTTGTTTAAACCATGAACTATAAGTGTTTGATGAAATACCTAAATGAGCGGGTTTTGAACAATGACTACTTATTATATGATTACAAGTTAAAATTTTGGAATTTGGAATACATTATAGTATGTTTTAAATACTATGGTTTCCATATCATGTTTATGAGAATTTGGAAAAAATCCTCAGTTTATGATTTTATCATATGATCTTGCTACCTCATCATGTCTAGAGATATCCTCTTGTTAAAGTCTTGGTCCCCATGTATTTGATGAATACTTAAGTGAATAATTGTGAACAATAATTTTATTCCATGGTTTTGAAGCTTTCATGTCACCCCGTTGTTATTGCTATTGAGTCCTGGAGGTTATGAATGCCCAAAATTTAGCTGTTTACTTAGTCTCGGTAGTTTCAGAATAGTTTTAGACACATACAGCATATTCAGCTAGCCATCATGATTAGTTACTTGTCCAGTTAATCTTAGCTCAGTCCCGTAATCAGTGTCAGTTCAATTGGGAGTAGGATTCAGCACCGAGCGAGCCTAGGGATGAGGGATCACCCCCGTTAGTTAGGAATGGGTCCTTATAAGAAAGCCCTAAGTTCCAGAACTATGTAGCTAGTATAGGTTATGAGATGTCACCCGTTAGTTAGGTCTGACACTCTTAGGGATCACCCGCTAGTTAGGACTGATCTCAGGGGTCACCCAATAGTTAGGACTGACTCCACAACCATTGTTAGTACCCGTGGCACTGTACTAGCACTCTTCCAACTGGGGTTACAGGTTGGAACCCAATCAGTTCAGAGCAGGGTATGTTGGTTAGATGATACCTCCCATAGTTCCAGTTACAGTCTCAGTCTAGTAATCATTTCAGTAATTTAGTTTTAGTTTTCTTGACCATAGCATACATATATTAGACATTTAGTGATCAGATTTCATTATTTCTGTATTTATAGATTTTATTCAGAATATGTTATATATTCTTGGTCATACATCCTTAGTACTTACAGATTTCATGTACTCTATTTATTATTACACGTTACATATACTTACATACATACATTCAAACAGTTATTATTCATATTCATTAAGCCGTGCATATCAGCCTACCTCATTTAGCATACCAGTACATTCAAAGTATTGATCGTATACTCTTTTCTTGCACTAAGATGTCTCATATCATAGGTTCGGACGCTTAGGTTCTCGACTGTACCTAGTTATCCTAGCGCACCAGTAGCAACAACAGGAATGAGTCCTCATGTTTTGAGAAATGATTATATTTATTTCAATTTCTTATTTTAGTAGACAGGCGAAGTTAGTTGGGGGCTTGTCCTATCAACTCTTCAGTTATTCAGTTGGAGGCTTTCAGACTAGTACAGATAGTTAGTCAATTTTTTCTAGATTTCAGTGGTCATTATCAATTTTGTTTTACAGACATATCAGATTTATTACTTAAAACTTTATGGCATTCTTCAGTTTATTTCTGCATATGATCTTTTGATATCAGTTTTACTCAGTACTCATAGCAGGTACCAGCTTATGGGTTAGCTTGTGGTCCCTCAGGATTGTAAGCACCGTGTAGAGCCCAGGGTGTACTCTCGGGGTGTTACAAACTTGATTCTGTCATGAACCAATCTGGTGCCCTAGCCACAACAGGCATCCCAAACCATCAAGGCCTGAGAGACCCCTGTAACTCCCCAACCACTAGTTATATTATCCGTTTTAGGCCTAGGCCTACACGGTTTTAGAATAGGTCACTAGGGAGTAAGGCTTTCTTACTTATAAATCCAATAACCCTCATGTGTTTTGCCGATGTGGCACTTCTTCCTAAGTTGGAGTATTGCATACACCCCCTTATGGACTCAACATCCTTGCTGAGGTTTGTCCCGCCGAATGGGATTTTCCTATACTCAGGATTGAGGTTTGCCCTGCTTTCCTATGACTCACATTAGACTGTCATCCCAGTTTAAAGTGGCATATTACATTTAAGATAGGTTGTCCGCATTTCAATAAGATGACTTGGACCATCACTCCATTTAAAGTGGCATGCTATATTCAAAATAGGTCATCCGCCTTACAACGAGACGTGTTGGGCAATCACCCCATTCAAAGTGACATGTTACATTCAAGATAGGTAGTCCTCCTTTCAATGAGACACATTGGATCTTCACTCCATTCAAAGTGATCTGTTGTATTCAAGATAGGTCATCCACCTTTTAATGAGACACATTGGATTATCACTCCATTCAGAGTGTTATGTTACATTCAAGATAGGTCATCTGCTTTTTAGCGAGACACATTAGGTCATTACCCCATTAAAAGTGACATGTTACATCCAAAATAGGTCGTCCATCTTTCAATGAGACACGTTGGATCGTCACTACATTCAAAGTGGCATATTACATTCAAAATAGGTCTACCACATTTCAATGAGACACGTTGGATCATCACTCCATTCAAAGTGGCATGTTACGTTTAAATTAGTCGTCCGCCTTTCACTGAGACATATTGGACCATCACTCTATTCAAAGTGGCATATTAAATTCAAAATAGGTCGTCCACCTTTCAATGAGACATGTTGGACCGTTACTCCCTTCAAAGTGGAAAGTTATATTCAAATAGGTCGCCCACCTTTCAATGAGACACGTTGAATTGTAACTCTATTCAAAGTTGTATATTATATTCCAAATGGGTCATCCGCCTTTCAATGAGACATGTTGGACTGTCACTCCATTCAAGGTTGTGCAAATTGTATCATCAACTATCTCAACAATACATGTTCAAACAGATTTGCACCAATTTACGTTAGTGTAATGCTACATTTGCAACCAACTATTCTATTTGAGATATTGTCGAGAGCATCCGAAAGGATGAAATTCTCAATTCAAAATCACTGGTGTGGATGACTCCAAAAAGGACACAGCACAACATGGAATTTTTTCTTAGCATCGAACTAGGACATAGTTAGAAGAGGAATATCAAACTCTTTGGATGCGAACTAAAGGACGACTTCCACCACCATCAAACCACACCCTTATTAGAAGGCGTATGGGATATTTTGGGATATGCTGATTTTTGTTTCACTTTCAGGATACTTCTAAACTCATACTGGAAGTAACCTTCCCTTTCCATCAAATCCGAGTGATAATCCACTCAGAGTTTTGGAAATTACGTCCAGATATATTCTTGCCTATGGATGTGAAGGATCCCACATTCTTGTTTAAGAGGTTACAAGCCTCTTTTCCATAAGCTCAAATAAATTATCACTCATTCTGAACCAAAGGTTGTATTAAATAAGAGACTATCTTTTCCACCGATCGAGTCGAACCACAACAGTTTGATTTCCTGAGTCTCGAGGATATGTAGGCTGAACTCTATGTTGAAAACTTAACTGCATTCAACCTCCCCCTAATTCTCTTATTCCCAGCTTTTCGGTTTTACCAAAATTTGAAAATCGAGATAGCTGTGAATTTTTTAATCTTACTTAAAATCAAGCTTTATGAACTACAAACTTATTTATAATTCCAATAAGGATTGAATTAATTACGATTAATGCAAAACTATTTCCTTAATAATCATCATTGAAGTAGAATATAAAAATGACATTGTTATACCCTTTTCTTTTTTAATGAAAATTAGAATCTTTCATACTGTTGTAAATATTGATTACCAGAATTGGGACTGTTAAAGAGATTCTAAAGTAGTAGATTATCTAAAGTTGCAATAAGATCAATCGTGTATTGCATATGGAAGCTTGATATATATTTATTTATTCTAATAAGTACATTGATTTAACTGAAATAAGGATTCAATGCAGACACGTTGTATAGATGAAGAATTTTTGTCATACAATGTTTCTTTACATGGCAATCAAATAATACAAAAGATAATAATTTATGAAGCTAACCAAAAATGTACCCAACTTTCTTCCTTCAATATTATATGATGATGATGAGGCAACTATATCAAATGATTTAACTATTTTATCAAATGATGACTTGACAAATCGGATCACAAAGTTATTGAAAAATCAAACATATGATAATTATCATTTTTTAAATTATTAGATGCTTTAATTGGGAGAAGTAAAATTTTATACTTTTTTTCCTTAATCATTATTTTGTAACATCAAATCTTTCTGTAAAAATTTTAATGTGACATCTAAAATTGCATATTACTAGTTACGTGCATCTTTACTTTTCTATACTAGGAAATTTTTTCACTGAAATTTTTTCTATTAAGATTGTAATGAGTCATATTATCTACTAATAAATATATAAGAGGGTGTTACAGATACATTGTATTATGAATATTCATTTAATATACAATTCTTAGATAGACTTGCTATTGAATGAGCTAGCAATTAAATTAACATGCAATCAAATAAAGTTTCAATCAGATAATATTACAATGAGATAAGATTGCAATCAGTAAACATCCAATCACGAAGGCACAAGTAACTTACAGCTACTTATATTCTTCTATAAGTAGGATGCCAATGCAGTGTATTTGTAGGAGAAAATGATTTAACTATTTTATCAAATGAAGACTTGAAAAATCTGATCACAAAGGCATCGCAAAATAAAACACATGATAATTATCATTTACATAATTATGTGATGCTTTAATTGGTGTAGAAGTAAAAAATATATTAACTTTTTTTTCCTTAATTGATATTTCTCACATCAAATTTTTCTATTTTTAGTGAGGCATCTAGCAATACATATTACTAGATACATGAACCTTTTTCTTTTTATACTAGGAGCTTTATTTGCTGAATTTTTCATATTAGGATTGTAAGGAGCCATATTAGCTATTAATATAATAAAAATATACGAGGGTGTTATAGATACATTGAATTATGAATAACCTTTTAATATACAATTCTTATATAGACTTGCAATTAAATGAGCTTGAAATCGAATAAGATTGCAATCAGATAAGATTTCAATGAGATAAGATTGCAATTGGATAAGCTTTCAATTAAGATGAAACCAAGTAACTTATACAACTACTTATGTTCTTCTATAAGTAGGATGTCAATGCAGGGTATTTGTACTTTAGTTTGAAGAAAAATAAAGTCTCCTTCTCTCGATTTTTGTGATTATATCTCTTGTTACCTTGATATTTAGTATTAATTCATACAATAAGATAATAAACCCAAAGGCCAAAGGTCAAATTTAATTCCTTATTTCTTCTTTATTTCATTCAGCTAAAAAATGATACTTGTTTATTTCATCCTATTAGTTTTTCTACAACTTAGTTCAAATTTTGCCGCTAATGAGAATTTTGATAATTATGTTGGTTGCGACATGCCCAAATTAGATGTGGACCTAGTAGAATTTCCACTGAATTTGGAGTACTTGGAAGCTGAATTTTTCTTGTGGGGTTCTTTGGGATATGGTTTGGATAAATTCGCACCTGAACTTGCTGATAGTGGGCCGCCACCTATTGGTGCTCAAATTGCCAAACTTAGCCCTCTCGTAAGAGATGTCATAACCCAGTTTGGATTCCAAGAAGTCGGACATCTCATGTTCTTTTCCATTTCAAAATCTTATATTGGTTCTTATATTTTTTTATTTAATATGAATAAGTAAAAAATAGTCATCGACATTCTATAAGGGATATCTTCGAATTTATGAAGCTCTATAGTTGATCTATAATGTCACTGATCTTACCACTACCTCTGATAATGAAAATGCAGATCCTACGACTAACTCAGAAAGATCTAAAGGATATTTCCAAGACCTTTATGCTCCGAATGTCTAAATCTTATTATTTAGTTCTAGATGGTAACAAACGTAAGCTAATCTTTAAATATTTCACTTCCATAGCAAGGAGATGTCCAAAATGGGTGCAAAACTTGACATAATAAAATTTGGCAGATACAAGTTCCATTATTGGGAATTACAAGTTAATTTTCTTTCTTCCCGTAACTAATATTCCACCCCCACCCCTCCCCTTCACTCCTTATCAACTCCCACCCTCTCACACCTCACCCACCTCCATATAAATGTCTGATAATGTTTTGCTTATATTATATATAAATGTGTTTGGGATAATAAATATTGAAATATGGTAATAATGGCACTTATTTGTAGCTCACATATCTCATACATCATTTTCGAGTCATAGGTGTAGTTCACTTTCATCTCCTAATCCAGTCTATATCTTATGTTGTACTACTTTTGTTTCATTCTATATGAAGGTATTTCATCATCACAAACTTTAAGAATTTTTAATTATTATTTTGATCTACAATGTATTCAATTTTTGTAACTATTAAATTACATAACTGAGGTTGGAATGGAAAGGTTACATTAAATTCGTTATTTGTAGAACATATAATTAAAAATAATAATGTAAAAATTGATGCAGGGAAATCAAAGATACAATAACAGGATTCCCGAGGCTACTACTAAATCTAAGCAGAGAATCATTTGCAACAGTGATGGATGGTGCATTTGGACATCCATTAAAACCACCTTTTGATGCTTATGCTAATGACATTAACTATCTCCTTGCCTCCTATGTAATACCTTATGTTGGACTCACCGGATATGTTGGCGCTAATCCTAAACTCCAGAGCTCTACTGCCAAAAGAGTAAGACTACATACTTAGATCTACCTTGTTTTTCAACATGTGAAATAGATTACTTGTCTTTACACAAGGTAGTATTAAAATTACTAGTATATACACCCATATGATTTTCTTATTTAATAGAATTATATATATTAAATAATATTTTGATGAAAGGGTCATTTTTATCAATAGTTGGAGGTAATATTATTATATTATTACGATTGTAAAGACCACATTTTAAGAAAACTTACCTGTAGTGGCCATGTATGAAACTTAAACTCTTTTTTCGTTGAGTTTAAATTATATACACAGACAATGTAAATATTATTTATACACTATCAGTGAAGTTTAACATATACTAGCAGGTTTGTTATAATATCCTTACTAGATATCTAATTAACTCTTGCCAACAAATTTATGGATAATTGATGTTAGGCGTATTTACACGCCTAAAGCACCTTAATTCACCCATATTTTAGCTAAGTTTTAAGGACAAAATATATAATTCCTGCACTTTTAGTCCTTTTTCCTGTAAGTGAGCTAACCAATGTGACTAGCAAGTTTTCAGGTATAAATAATGAAGATTTCAGCATTTTATGGACTGTTTGACGCCAAAGGAAACCTCACGTAAGAAGGAAGGCAGCTTTTGGAAGCCTATGGACTAAAAGTGATGCATGGAGAACTTGTCCCGGGCAAAAACAGCATTTCTAAAGACTTGGGGGATCAGCAGTAACTTAGTAGGATTAGGACAAGTATGCAGTAACCCAGTAGGACTAAGACAAGGATAAAAACCCTATTTCAATAGGAATAGGATATGGATGTTATATAAACCATATTTTGCTGAAACTTTTCAGCATTCTCTTCTTATCCCCCTTTGTATTCTTTCCCTTCTTCAAAAATTCGTTTTCAAACATTATTCTTCATCTATTCAACTTTTAATTTTCACGACAAGAGAAACGCTACTAGCAAGGAAATCACGCCACAAGTGACACCAAAACATACTTCGCGTGAGATTGTTATTATTTTGGTATGATGATAATGTCTATTGTGTTTTCCATTGCACTCATGAGTAGCTAAACTTCTCCGTTAGGGTTATGGAAGCCTTATGATATACTATCTATTGCTATGATTTTGTGAATTCTTGATACGTATGTTGCTTATATCATTACTCTCTTCATCTTAATTGAATTCTTGTGGTTGCAAACATATAGAATACGCCAGTATAGCATTAACTTGTTCGAAAGAAAAGTTACATGTCTGGAAAAGAGAGAATGACAAGGAAATAGGGCTACCAACCCCTGTTTAAAAGTTAGTGCCGTAACTGGATTAACCTCTTGGAGAATTCGTACCATTAGATACGCTTTAAGCTCGAAAGAGTTAAAGTGAGTTAATCTGTGATGGTCGAAAGACGCTAGGATTTACCATAGAATACGAATCTCTATAAGCGCATGCATGTCGGAATTCTGCATAACTCATTGCCAATAGATACGTAGAACTCATAAGGTGGACATAACCCTAACTTAAAATTCTCATTGATTAAAACCTACTAAACATTCTGATTTTCTTTGTTACTTTGATACTTTTAATTCACGCCTAAACCATCCCCCCTTTTTGTAGAATTTTCGACCAAAAGTCTATTAATAGTTGCGTACTTAGTGACCAAGTATTCCTTGTGGGATTCGACACTCAACCCAGTTGGGTTCTATATTTGACAGCGACCGCTTACACTCTTACGAGAGCTGTAGTTTGGGCGTTATCAATAATCATCTAATAAATGATCTTACTAGGTAATTTGGATGGCAGCTAGTTGCAGGATTACTCGGAGTCGAATCAGGTCAAGACGTTGTTCTGAGAGCATTGATTTATGAGCGAGGAAGAGAGAAGGTAAAACCCTACGGGATTACAGTAGCAGAGTCACAAACCGAATATCAAAGCTGAGGAACAAACTGGGACACCATGGAATTAAAGATGAAGGACTTAATGTGAAACCAAAAGTAGGTGCTGAAGGGAGGATAAGGGGGAATGTACTTACTGGTAGTGGCCAAATAAATATTTTGATTTGGAATATTCTCTCTCTATATGTACATAAACTAATATTGATTTATACGCACAAAATAGATTTTTAGTTAAAAGTGCTCAACTGAAAACATTTTTGTCTATATGGTTTGATAACGCTCAAACTACAGCTCTCGTAAGAGTGTAAGCGGTCGTTGTCAAATATAGAACCCAACTGGGTTGGGTGTCGAATCCCACAGGGAATACTTGGTCACTAAGTATGCAATGATTAGTAGACTTTTGGTGAAAGTTCTGCGGAAAAAAGGGGGGATTTTATGCGTGAAGTAAAATTATCAAAATAGCAAAGTAAAAATGGAATGTTTAGTAAGATTTTAATTAATGAGAATTCTAAGTTAGGGTTATGTCCACCTTATGAGTTTTACATATCTATTGGCTATGAGTTATGCGGAATTTAGACATGCGTGCGCTTATAGAGTTTCGTATTCTATGGTAAATCCTAGTGTCTTTCGACCATCAAGGATTATTTCACTTTAACTCTTTCGAGCTTAAAGCGTATAACTAATGGTACGAATTCTCCAAGAGGTGGTTGTAGTATAGTGGTGAGAATTCCCGCCTATAGCATTTCTTTTGTCGTGAAAATTAAAAGTCGAATAGATGAATAATAATATCAACAACGAATTTAAGATTAGAAGAGAATAAGAATGAATTGAACGAGAATGAATGCTGAAAAGTTCAGCAAAATAGGGTTTTTATAACATCCATATCCTATTCCTACTAAACTACTGCATACTTCTCCTAATCCTACTAGGTTACTGCTGATTCCCAAGTCTTTGGAAATACTGTTTTTGCCCGGGACAAGTCTTCCATGCATCACTTTCAGTCCATAGGCTTCCGAAAGCTGCCTTCCTTCTTACGTGAAGCTTCCTTTGGCGTCACACAGTCCATAAAATGCTGAAATATTCATCATTTATACTTGAAAACTTGCTAATCACGTTGGTTAGCTCACTTACAGGAAAAGGGACTAAAAGTGCAGGAATTATATATTTTGTCCTTAAAACATAGCTAAAATATGGGTGAATTAAGGTGCTTTAGGCGTGTAAATACACCTATCATTAACACCCCACACGTAAAGCTTTGTTCGTCCTCGAACAAAGTATCATGTCCATATAAACATCTACTTTAGGATTTCACAGTAACAGCACAAAATATTCATCAAGACAGGCACAACAATTATTAACAAAGAGTAGTTTTATTGATCACTACTAGAAACAATTCAACCTCCAACATTGACTCGTGATGATGGTTAATTAGTATCCACAAGTTAAAGCAAAAAGAATCATAGACAACTACCCAAACCCGTCAACCATGTGTGTCTCACACAAGATATTACCCATAATCACTCACAAGTTTTGCATTATTCAAAACATGGGTACAATATTCTCCTTGCTCTCACTCTCTCAAAGAATTCATATGTTGCAACTGATGACCATAGGCTTGCCCTTAGTGTAATGCTCCACTAATATCAGAATGCTAAGCTTAGGTTCAAATAGGTCTTTACAGGTTGTAATGTAGGCTAAGGGACGGGTAGGACTATTTTGGCCAGAAATAGTGACTAAGTTCCCTAAGCGCTTTAATACATCATATTATGCCATTTACACTTTCTTTCAAACAACCTTTCTACTTTCTTTTAATCTACCACCCCTTCTCACCTCTTTTGTTATTCGATTTTAAACATAACTAACTTTTTAGTTTTCTTTTCATTTTTCTTTTCTTTCTTTTTTTCATAACACACCTCTATGATAGCCACTCTTTTTCATAACTAATTCAAGCACCAATACATTCGAAGGCATCACACTCACCCAATTTCCTCTTATTTTGTCATATGACTTTACAATTTAAAGCGCTTAGGAATTTGGATCAAATTATGGTCTTGAAAAAAAATGGATTAGGCTACATATGAGGCTGTCAAAGAAAATGGCTAAAGGCTCAAAGGGGTTGACTAGGATAATGTCCACGGGTAGGTAAAACGAAGGTAAACAATCACAAGTTGCCAAAGAAATGCCTAAATCATCTCCTAAACTCACACTCTTTATTTTGCTTTACACACACACCGGGCAAGTTCTAGCATCAGCCACAAACACAGAATATACTATTGCCTCACACACACAAGGCACATAGTCGACTTTATTGGGAGTAGTATAGACTCTTGACCCAACAGATGAAGGAATTAAACCACACAACTATCACACAGTGAGTCACACTTGGAGCCTACACGTCTCAACAGTAATGATTTTATCACAGACTCTTGTCATAATACCATGCTGCCTATGAGAACACTTTTATGCAAAGTTAACTAAAAAATTTCTAAAATTTAACTACTAACAATGAAAACAAACAAACATAAATAAATGCAAATGCAGATAAAGAAGTATAGCATACAAATACCAGCACCCCACACTTATACGGGACACACTACCCTCAGTGGAAAATAAATAAGAAGAACCTGGTTAGTCGGACTTCTCCTCTATGTCTGGGGTAATACCCCCTGCATCAGAATCATCATCAGAGTCGTCGTCATCAGAGTTCTCCTCCACATCGGAGTCTGGCATTCGACAGTCATCTTCGGTTGGCATATCGTCATCAAGAGGTTCCTCAAAATATACACCTACTCCACACATAGCCCTCGCATGCTCGTTCATTGGGTAGTCATAATCCAACTGTTGGAGCTCTGCAGCAGTCGAAACACGACCCCCGCTCATCATGGTAAACCTCATCATACCATATAAATGGCGGAAGAAGCTTTCATCGCGAGCATGTCTTTCTGCAGTGGTAAGGTTGACTCCATGCATAGATTCAGCATCTTTAACCTTTGTAAGGTCAACCCTCTTTGGGTTGTGTGGAAGCTTATGATCTGCAGGTTCCTCTTCGATGTCCTCCTTCCTCAATATTGCAGTCAACAGATTGCCAAAGCTGAAGTGGGACCTCTTGTACAGCCTAGCCTTACGCATTGAAGATCGAATAATCGCCCTAATGTTGATGGGGACGTTCTTCATCAATGCGTACACCAAGCACACTCTATCCCGTGTTATCTTTGTGTACTGTGTCCCTGGAATCAGGCAAGAGTTGACTATTCGCAACCATATCCGAGCTTCTCTGTTCAAAGAAGCATATGGGAAGGTATTGTGCCGGCCGGTGTCCTTGTGTCGATTCCAACGTGCCATTGATCTTGTTCCACATAGCGTGTGTTTAATTGCCCTGTACGGAGGTCTTTGTTGAAGCTCTTTGAGTGGTGATGGATCGACAGATGGAAGACCCATAAAAGTGTTGAAGAACTCAGCATTCAGCTGCAAGACTTGGCTAATCTTCACTTCACTGCCGGTAGTCTTTGGGGACCAATTTGCATAAAACTCTTGCGTTAAATCAAGATTGCATTCTCCCATGTCTTGGAAAATGAAATCGAGATGTAACACCATTATTTTGGCCAAAATGCGAGGTTCTTTCTTTGCTAGGCTTTCCTTTTGTATCAGCTCCACATGAACATACTTTTTCATTTTGTTGTTCCTGTATCACTCCTTTCCTTCCTCCTCTAGGACCCATTTTATCCCATACATGCGGCGAGGTATTTGCAGCAAGGAGGATTCAGCTTGCTCTTTTCTTCCCCTTTTTTGGCCTTTCTGTGAGGTGGATGTTTTTTCTTTTCCTAGACGACTTTTAGGTGCCATTATACCTATGATTAAAATAAGGTCATGTTAGCTTCATCTCGGTAAGATTTAATCAACAAAAAAACAGTAGTGGCACCACCCCACACTTAATTTGTTGGCACAAACTAATTAAGTGAACGATGTCGATTACTCAGACTTCATCGATATACGTTTAGGTGTTATGTTCCAAAAATATAATCAGTGCAGTCATACTTTTCTTGTCATCTTAACTATCCTTTTTTATTCTATTTCATGTAATCTTGACAATACTTTCATGTTTGGATTGATGTACCCTTTTGAACAAGACTACTACATAGAGATTGTATCAAGTTATGGCATAGAAATAATCACAAAATCTCATGTTTGTAGTTAACCATGATTTTTCATCTCAATGAACAAGTCATTCGAACATGAAAGCTTTCAAGTTACAAGATTATGCAATTTTCTTGACCATGTCAATTCCGCAAAAGTATGACAGTGTATCAAAATCAAATACAAGTTGGAAACAAGTCAAGAGTATCCTTACGTATTCTTTCACTCACTTAGTTGTATCACAACAAATCAACCACATTCAAATCACCAACACTACTTCAAGATTTAACAATTTATTATAGGCGTAGTAGTGTAGTACTTACGGACTATAAAACAAGAGCAAAGAAGTACTTACTTGGTTGATTGCCTTGGGAGATGTTCTTGCAACGTTAAAAGAGCAAAAGGAAAATTTTTGAGAGATTTTGGAGAGGTAGGCGGCGCATAGGTTGAGTTTGCAATGCATTTTTGTTCTAAGACTAAGGTTCTATTTATAGGACAAGCTTGGGTCGGGTTTTGACCTGTATGGAATCGGATTAGGAGACCAAAAAGTGAGCATAGGCGGCGCCTAATGCTTTGCCTATGCTTGGCATAGGCGGCACCTTTTGCAAAGCCTAGTTGGACATAGGCTTTGGCATAGGCGGCGCCTATGCTATGGCATACTAGATTCAGAGACAAAAGGCTTTGGCATAGGCGACGCCTATGCTATGGCATTGTAGAATCCGAGACCAAAGGCTTTGGCATAGGCGGTGCCTATGCTATAGCATTGTTGGGTATAGGCGGCGCCTATGCTATGGCATTCTACATTCAGAGAGCTTAGGCCATAGCATAGGTCTTGCCTTGTTCGTTGCCTAGATTTACATAGGCCTTGCCTTGTTCATTGCCTAGATTTGCATAGGCAATGCCTAACCCATAGCCTTTGCTTCTTCATTCCTAACTTACCACCTTCATCATGAACTACTTCCAAATCAAAATTTGAGACCAATTTCCTCCTTTATACGTCTTGCACCTACACTTACTCAAAAACAACAAAAACGATTAGAACGATGGGTTGCCTCCCATCTAGCGCCTTAGTTTTGGTCTTGGCTCGACTACAAAATCAAAATCCTAATAAAACAAAACAAGTAAAGACGATGGGTTGCCTCCTATCTAGCTCTTGATTTATTGTCGCGGCACGACATAGTTACCTCGATTACTTAGACTTCATCGAGATAGATGATGGCCATGCATTTTATCGAGTCAAGAGGACCGATATATTGCTTCACTCGTTGGCCATTCACCTTAAAGACAACACCATTATTGTCTTCTAACTCTACTACTCCGGACGAGTAGACTTGGCTAATTTTGAACGGGCCAGACCATCTAGATTTCGACTTACCTGGAAATAGCTTCAGTCTGGAGTTGAAAAGAAGTACCATATCACCCTTCTGAAAGTTTCGTTGTATAATCCGCTGATCATGATACTTTTTCATCCGTTCTTTGTAGAGGTCTGATCTTTCATATGCATGAAGACGGAACTTATCCATCTCATTCAGCTGCTCCAATCTCAGATTCATAGCATCATCCCAATTCAATTTTAGCCGCTTCAATGCCTACAATGCTTTATGCTCGAGCTCAATGGGCAAGTGACAGGCCTTCCCATAAACTAGTTGGTACGGTGACATGCCAATTGGTGTCTTGAATGCTGTCCTATAAGACCATAAGGCATCGTCCAACTTCCGAGACCAATCTTTCCTATTAGCGTTTACAGTTTTAGCAAGGATCAGTTTGATCTCTCGATTAGAAACCTCTACCTGTCCACTAGTTTGTGGGTGATAAGGTGTGGCTACCTTATGTTGCTTGACCCCATACTTCACTAACACGGCTCTAAACAACTTGTTGCAAAAGTGTGATCCTCCATCGCTTATGATGGTACGTGGTACCCCAAAACGAGAGAAGATGTTTCTCTTTAAAAATGCAACAACACGCTTACCTTCATTATCAGCCAGTGCTACCGCTTCGACCCATTTGGAAACATAATCTACAGCCACTAGCATATATTTCATCCCAAGCGAATTCACAAATGGGCCCATGAAGTCAATACCCCATACATCAAACAACTCTACTTAAAGAATTTTTGACATGGGCATCTCATGGTGCTTCGAAATCGTGCCCTGTCTCTGACATTGGTCACATCTTCTCATAAATTCGTAGGCATCTTTAAATATTGAAGGCCAATAATAGCCGCTTTGCAGTACCTTCCTTATTGTCCGACCGCCTGCATGGTGTCCCTCAACTTTGGAAGCATGACTTGTTTCCAATATACTCGGCACCTCCACATGAGATATGCATAGTATGATAACACCATCCGCACATCGTCGAAACAAATATGGCTCATCCCAGAAGTAGTGTTTTACATCATGCAGGAACTTTCTCTTTTGATGAAAGGACATATGCGCAGGTATCACATTACTCACCACATAGTTCGCAAAGTCTGCGTACCATGGTAATTTTTCCCCCTTTGTGGCCAGGATCTCTTCGTCGGGGAATGTATCATTAATCTCAAGATCAGGCTGCGCTATATGCTTATTTTCAAGTCTGGACAGATGATCAGCCACTTGGTTTTCGTACCCTCTTCTATCTTTTACCTCGAAATCAAATTCTTGCAGCAACAACACGCATCGAATCAGACTTGGCTTTGCATCTTCTTCGCCATTAGATATCTCAGGGCTGTATGATCAGTATGAACTACCACTTTAGTCCCTAACAAGTAAGAACGAAACTTTTCAAAAGCGTAAACAACTGTTAGAAGCTCTTGTTCCGTGACAGTATAGTTCTTCTGGGCTCCGTTCAAGACCTTGCTTGCATAGTAGATTGGATGAAATAACTTTTCTCATCTCTGACCAAGTATAGCACACAAAGCTACCCCGCTAGCATCACACATAACTTCAAACGGTAGAGACCAATCAGGTGCTACAATGATAGGAGCTTCCACTAGTTTCCCTATGAGGCATTCAAATGCCTTCAAGCAATCTTTACCGAAATTGAACTTTGCATCCTTCTCTAAAAGTTTTCATAGTGGACTAGCAATTTTGGAGAACTCTTTAATAAACCGTCGATAAGAACCTGCATGACCGAGGAAACTACAAACTCCCTTTACAGAAATTGGGGGTGGTAATTTCTCGATAACTTCAATCTTTGCGTGATCCACCTCAATTCATCTTTCGGAAATTTTATGCCCAAGAACAATACCTTCTTTAACCATAAAGTGGCACTTCTCCCAGTTGAGCACCAAGTTGAATTCAACACATCTCTGCAACGCCATACTTAGATTCGCCAAGCATGCTTCAAACGACTCACCCACAACTGAAAAATCATCCATGAACACCTCCAAGGTGTCTTCAACCATATCAGAAAAAATGGACATCATACAACGCTAAAACGTAGCAGGTGCGATACATAACCCAAATGGCATACGTTTGAAGGCAAACGTACCATATGGGCATGTAAACGTTGTATTCTCTTGATCTTCGGGAGAAATACGAATCTTATTATAGCCAGAATACCAATCTAGGAAGCAAAACCATCCTTTCCCCGCCAATCGATCAAGCATTTGGTCCATGAATGGTATTGGAAAGTGATCCTTGAGCGTCCTTGCATTTAGCTTTCGGTAGTCCATACACACCCGCCACCCCGTGACAGGTCTGAGTGGAATCAACTCATTCTTCTCATTTGCAACTACCGTCATGCCCCCTTTCTTGGACACACATTGAACCGGACTCATCCATTAACTGTCGGAGATTGGATACACTACCCCTGCATCTAACCACTTAATAATTTCTTTCTTCACCACCTCTTACATAGGTGGATTCAAACATCTTTGATTTTCAATAGTGGGTTTGCAATTTTCTTCAAGCTGAATTTTGTGCATACATATCCCGGGCGGAATACCAATAATATCAGCGATAGTCCAACCGATACTCTTTTGTATCTCCTCAGAATAGAGATGAGAGCTGCAACTTGCCACTCACCTAAATCGGCAGCCACAATAACAGGAAGTGTGTTTCCACTTCCTAAGAATGCATACTTTAGATGACATGGCAGCTCCTTCAACTCCAATATGGGTGGCTCTTCAATGGCGGGTTTAGCTGGTGGTGTAGGTCAATTTTTAAGATCAAGGTTCATCTTTTTGGGAGCATGAGAATACGACCCAATTTCTGTAAGAGCACAAACAGTTTCTTCATAGTCTTCAACATTCTCACTCTCCACGTTCATAAGCACAGCCGCCAATGGATCAGTAATGAGCTGCGTCTTTACAGATAATTCTTCCTCATCATCAAAATAGACATCAGCTACAGAGAACACATTCATATCTTTGGGCTACTTCATTGATTTGCATACATCAAAATGGACCACTTCATCATTCATCCAGAATAGAAGCTCATTAGCGCATAAATCTATAAGCACACTTCTTGTTACGAGGAAAGGACGCCCCAAGATTATGGGAACTTCAGAGTCCACCTCACAATCCAAAATAACAAAGTCTGCAGGAAAGATGAAGGAAGAAACCTTTACCAACACATCATATAAGATACCTACAGGTCGTTTGACCGACCTATTTGCCATTACGAGCCTCATATTGGTTGGTGTGGGATCACCCAACCCCAACTTCCTGTAAATAGATAATGGCATCAAATTGATGCTAGCTCCCAAATTGCACAATGCTTTAGCAAAATTCAATGATCCAACCGTGCAAGGAATAGTGAAAGCACCAGGATCTGCCTTCTTTTGAACTAGCGATCTTGTAGCGATTGCACTGCAATGATGAACATTATCTGCCAGCTCATAGCTTGCTGCCCGCTTCTTTGTTAAAAGGTCCTTCATGAACTTAGCGTATCCAGGCATCTTCTCTAGCGCCTCCACCAATGGTACGTTAATAGTCAGTTGCTTCAACATAGTTATGAATTTACTGTACCTGGTGTCATCAGCTTTCTTCTTCAGTCTCTGAGGAAAAGGTGGTGGTGGAAGAGGAATAGTTTTCTCCACCACTTCCTTTTCATCTTGCTTCTGAATTTCGATCTTTTCAGGCTGCAGACTACTAGGGGTAACGTCATGATCACCCTTGTCGGCTTTTACGACATCTTTGCCATCAGCATCAATATTGTTGTCCGCTACATCGTTGACTGCTTGATTGCCTTTGGGTAGTTTTTCCAACACCTTACCGCTCCTGGTAGTAATAGCCATACATGATCCCTCATTCCTCGGATTTTGCACTGTGTCTCTAGGTAGCGTTCCAGCCTTCCTTTGATTTAGTGTTGCTGAAAGTTGGCTCAATTATTGTTCCAGCTATTTTATTGAAGTTGAATACGAGTCGACCAATTGATTTATTAAAGACAAATCATTCTTCACCTCATTCACTCCCGTATTAGTTGCCTCTACTCCTTTCAACATCTTTGCCATCATATCTTTCATTGACATCTTCCCCGTACCAGATACAGCGGTGTCACGACTTCCAGGAGGAACATACAAACCACTCCTATCAGTCTTATTCTTCCAACTCCCTTGATCACGGTCCTTGTTTCCAGATTTATCAAAATCGTTCCGACCTTGGTTTCCTTGGGCTTTGCCTCGGAAACCCCCCTGATTATTCAAGTAGTTGGCTTCTTCTTCAGAATCAGATTCGTCTCTTCCTTTTGACGCAACCGCTTTAACTTTTTTGGTCTTCCCGGATAATAAATGCTTGGTAAGAAGATCCATCTGAGTTTTCATGTGTGCCATATCTTGATCACGTTCCTCCTCTCTTCATCTTTGTTCTGCAGTCATGCTTATAGATACAGTAGAGCTTGCTACCTCAGAATCCCTGGTATGCCAAGCTCTACTCTGCTTTGTCATACGGTCTAGCATATCACTTGCCTGAACAAAAGTAAGGTCCATGAATGACCCTCCTGCAGCATTATCAACCACCGGTTTAGTCACCGAATTCAATGACTTGTATAATATCTCCATCAAGTGGACATTGGTCATATGATGATTTGGGCACCTCATAAGCTTCTTCTTGAACCTCTCCCATGTTTGGTGGAGAGCTTCAGTTGGAAGCTGTCGAAAATTGCTGATCTCATCTCTCAACTGTGCTCTCTTGGATGGCGGAAAGAATGTCTCTAGGAAAGCATCTTTCAATTGCCTCCAATTTGTAATAGAATCAGGAGTCAGCCCATTCAACCATAGAGTTGCCTCCCCAGATAGAGACAATGGAAATAAGCACAACCGAATTGCATTCTGTCCAACGCCTGGATTGTCGAATGACTTGCATGTTGAGATAAAGTTGATTAGATGCATATTCGGATCATCACCTGCAAGTCCACCAAATAACCTCTTGAGCTATAATAATTGAATTATGGTGCTAGTGATATTGAACTTGGCTCCAGGTGCCAAGGGTGGAGGAATAATAGCCCCTGTGGCACCAGCTCCATCCAGATCGTCATCATCATCATCAAACGGAAATTGCACAGCCCGATGTTCCGACCTTAATCTAGCTTGACGATCTCTTCTATTCGCACGTGTCGCCACCTCAGCATCACGCCTAGGGTTTAGTAACTCATCATCACCCAGGTCTTCATCATCAGGATTTGCTGCTTGCCCTGGGTTATCAATATTATGTTGATGTACTTAATCAGCGGCCAACGCAGCTAATCTAGCCTGCTCCTATTGAGAAACCCTTCTTTCAATGTCATGTTGCGCCTCTATCCTGCCAATAAGTTGCGGTTCAAGGTTTATGGGTAATAATGGTTGACCAGAACTTCGAGTATTGGGCATGCACTGAACAAAACCTGAATAAAACAAAAACAACAACTAAAAGTAAAATACAAGAATCTTTGACCAAAGGGTCTAGTAACTATCACAAACTTAGTTGACAACCGTATTCCTTGGCAACGACGCCAAAATTTGATAACGCTCAAACTACAGCTCTCGTAAGAGTGTAAGCGGTCGTTGTCAAATATAGAACCCAACTGGGTTGGGTGTCGAATCCCACAGGGAATACTTGGTCACTAAGTATGCAACGATTAGTAGACTTTTGGTGAAAGTTCTGCGGAAAAAAGGGGGGATTTTATGCGTGAAGTAAAATTATCAAAATAGCAAAGTAAAAATGGAATGTTTAGTAAGATTTTAATCAATGAGAATTGTAAGTTAGGGTTATGTCCACCTTATGATTTTTACGTATCTATTGGCTATGAGTTATGCGGAATTCAGACATGCATGTGCTTATAGAGTTTCGTATTCTATGGTAAATCCTAGTGTCTTTCGACCATCAAGGATTATTTTACTTTAACTCTTTCGAGCTTAAAGCGTATAACTAATGGTACGAATTCTCCAAGAGGTGGTTGTAGTATAGTGGTGAGAATTGCCGCCTGTAGCATTTCTTTTGTCGTGAAAATTAAAAGTCGAATAGATGAATAATAATGTCAACAACGAATTTAAGAATAGAAGATAATAAGAATGAATTGAACGAGAATGAATGCTGAAAAGTTCAGCAAAATAGGGTTTTTATAACATCCATATCCTATTCCTACTATGTTACTGCATACTTCTCCTAATCCTACTAGGTTACTGCTGATTCGCAAGTCTTTGGAAATACTGTTTTTGCCCGGGACAAGTCTTCCATGCATCACTTTCAGTCCATAGGCTTCCAAAAGTTGTCTTCCTTCTTACGTGAAGCTTCCTTTGGCGTCACACAGTCCATAAAATGCTGAAATATTCATCATTTATACCTGAAAACTTGCTAATCACGTTGGCTAGCTCACTTACAGGAAAAGAGACTAAAAGTGCAGGAATTATATATTTTGTCCTTAAAACTTAGCTAAAATATGGGTGGATTAAGGTGCTTTAGGCGTGTAAATACGCCTATCATCATGGTTATGCAGCTATTTGCAGGGGACAAGTACTCAATGGCCTACGACAGAACGCCGAAGGAAATATTAAGAATAGTGTACAGAAGTGGAAAAGAGAATAAACCTGGTGGATTTTATCCAAAGGGAGAGGAAGGGCGGATAGCAAAAC